>CM065591.1:11936312-11976312 GCA_033119425.1 Bufotes viridis | reverse complement strand
ATCACATAAATCCAGCACCAGAACAGAGCTCATCACATAAATACAGAACCAGAACCAAGCATGGTACATTTATACAGAACCAGAACCGAGCTCATCACATAAATACAGAACCGAGCTCATCACATAAATACAGAACCGAGCTCATCACATAAATACAGAACCAGAACCAAGCTCATCACATAAATAAAGAACCAGAACCGAGCTCATTACATACATACAGAACCAGAACCAAGCTCCTCACATAAATACAGAACCAGAACCGAGCTCATCACATAAATACAGAGCCAGAACCGAGTTCATCACATAAATTCAGAACCAGAACCGAGCTCATCACATAAATACAGAACCAGAACCAAGCATTGTATATCTATACAGAACCAGAACCGAGCTCATCACATAAATACAGAATCAGAACTGAGCTTATCACATAAATACAGAACCAGAACCAAGCATTGTATATCTATACAGAACGAGAACCGAACTCATCACATAAATACAGAATCAGAACTGAGCTCATCACATAAATACAGAACCAGAACCGAGCTCATTACATAAATACAGAACCAGAACCAAGCTCTTCACATAAATACAGAACCAGAACCAAGGTAATCACATAAATACAGAACCAGAACTGAGTTAATCACATAGATACAGAACCAGAACCGAGCTCATCACATAAATACAGAACCAGAACCGAGCCCATCACATAAATCCAGCACCAGAACCGAGCTCAATCACATAAATCCAGTACCAGGGTCAAGCAGAACCAGAACCAAGCACAGTACATATATACAGCACCAGAACCAAGCATGGTACATTTATACAAAACCAGAACCAAGCTCATCACATAAATACAGAACCAGAACCAAGCACAGTACATATATACAGTTCCAGAACCAAGCATGGTACATTTATACAAAGCCAGAACCAAGCTCATCACATAAATACCGCACAAAAACCAAGCTCATCACATAAATCCAGCACCATAACCAAGCTCATCGCATAAATCCAGAACCAGAACCAAGCACAGTACATATATACAGAACCAGAACCAAGCACAGTACATATATACAGCACCAGAACCAAGCATGGTACATTTATACAAAACCAGAACCAAACTCATCACATAAATACAGAACCAGAACCAAGCATTGTATATCTATACAGAACCAAAGCCAAGCACAGTACATATATACAGCACCAGAACCAAGCATGGTACATTTATACAAAACCAGAACCAAACTCATCACATAAATACAGAACCATAACCATGCATGGTATATCTATACAGAACCAGAACCAAGCACAGTACATAAATGCAGAACCAGAACCAAGCACAATACATAAATGCAGAACCAGGACCAAGCATGGTACATTTATACAAAACCATCACATAAATACATCACCAGAACCAAGCACAGTATATATATACAGAACCACAAACAAGCAAAGTACATAAATGCAGAACCAGGACCAAGCATGGTACATATATACAGAACCAAAACCAAGCACAGTATATATATACAGAACCACAAACCAAGCACAGTACATAAATACAACATCAGATTCCAGGCCTTCACATGAATCAGCATCAGAATAAAGCCCTTTACATAAATACAGCACCAGAACCAGACATGGTACATATATACAGAACCAGAAACAAGCTCATTACATAAATACAGCACCAGAACAGAGCTCATTACATATATACAGAACCAGAACCAAGCTCATTACATATATACAGAACCAGAACCGAAGCTCATTACATATATACAGAACCAGAACCAAGCATGGTACATAAGTACAGCACCAGAACCAAGCAGGTTGCATACAGTACATACAGTACCAGTTCAAAAACAGCTCAGTGAAGACACCACCAGTCAGATTAACCAGATGTAAGTTTCTACAGTCTGAAACTACAACTCCCAGAATGGGCTGAAGAGAAATACTGGAAGTTGTAGTTTCACAAAAGAGCGTGCTATCACCCATCATTGCTCTGTAGACCATACAGGAGACTACAGCACTCATCAGACACCGTCAGTGACAGAATAAACATTTATATCTAGTGACTTACGGGAGACATCTCCTCCAGAGTTATTCTCCATGCAGTTCAGACCACCATGATGGCTTCTCCAGCCCATGACTTGTCTCTGCACAGTTTGCTGGCCATGTGCCAACTTCAGCTTCTCACTTTACCAACAATCTCGTACCCTGTATACTAACACAAACTCCTCTTAATGTATCATGATGTGCCCTTAATATAACAGGAGCATACAATGTACCCTCCCTGAATACAATCATGTCACATACTTTACCCCCTAAAAGTAAAATGCTGCACACAGTACCCCAAAAGGTGATACCACTATAGACCACTATATTGCTTCACACTCTTGGCCACCTATATAATATGCCAAGCTCTGTGCCCTTTATATAGTGCCTCATTTTTACAGTGCATCTTGCTTTGTGCCTCATTTATATAATGCCTCTTGCTATGTGCCCCCCTTACATAGTGTCTCATGTTCTGTGCCCCCCTTACATAGTGTCTGATGTTCTGTGCCCCCATTCTGTGCCTCTTCTGTGTGTCCCCATATTGTGCTGAATGGTGGGACAAGGAATGGTGAGGCGAATGCTCAACTATATCTGCATCCAGTGGACGCGGAGGCACCAGGACCCCGGGTGAATTGACCTGGTACCAGGTACCTGGGAGAGGGGACTGTCTGGAAGTGTACGCTGTGTGGCCGCACAGCTCGCACACCCATAAGGCCAGCCCTGTAAGTCCCCTCGTCACCCAAGGTTCTCTGTCCACGTCTTTTTATTTTCTCTCTGCGTCCAATGTCCAAGCTAATAAAATGTATCAAATAAAAGATAATAAGTACATAAATAAATAAACATGAAAAAAATAAGTATAAGAAATAATATTAATACAGCATATACTGTACCATCCTATCCTTAATAACCTGATGGAACAAAAAAAAAACAAAAAAACACAAATGATGAATAGTGAATGGCTGAAAAGAAAAAAATCTGGTGGAAACTTTTTTTTACAATGTTATGCTTTTTTTCAACAAATTGATTGAATCTTCTATATATTTTCCTTGCAATTGCTCCTAAGAGACGTTGACCTTGTCTTTCAAAAAACAATACCTCACAGGGCTATTGTACATTGATGAAACAAAAAAAAAAAAAAATTATATTTAACTGAACTCAAAAACATAAAAAAGGTCTTAAAAGGGAACCTGTCAGCAGAAACCTCAGCGTTACACCAGGCACAATGCCTTGGAGGGCTAGCTCAGCTGAATGTAATGCTACCTTTCACTTAGCAATCTGGAGAAAATGTACTTTTAATTCATATGCAAGTGAGCATTTAGGTGCACCGAGGGCGGGCCCAGGTCGCTCCGTGCATCGTCCTGCTTCCTCTGCAAGCCCCTCAATCTCCTACTCGATGGACAGCGCCTGGCTCCTGCCTAGTCATCTCGCTTGGCCCTGTCAATCAAAAATGAGAGTGTGGAGCTAGCAGAGGAAGCAAAGGTGCACAGAGTGACTCGGCCCGCCTTTGGTGCACCCAAATGCTCATTTGCATATGGAAATGTAATTTCCTGGTGACAGTTAAACTTTTTAAGAGCAACATCGTCAACGGTTAATATGCACTAAAAGGACCTGAGTTAGGCTGCAACTAAATTTTGCATAAATTAAATGTCAGCAGTGAAAAAGTGATTTTTGTAGGGGGGGATATTATTCCCCCAGTTTTAATGTGACTGTTAGGGGAAGGGGGGGGGGGTTAAGGGGTTAGTAGCGGATACTAATTCCTGCTGCCTCTGGTACCATGCTGTATAAGGCACATTATGTCTGCTGCACGTACACAGGACCTGACTGTCTACACTGTAACTCATCCCAATGGGTTTTCCAGGTGATGTCTATGGAGCTGCATTGATTCTAATGTTTAACAGTGTGGTCTCTTTTAACCCCTTAAGTTCTGACCTATTTAGCAATTTGGTTTCAACATATATTTTTTTATTCTTTATTTTATTTATTTATTTTTGCACCATTTTGGGGTAAATATAATTTCACCGTTTGTTACGTTTTGAGAATTTTTAATGCACACAGTAGCTTTCTTCTATGGGACAGCCGTACAAACTATTTTTTTCCGTTTTTGTACCATCAACTTGCTTTCGCTGTGCAAAAATATTGAAATATCTACAAATTTTTATGATGTTTCTTTATAAAATATATATATATATATATATATATTACTAGCAGAGTTACCAAACATTATACTTTTTTATACTCTACTGTTTTTTGTTTCTTTTCGTAAAGGGCTTCTGTCATCACGTTTTGACATTATAAGCTGTCTGACATTAGCTATGTGCTAATGTCAGACCAGCTTGATAATGTCTTTTTTACAAAAATCCGATTTATATTCGGGCAAAAAACGCACTTTTCAATATGCAATGCCTCTGGAGCAGGGCGTTGCCCTGCCTCTAGATGTACAGGCTGGCACTGCTGGCACGCCCTTCTTACTTTGAGTGACGTCGGGCAGCGATCCTCCGGCACTGTCTCCTTGAAATCCAGCGCCTGCACGGCCGCTCTGTATTCGGCACAGGCGCGGTGAGCAGGGTTGCTGGTGCCTGCTGTCCTCTGTTCACCGCGCCTGCGCCAATACAGAGCGGCCGTGCAGGCGCAGGATTCACAGCGAGACAGTGCCGGAGGACGCTGCCCGGCACTGTCACCAAAGTAAGAAGGGCGTGCCAGCAGGTTGCCGCAGCTGAGCTTCAGAGCAGGGCACGTCGCCTGCTCCTAGAGGCTAATTTACATATTATAAAAGTACGTTTTTTAGCCCGAATATAAATCGGATTTTTGTAAAAAAGACATTATCAAGCTGCTCTGACATTAGCACATAGCTAATATCAGACAGCTTATAATGTCAAAACGTGATGACAGAAGCCCTTTAAAGATGCCTTTTTCTAGGGTTGAAACTAATTTTTAAATAAACTGAACTTTTTTTGGTCCTATTGTGGGAATTGAAGCTGTGATTGGTGGAATGCTTGTATAATGCTTTACAATACAAAGAATCCATAAGTCCAGGGATCAGCAACCCTCGTCACACCAGCTGTTGTAAAACTACAACTCCCAGCATGCTCCATTCACTTTTATGGGGGCGCTGAGAAGAGCAGAGCAAGAATGCATGCTGGGAGTTGTAGTTTCACAACAGCCGGAGTGCCGGAGATTGCCTACCCCTGCATTAGACCAGGCATCCTCAAACTGCGGCCCTCCAGCTGTTGCAAAACTGCAACTCCCAGCATGCCCGAACAGCCTACAGGTATCAGCCTACAGCAGGGCATTGTGGGAGTTGTAGTTTTACAACAGCTGGATGGCCGCAGGTTGCCTACCCCTGCTTTAAACCTTTGTTAGGCACAGATCGGCTAGATAGTGAGAGGCAATTTCCTAAGATTTTCTTTAAGGGTCATTAGTAACTGTGGTATCTAAGGGATTACATGGCTGGGGCTCCTGCCATTACAGCCGCCCAAATCCCCTTGGGATCCCCATGTTGATTGCACATTCTGTGCCTCCTCCTCACACGGAGCAAAGAAAATCCATGACATACATGTACATAATGGACGCCAAGGGTTGGATTTATCTAGCGTTCTAATAGACCAGCGATCTGCAAACTGTGGCTGTGTTGCAAAACTACAGCTCCCATCATGTTCTGATTATGGCATGAAGGCACTGTAGTTGTAGTTTGCAACAGCTGAAGAGGCACAGGTTGGTGAACATTGTAAGAGACTGTGTCAACTACCTCCAGCCCTCCAGGTGCTGTGAAACAACAACTCCCAGCATACTCCATTCACTTTAATGGGAGTTCCAAGAACCGCCATGCAAGTGCACCTGCTGGGAGTGGTAGTTCCGCCACAGCTGTGGTTCTGGAGGTTGCTGATCACTGCTGTAGACCTTCTCTCAGTCACTGTCCGTGGTGCTGAAATCAGTCTGTCTCCTGAGTTATGCTCTGAAGTCATAAGACTACTACATCCATTAATGCAGAGCGTCTTCAGCCTAATGCACTCTCTATGATTGTTTGTGTCTTCTGTGCCTCACTTAATGGATTCTTTTGTCGGTCACTGTCTATGGAGCTGAATCAGGCGGCCTAATGCTGTATTCTCCATGGCAATGAATCAATTATACCGCCATATGTTATATAATAAGGTGCTGCTGGACTGTACTGCTCTGTGGACTTACCCTGCATGTTATTTCTCCTGCATCCTCCAGCATATAGGAGCCGCTGACTACGACTCATCCAAACAGTATAGTATATCGTATTATAGTATTTCTATCAATCACGAGATTCAGTCGAACGATCCCCTGTGAGGGTCTGGTCCGACTCCTGTCAGAGGTTGGAGAAGGTTAGAAATATGGGTTTACTTTTTTTTACAGAAACAGCTCCAGTTTTCTCAACTCAATCTGAATGCAGGCTGCCATACCAGACTCAACCCATGGTCATGAGTGGCGCTGTTTCCCCAAAAAGAAATCTTTTTTTTAAGTTTTAGACAACCCCAAATACCTGTAGTGCTATGGGGTTAATGCACAAATATAGGATGACTTACTGTCCATCATTTTACTACAAACCGGATTACAAGTCCCAAGTTGGGACACAAAACAAATTGTGAATAAAAACTGAATGCAATGATGTGGAGATGGCAAATGTCAATATTTTATTTGTAATAGAACGTAGATGACGGATCAAACGTTTAATCCGAGTAAAATAAATGTATCATTTTAAAGGAAAAATATGTTGATTCAAAATTTCACGGTGTCAACAAATCCCCCAAAAGTTGGGACAAGTAGCAATAAGAGGCTGTAAAAAGTAAATTTGAGCATAACGAAGAGCTGGAAGACCAATTAACACTAATTAGGTCAATTGGCAACATGATTGGGTATAAAAAGAGCTTCTCAGAGTGGCAGTGTCTCTCCGAAGCCAAGATGGGTAGAGGATCACCAATTCCCACAATGTTGCGCAGAAAGATAGTGGAGCAATATCAGAAAGGTGTTACCCAGCGAAGAAGACTTTGCATCTATTCATCATCAACTGTGCATAACATCATCCGAAGATTCAGAGAATCTGGAACAATCTCTGTGCGTAAGGGTCAAGGCCGTAAAACCATACTGGATGCCCGTGATCTCCGGGCCCTTAAACGACACTGCACCCAAACAGGAATGCTACTGTAAAGGAAATCACAGAATGGGCTCAGGAATACTCCCAGAAACCATTGTCAGTGAACACAATCCAGCGTGCCATCCGCCATTGCCAGCTGAAACTTACAGTGCAAAGAAGAAGCCATTTCTAAGCAAGATCCACAAGCTCAGGCGTTTTCACTGGGCCAGGGATCATTTAAAATGGAGTGTGGCAAAATGGAAGACTGGTCTGTGGTCAGACGAGTCACGATTCGAAGTTCTTTTTGGAAATCTGGGACGCCATGTCATCCGGACCAAAGAGGACAAGAACAACCCAAGTTGTTATCAACGCTCAGTTCAGAAGCCGGCATCTCTGATGGTTGGGGTTGCATGAGTGCGTGTGGCATGGGCAGCTTGCATGTCTGGAAAGGCACATGCAAGCTGCCCATGCCCTAGAACAACATATGCTCCCATCCAGACGTCATCTCTTTCAGGGAAGACCCTGCATTTTTCAACAAGATAATGCCAGACCACATTCTGCATCAATCACAACATCATGGCTGCGTAGGAGAAGGATCCGGGTACTGAAATGGCCAGTCTGCAGTCCAGATCTTTCACCGATAGAGAACATTTGGCGCATCATAAAGAGGAAGGTGCAACAACGAAGGCCCAAGACGATTGACCAGTTAGAGGCCTGTATTAGACAAGAATGGGAGAGCATTCCTATTTCTAAAATTGAGAAACTGGTCTCCTCGGTCCCCAGACGTCTGTTGAGTGTTGTAAGAAGAAGGGGAGATGCCACACAGTGGTGAAAATGGCCTTGTCCCAACTTTTTTGGGATTTGTTGACACCATGAAATTCTGAATCAACATATTTTTCCCTTAAAATCGTACATTTTCTCAGTTTAAATTTTTGTTCCATGATTTCTGTTCTATTCTGAATAAAATATTAGAAGTTGGCACCTCCACATCATTGCATTCAGTTTTTATTCACCATTTGTATAGTGTCCCAACTTTTTTGGAATCCGGTTTGTACCATATATTATTCTAGGACGACATATAACGAACAAGTCCATTATTATATACTGATTCAATCTGTGACTGGTAATGAAGGCTCTAAGTGTCTCCCCTCCTAAGAAATAATCGTGGGTACAAACCTCTTCTAGGGGATTCTTGTCAGAGTTGCTGTCGAGCTGCTGAATCCGGACAGCATACCGTTACGATGTGTTTGCGGCAGAACTGTAAGAATTTAAAGGGGTGGCCTGACTTCAGCAAAATACATTTATCATGTAGAGAAAGTTAATACAAGCCACTTACTAATGTATTGTGATACTCCATGTTGCCTCCTTTGCTGGCTGGATTCATTTTTTCCATTACATTATCCACTGCTTGGATCCAGGGGTTACGACCATCCTGTAATCCAGCAGCGGTGGTCATGCTGGAAAAATATAGGAAAAAAGCAGTAGCCTATGAGCGCTCACACGGTCTCGGCCACCAGAGAGGCTGGCACTTTTTCCTGTAGTGTGTAAGCACGGCCGCGATTGCTGGATTTCAAGGTGGTCGTAACCATGGAAATATTAAACAGTGATGTGAAAAAGAATCCAGCCAGCAAAGGAAGCAATATGGATAGTCACAATACATTAGCAAGTGCCTTCTAAACCTGATAAATGCCGTTTGCTGAAATCAGACAACCCCTTTATGAATATACACTGCCCACACTGATCAGCATTTATTATTCAGGTTATACGAGTTTAAGATTTGTGCAAATTTGCACCAAAATTTGCAACACTTGTTTTAACACTCCTCAGGTGGGAAAGCTGTGCAAGGTGCATTCAGAATCAAGGGCAAAGGCTAAAAGAAGGTGCAAATTAGAGATGAGCCAATCGATTATAAAGAAGCAATATTTTAAATTAAATTTAAAAAAAAAGAATCACTTTCTTGAGATTCGCTTTCAGCAAATTGTTGAAAGGAGAGAAAGAGAGTATTTTTCACGCATTTAAGGTACTTTTAATTTGGTTAAAATCGATTTGTAACCAAATCGAATCACAAGGTTGATTTAGATGTATCAGACATGAAACAAATTTTAAGAAATTCTCTTATCTCTGGTGCAAATTATTGACTAAAAATAGGTTCAAACAGAAAATTCCAAATACCCGTGAACTTTAAAAATGAGGCACAACTCTCACTCCCTTCAAAATGGAATGATCTGAGGTCTGCTTTTAACAACCTCATTAAAAGGTATACCTTCCTATATAGCTATAAGCTATATAGGAGCGCCTTTTTAGGTTAAATGTGTGTATTTTTGGCTACAACTCATTGTTGTAATTGGATTTATTAACATTTTTGCTACATTTGTGCTCTGTAGCCTGCATGCATTCTCATACATTGCAGGCTGCTCAGTGTCTTTCAGTGTGAAATCCACCAGACGAGCTCTCTGGCGGCTCAATATTCTCTCTGCTCTCCCGAATGTTCGTAAGGCTGACAACCCTTTTGAGTTCAGTTTATTTTACTTGCTTGTAAAAATGTCAGGTAAGATTTGTACTCAGGGAAGCAGAGTGAGGGCGACTGATGCATTTCTTGCTGTTGGAGACTGAACTGCCTGCAACGTATGAGGATACATAGAGGCTACAGAAGAGCAAATTTTTTTTTAAATACAAAATTATTATGTTGCCAATAATACATCCACTTCACTCAAAAACTGAGCCAAAGTTGACTACAGCCTTTGTAAACAGAGAGACGATGTGATTGGGGAAAAGTCATTGACATGAGAAGCAAGATAAGGATTGATGGCAGTCATGGACCTATGGAGATTATACTGGGTTGTTGAAGCGGGTGGGGGGGGGCAAATAATTTTTTATTTATTTTACCTCTTTTATTACTATGTGTTCACTTCATGTACACAGAATTATGTCTTCTAGATGAAAATGTCTATGAAAACAACCTCAGAAGACGCATTTACTTTGCAGAGTCGGCACTAATGTAGTGTAGCGTCGTCTGAGTCACCCGCGCTTGTGCCGGCTTTATCTAATTTCCAAATGACTTTTTATGCCCAGTAAAATGCTGTTTTTATATCAATTAATAATTCAGCTAATAACACAATTAAGGAATTTGCCACTTGCTGGGAGCCGTTTGAGAGCAGCTGCGGGGGGAGGAGATGGATGGTGTGTGTGTATAAGTGTCTGCAGGAGCTGCAACGGGCAGGGATCCAACACAAGGAAAATGTCTCTAACTGGGATTTTATATAGACTCTGGTGTGTGTTGGTTTTGGGCTGCGGAAAATCAGCCAGAGACATCTGATGTCTATGATCCCACTGTGCGGACTGGAGCGCTCACTGCCTGTTGATGTAACCCTGAAGAAGACACGTAGTAAATCTGAATTATATATTAATTACGTAATTACAAAAGGGGCATACTGCTGTGGCACATGTTTGATTAAAATTGGATGTTTATTTTTCAAGACTGACCCCCCCCCCCTTTTCTTTTAAATTTTAGTTTTAATGGGTTACAAACTATCAATATTCCCCTCACTTATCCCTCACTATTAATGTTCCGACTCTGCTTCAGTCTCTGCTGCTCTCCACTGCCTGATCCCAGCAGAACTCACAGGAAATAATTAATTACGTAATTATGAAAGGGGCATACTGCTCTGGCACATGTTTGATTAAAATTTTATGCATATTTTTCAAGACTGACCCCCCCCCCCCCTTTCCTTTTAATTTTTGTTTTAATGGGTTACAAACTATCAATGTTCCCCTCACTTATCCCTTGCCATTGATGTTCCGACTCTGCTTCAGTCTCTGCTGCTGTCCACTGCCTGGACCCAGCAGAACACACAGGAAATAGCTGTTAATGCTCTCTTAGCCAATCACTGGCTGAAGCAGGTCACCACTCCGGAAAAAAATTGGCTGAACTGTCATTTCTAGCCATTTCTTTTTTTGTCCTGCTCAGACCAGGCAGTGCAGAGCAGCAGGGACTGAATCAGCGGCGGAATTGCAGCAGCAGGAACCAGGTGAGTTGAGAAATTATTGTTTTTCTTTTTTAATTCTGGTCTTTTTAAAGTTTAAAAACTTCAGATCTCTTATATTGACATACAAAATGTCCAGGTGCTGAGTTCCCCTTCAGCTGCTAAAATGAAGAAATAGAAGTATAGTTTCTCCTCACAGAAAAGGGGCTTATAGACTTTTTTGATTCTGCCTCTTCATTTTAGCAATTGGTGGGGATCTCAGCATCTGGTCGCCGGATAAGGGCACTGACAAGTCACAATTTTACTGTGACTTGGTGTCAACATGTAGTGCTCGCCTTGAAAAAAGAACCTTGTTCGGTGGGTTCCGTCTCTCATTGCTTCTGTCACCTGGAATCTTCAAAACCTCAAAGAACTGAGTAGTAATAACCCCCTTACTTCTCACCTTGCAGTCAGACGAGTTCCTTGGATCAATATCTCCGTTAGTAAATGATTGACGTCTATTGATACAAGTCCTTGTAAGGAGAGCATGCAATCCTTTTTGTCATGTAGCCATTGAATGTCATCTTTAGCAGTAATCTTCACAAATCAACTCCCCTCACAGTGAACAAATCCAAACAAGCAGACTTATTGCAGGATTCCTCCTTTTAATATTCATATATAAGCTTCACTATGTCAGGTTAGGTTCATAATTCTGTGCTGTATTTTTTTTTATATATATTTATAGTGGTCAGACTATATTTCAGACATATTTCTAATACTGAGCTCCAAATCCTCTGCATAGATGAAGAACTGCATGTTAAAAATTCTCACTATATACAGATTATACATCCACCACTAGGGGGAGCTCACTACATAAAGATAATAAAGCTATCACTAGGAGAAGCTCACTACATACTGATTATACAGCCACCACTAGGGGGAGCTCACTACATACAGATTATACAGCCACCACTAGGAGGAGCTCACTACATACAGATTATAAAGCCACCACTAGAGGGAGCTTACTACATACAGATTATAAAGCCACCACTAGAGGGAGCTTACTACATACAGATTATACAGCCACCACTACGGGGAGCTCACTGCATACAGATTATACAGACACCATTAGGGGGAGCTCACTGCATACAGATTATACAGCCACCATTAGGGGGAGCTCACTGCATACAGATTATACAGCCACCACTAGGGGGAGCTCACTACATACAGATTATACAGCCACCACTAGAGGGAGCTCACTACATACAGATTATACATTCACCACTAAAGGGAGTTCACTACCTACAGATTATACATCCACCACTAGGGGGAGCTCACTACATAAAGATAATAAAGCTATCACTAGGAGAAGCTCACTACATACTGATTATACAGCCACCACTAGGGGGAGCTCACTACATACAGATTATACAGCCACCACTAGGAGGAGCTCACTACATACAGATTATAAAGCCACCACTAGAGGGAGCTTACTACATACAGATTATACAGCCACCACTACGGGGAGCTCACTGCATACAGATTATACAGCCACCATTAGGGGGAGCTCACTGCATACAGATTATACAGCCACCACTAGGGGGAGCTCACTACATACAGATTATACAGCCACCACTAGAGGGAGCTCACTACATACAGATTATACATTCACCACTAAAGGGAGTTCACTACCTACAGATTATACAGCCACCACTAGGGGAGGCTCACTGCATACAGATTATACAGCCACCACTAGGGGGAGTTTACTACATACAGATTATACAGCCACCACTAGGAGGAGCTCACTACATACAGATTATACAGCCACCACTACGGGGAGATCACTGCGTACATATTATACAGCCACCACTAGGAGGAGCTCACTACATACAGATTATACAGCCACCACTAGGGAAGGCTCACTTCATACAGATTATACAGCCACTACTAGAGGGAGCTCACTACCTACAGATTATACAGTCACCACTAGAAGGAGCTCACTACCTACAGATTATACAGCCACCACTAGAGGGAGCTCACTACATACAGATTATACAGCCAGCGCTAGAGGGAGCTCACTACCTACAGATTATACAGCCAACACTAGAGGGAGCTCACTACATACAGATTATACAGCCACCACTACGGGGAGATCACTACATACATATTATACAGCCACCACTAGGGGGAGATCACTGCATACAGATTATACAGCCACCACTAGGGGAGGCTCACTACATTCAGATTATACAGCCATCACCAGAGGGAGCTTACTACCTACAGATTATACAGTCACCACTAGGGGAGGCTCACTACATTCAGATTATACAGCCACCACCAGAGGGAGCTTACTACCTACAGATTATACAGCCAGCGCTAGAGGGAGCTTACTACCTACAGATTATACAGTCACCACTAGAGGGCGCTCACTACATACATATTATACATCCACAACTACTGGGATCTCGCAATATAATGATCAGTTTTAGCTTATTCACAGTATAGTCTATCAATATGGCTGTCCCGGAAAAAAACACTTTAACCCTTTGTCTTGGCAGCTCAGTATTAGGAGAACAGAGCTATACAGGCCAATGAAGGAATTAATCAGAATTCTGAACCCATGTGGATAAAAAAGTAAAATGGTTTTGAAGGTTGGACTGTGTATCTTCTGGATATTCTATAACCCTGTGGCAAGGACCAATGTAAATTAGAAATTAATTGAAGGACAAGATTGACTAACGAGCTTTGAAAATTAAATTAATGTAATCCATTGGGAATAAGTTATTAGAAAGGAGGACAATAGGATATAGGCCCTTGTGGAGACCTGTCCCCTCTGGTGCCATGACTATACGGCTGTATTAACCACGTCAACGAGTTAATCAGTCAGAAATCACCTTGACAGCATTCAGATGATGAATATATTATGAGTTTCAGGACTTCAGCCTCCAATACTGACCTTATTTATGCAGAAACATTTGTCACCTGTCCAATGCATAGCCAATAATTGCAACATCGGTGGAGGTCTGACCGTGAGACCCCACCAATTACCATTTTACATGAGCACTAGTGATGAGCGGCAGGGGCAATATTCGAATTTGCGATATTTCGTGAATATTTGGGCGAATATTTGCCATAAATTTGTGAATTCGCCATTATTTTCTTGATTGCGAAAATCGGCAATGTAATATTCACGTAATGCGCGCACAATACAGGCGTGGGTCATATTTGCTACATTTTTCAAGCTGTTCGAAGTTTCCTGAGACTGGAGAAAATGGTTGGCACGGCAGAACATTACAATAGCTTTATATGCAAATAGAGTGCTCCAATATATTTGCGATTGCGCAAATCGGCAATTAATGATGCGAATGGTGCAACTTCACATTTTAGCAGGTCTGACTACATATTAGTGATTGGTGCACTAAGTATTGGTGTGAACTTGTGACATCACAGCTCTATGTCTGTAGCCTGTATGTGTGGACAGCAGAACCTATCACACTACCTAACACCCTGCACTGGAACCTATCAGCTACACTATATCACTATCTAACCTACACTGACTATCTCCCACTATCTATCTGTATTGTATATATGAGCTAACTAACTAACTAACTAACTAGCTAACTAACTAACTATCTAATGTAATGACTCAGCAAAGCACAGAGCACAGCAATGACACTGCTCTCTCTCAGAACTGAAAAAAAAAACTGCAGAAATCAGCTGCTGGGGAGGTTTCTTATACAGTAAGGGGTCGGCAACTTTACCATTGGTTGCTGGGATGTTGCTAAGCTCAGACAAAGACATTGCAGCCTTCTCATTGGCCCACAAGCAAGAAGCAGGGAGGGATCATGTGTTCAGATGAAAAAAAATCTAGAATATTCGAAAATTCGAATATATAGTACTATATTCTAAATATTAGCGAATTCTCGAAGTCGCGATATTTGCGATAAAAATTTGCACCATAGACTTTGCATGAAGTAGGGGGGTCATGCTCAACCACTGCTCTATTCAAACCCCTCCTGAGCAGGAGACTGCAGTTCTCCATTGTAGAGATTGGTGGGGTCCCAACAGATGGACCCTCAAAAATGTAGTAATCACCTATCTAGTGGAAAGTTGATAGATGTTTCTGGCCAAGATACCCTTTATGGGTAGACTGTAACAAGATATACCGCCCTCTTAAGGTCCCTTGGGGTAATTAATGACCTCATTGTGCAAGTTTGCAATGGGAAAGACATCTGCACGATATAAGGAACATGCACTAGGTGCTACTCGGTGGACTAATGATTGCCATTGGACATTTGTGTAATAAGAGTCCATTAGGTCAGGGATTGGGAAACTGCGTCTCTCCAGCTGTTGCAAAACTACAACTCCCAGCATGCAAATACTGCTTACAGCTATCAGCCTACAGCAGGGCATGGTGGGAATTGTAGTTTTACAACAGCTGGAGAGCCGCAGTTTGCCCATCCCTGCACTAGGTAGTTGAAGACCTTGATAAACCATACATTTGACCCCTCCTTAAGGGTGATGTATGAGATTAGAAAAACATGCAAAGAGGTATCTCACAAGGAAAGGGAACCATCTCACTAGAGCCATCTTGTCAATCATTGGAATATGATGAGGCTTAGTTAAAAAGTTGAATTTTGACTCAAAAGGAGCCACTTTCACACGGTGGAGCTGGGGAGATAACTCTCTTTTCTTGGGAGATGCCTCTTTGCCTACTCTTTTCCCATGGAGCATTGCCAATAAGTCTCCACACCATGGAGCACTTCTAATAAGTCTCCATACACAGCTGGTCTCTTTAAGAATAACTTGCACCCCACAGTAGAAAAACTTAGATACGTATTCCTTTTCAGGAGCAGTGCTCCTCTGGTTGATAGGCTGCACCTAGTTTTACAATTTAGCCCTATCCAAGTGAATATGAATTGAGGAATAAACCTCTCTGATGACTGCCGTTGGATAATTACTATATTTAACTCTTTGTTTTTCTTTGTTTTTGTCTCCATAGGTAAGTGGACTTTCTATATGTCACTGTAAGAAGCTCTGGGTCTCCGTGGAGCGTGGTGGATAGTGGGATGGCCAGTTTATCCAGTTCTCCATTTTGAGGTTTGGACCATTGGGCAGGAATGATTTGACTTGCTCTTGTTGTATCTGCTCCAGAACGTGATGCTTGGATAATGTGGACGTTTTATAGCTCATATTGGACAATAATTGGCGAGATAAATGATACAGATATTAAAAGACCGGCGATTTAGATGCCAGTCTTGATTGTGTCTGCGCTGCTGGAGGAAGTGCCACAATTCTGTGGAGGTGTATGCCTGTACATGACTGCATTGCTTCCTCCTCCTTTTATGTACGCCAAAAAGTGGTGTAGAAAATGCTAAACGAGACGAGCCTGCCGGCCCGCTCTCTTCCCTACACGCTACACCGCCTTTTTTTAGAACTGTCGGGAAAATCGCATGGCGTAAGATTCACAAAATACCTGGCTGATATATGGCACAGAGGTGGCGTATCTCAGTACATAAATGGGGCCCTACATGGTTGCATCTTCTGTCTGTAGTGGAAGCCGCCGCATCCTGTGGGAATGTCACTAATAAAAGCTTTGAAATCCCAGTTACCATATCATTGGCAGGACATGTATTATGTACAAGGTTTTTTAACAAAGTAAGGGTGGGTTTACACTAGCGTTATGGTTTCCGTTATGGCCTTCCGCAATAACGTGGTTATGACGGAACATAACAGAATCCATAAGACGGAAGGACGGATCCGTTCTTATGCCCATAGACTTGTATTATGACGGAATGCAAAACGGAAGCCTTTAAAAGGCATTCTGTTTGCTTTCTGTCATAATACAAGTCTATGGGAAAGCATAACGGATCCGTCTGGTTTCCTGTGGACAGAACTTTGTTTTCCGTCTTGCATAATGGGACCCAGACGGATCTGTTATGCCTTCCCATAGACTTGTATTATGATGGAAAGCAAATGGAATGCCTTTTAAAGGCTTCCGTTTTGCATTCTATCTGGGCATTCCCAGGCGATCCCTTTACGATCAAATTTAGAACAAAATATTGTGGTTTACTTTTATTTTGTACAATGTAACCTTCTTGGGTCGTTCCTGCACTTGCTGGTGTGCAATGCATTATAGAGCCAGGATAGAAGATAACTCTTATCTCAGCCATTGAAACCCCCATAGATGCCATGGTCAATAGCGACATAGGCCTCTAATGAGCTTGTCAGAGGGATTTGAATCGCTATGTCAGCCCACTGCGGACCCCTGTTACCTATGGGTTTTCTATTGGTAGATATCTATTAGAGAAAATAAAATAAAAATTGGAACCTCTATATTGGCACTGTCTGCAGTGATGCAGTACCAGGTAAGTATGGGTAAAAGCAGATAGTAGTTTATTTGCAGTCAACGCGTTTCAAGGGCAGGAGCGCCCCCTTCATCAGGACAGTATTGCAAATGAGATATACATGCAAGGATTTAAAATCTGGGAAGCAGATTCAAGAGCGGGAGGGGGAGGGATGGACAGGGGTGTGTCTATGCATAATTATATATGTTAATCATATATTTAAATATGTTAAAATGTTTTAAAATAACCACATTTTCTAAAAGAAGTTTTATGGGCCTCCAGCATAATCAATTAGCGTTCTCATTACGCTTTAAATTCAGCAGTATGCGCTCCTACTGACTGTTAGGCACGAGACTCTGCCCTATTCATTCATTGGGAGGCGTTAAGTTCTTAATTCAGCGCTATGCGCTCCTATTGGATATCCAGCGCGATGCCCTGCCTCATACCCTCACCAGCAGGCAGTTTGCGATCGGCTGTGGGCCCGAATTTCATGTTACATATTGGTTTTATATTATGTTAATGTTTGTGACAAAAGACGGTTACTGTGTTAAAAGGAGCCGCATAAGGGGGATGGAGCCGAATGACTATTCATATTTAATTACGGCAGCGCTGAATTTTAGCTGCTAGCGTGAAACAGGCGGCTCTCAGATGTAGCATGAGCCGCCCTATTGAGGGACTAGATGTAAGATGTATAGAGGGACCAGATGTAGCATGAGCCGCACTATAGAGGGACCAGATGTAAGATGTGTAGAGGGACCAGATGTAGCATGAGCCGCACTATAGAGGGACCAGATGTAAGATGTATAGAGGGACCAGATGTAGCATGAGCAACACTATAGAGGGACCAGATGTAAGATGTGTAGAGGGACCAGATGTAGCATGAGCCGCACTATAGAGGGACCAGATGTAAGATGTGTAGAGGGACCAGATGTAGCATGAGCAACACTATAGAGGGACCAGATGTAAGATGTATAGAGGGACCAGATGTAGCATGAGCCACCCTAAAGAGGGACCAGATGTAAGATGTATAGAGGGACCAGATGTAGCATGAGCCGCACTATAGAGGGACCTGATGTAAGATGTATAGAGGGACCAGATGTAAGATGTATAGAGGGACCTGATGTAATATGTATAGAGGGACCTGATGTAATATGTATAGAGGGACCTGATGTAAGATGTATAGAGGGACCAGATGTAAGATGTATAGAGGGACCAGATGTAGTATGAGCCGCACTATAGAGGGACTAGATGTAGTATGAGCTGCACTATAGAGGGACTTGCTGTAAGATGTATAGAGGGACCAGATGTAAGATGTATAGAGGGACCAGATGTAAGATGTATAGAGGGACCAGATGTAAGATGTATAGAGGGACATGATGTAAGATGTATAGAGGGACTTGCTGTAAGATGTTTAGAGGGACCAGATGTAGCATGAGCCGCAATGGTTTAAAATGCTTAGTATACAGCAACTTTCTTGCTGTTTTAGACTCCTAGGGGATCTGAAATAAAGTGCAGTAAAGTGTAAAAATCCAAAATAAAAACAAATTTTTATTAATTTACTATTTTACTTTACCTTCTCAAATTGTTGCATCCTGAAGGCTCTAAGTGCGTGTATGGTCCTTAGGGGTATCCATATGTTATTAAAAGATTTAAAAAATTTCAGTCATGACAATCCCCCCCTTATACTTGTTCTGTCCTTGTGGCAAATATATTGTTTATATTTTTTCGGTATAAGTGCTAATTTTTTGTGAATTTTTGAAATAACATCAGCATTTCTATAGGCTCAATCCTCAAATATCTTCTTATGCTTAAGTGTCAACTATGTCAAAAATGAACTCCATAACCATAACGCCATTGCCTGTTAGCTGTAGAGAAGAAAGCTGGTGCTATATACAATAACTGATTCTAAAATTGTATACAAATTCAGTATATTTTGTTCCCGGCCATTGCTGTAACTTCAATCTATTCTTCTGACAGGTTGACAAAATCATTTATTGTGTTCAGCCCTTAGGATATCTCAGTTGATTAGGACTTTTCATCAATGTGATTGAATTCAATTGACTGACTTCGTACTGGGATGCCCTTAAGTCTAGCCTACTAATAGCCATTGACCCCCTCGCTGCGTAGTCATTGTAAATACACTTCACTCTTCTGTAACTTTCATGTAACCTGATGATACATCACCCTGTTGTTGGAAAATTAACCTCCACGTAATCTATCACTGCTCCACGGACACATGAACCTTCTGGGATGGGCCACATACTGTACTCAGCGAGGCACAGGTTACATGAGCCACACGATGAAAAGAAAATTATTAGTGGTAGCACAGACAATACGGTATTTATTATGGGATTTTCTACCTTGACTAATTATTAATGAATTATTATTATTTGTGGTGTCTTCTCCTCGAGATCATTCCAAGGTCTCCAGAATGGTCTGTTTTCTCTTTGGTTCTTGTTATTTCTTCAAAGCATGTTCATGTTTTCTACCATTGATATAGCCACCAGTGTTGGTTATCTTCCTGTTCTTCTACTTTTCGCCATAATTGTTTACTACCGATGGCCTAGATCAGCACTTCTCATGCTGTATGGCTGGTAAAGCGTGGGTTGCCGAAAGCAGAATGTCTAAGGTAGAAACTATGCCTATAATGTCAGCCCTGCAATAGCAGTTTGCATGGCTAGAAGTGGTGAAGGACAGTGATGACGTCTTGTCCACATAACCACAGGTCCTTCACCCAGAAGTTCCTCAGGAGCCCTCAGAAGGAGAGGAGCTCTGCTGACATTCTTCATCCAGTTTCCTGCATTATTTAATCTCTGCCACCTGTTGTTGGCATAATGCTGCCAGTCTGGAAGAGGTGGGAATGGGGACACTCATGTGCATTGGAGGGGTGGAAAAGAAAACAATGCTGCTGCCAGTGGTGGGAGGTGTGGAAGGAGTGATAATGTGGCTTTCAGTGGGGGAAGGGGGACAGTGCTGCTGCCAGTGGCACCTACTTACAGTTGTGCTTAACAATTGTGTGCAGGTGTTTTATACTGTACTGTGATATTTGCCACTTTTGGGGAGATTTTGCTGGTCATTTTGCATTTCTTGGATGGTATGCTGTATTGCACTGTTGTATTTGGCACATCTAGGGCAGTATGTTGTGTGGCACTGTGTTATTTGGCTCATGCTCTGTGATATGTTGTTGGTGAGTCCTTGGCGTTACCTTGGATTGGCTGGTAAGTCCCAAGCACAAGCCCTGGTCTAGGTCAACAGTCTCCAACCTCTGGCTCTCCAACTGTAGCAAAACAACAGCTCCCCGCCTGCCGTGACATTGAGCAGCTGGGGGTTATAATTTTGCAACAGCTGGAGGGTTAGAAAGCACGGATCTTGAATATTTCATGGTATGTTCAGGAGACACTTCAGTCTAGTTTTTGGTGCTTTACTCACAGGCACGAGCATGAGAGTTGCAGTTATGGAGTTGCAGACTTATTCCAGTCATGAGTATTTCAGCTGCTGGGCATGCTGAAAGTTGTAGTGCTACAACAGCTGGAGAGCCAAAACGAGTCTGTTTCAAGGAAATTAGTACTATAGAGGCCGCCTATGTGGCTGTGATGGGACCCTTGGACACAGAGGGGCCAGTCCGTCAGTAAAGTTCAGTGATACAAGTATGACTTTAGCTCTTCTATGGCAAAGTTAGGGGACATTCTTATTTTCATATTTTGTTTTCTTCATATTTAACCTTGTATCGTCCTAACTAGACCCGATCATCAAGCTTCTCTTCTAATTATTCATCTTCTAATATTAGCTTCTCAGTCTGTGAAATTATCTCCATTCCTCTATTCAAATCGTGACATTGCCATAATCAACATTTTATTATAAGGCTGGTCATACTGCACAGGACTTTGAGTCAGGGAAAAATAAACTATTTGGGAGAAAATAAACCATTTTTAAACAAAAAAAAGGGACCAGAACATGTTAAAAATGAAAAAAGAAGCATTACTCACCTCCATGGATCCCCACTGCTGTTATTCTGATTCTGCTATGGTCACTGCTGCTCTCCACTTCATGGT
Organism: Bufotes viridis; assembly: GCA_033119425.1. NCBI lineage: Eukaryota > Metazoa > Chordata > Amphibia > Anura > Bufonidae > Bufotes > Bufotes viridis. The sequence continues at coordinate 11,954,807 of CM065591.1, read as the reverse complement.
CCCAGCTAGGAATACCAGAAATGCTAATAAAGTGCCACTCAGCCAATCATCGACCAGGGATGAGGCCTTACCTGGGATTCCCATTATACTGGGACATAAACTAGGGAACAGCAGGGACCGAAGCTGCATCACAATTGCAGCTGCAGGAGATCTATGGAGGTGAGTAATGCTTCTTTTAAACATGTTTTGTCCCGTCTTTTCAAATTCTTCCCCAGAAAAGCCTCTTAAATAGCTTAATATTGTGCAAGGAGATTTCCCAAGGTTAAAGGTTGGTTAAATTTCTTACCCTACTGTACATCATTGCCACTGGGAAATCTGCATGGTTTTCTTGCTCAAACACATGGGGTAGCAGATTGCCCAGACCTGCGAATGTTTAGCAGTATTTTGATTGCCTATGGGTAGCTTCACACAGATTTTTTTTTAGGCAGATTTTTGTACAGGTTTTGAAGTAGATCTAGAAGGAAGGAGAAGTACAAGTCCCTCCTTTATATTTCTAATGCCTTTCGAATCCACTTCTGGCTTTAACTGAAAAAACGGCAGGATAATCTACCTAAAAAGTTTGCCTGAGCCTTGAGCCTACCCATAGACCACCAAAATATTGATAAACACTCAGAACTTCCCCCAAAGCTATCATAAAGTTGCCCTAGATGCCACCTAAATGGTAACTAAGATTGGTGCAGGGATGGCACTTGTACCTCCTTATGACTGAGGGTGCCCAAAAGCCCCTCTGCTGCATATGAAGCCACCAATGTTATAATTGTCACGGGCACGTGAGGGCTCTTGCAGATTTTGTGTTGGGGCTCAGGAACTTCAGGTTAACTTGAAATAGGCACATACTAAAATATCTCTCATAGTAAATAGATCATATGCTGTGAGTACATGCTAAGCCATGGGGCTCCATTCTACATCATTAGTGTACATGCTAAGATATGGAGATACATTCTAAGTCATGGTGGTACATGCTAAGTCATGGAGGTACATGCAAAGTCATGATGCTACAGTACATGCTAAGTCATGATGCTACAGTACATGCTTAGTCATGGGGGCACATGCTAAGTCATGGGGGTACATGCTAAGTCATAGTGGTACATGCTAAGTCATGGGGGTACATGTTAAGTCATAGTGGTACATGCTAAGTCATGGTGGTACATGCTAAGTCATAGTGGTACATGCTAAGTCATGGTGGTACATGCTAAGTCATGGGGGTACATGCTAAGTCATGGGGATACATGCTAAGTCATGGTGGTACATGCTAAGTCATGGTGGTACATGCTAAGTCATGGGGCTACAGTACATGCTAAGTCATAGTGGTACATGCTAAGTCATGGGGGTACATGCTAAGTCATGATGTTACAGTACATGCTAAGTCACGGTGGTACATGCTAAGTCATGGTTGTACATGCTAAGTCATGGTTGTACATGCTAAGTCATGGGGGTACATGCTAAGTCATGGGGCTACAGTACATGCTAAGTCATGGTGGTACATGCTAAGTCATGGGGGTACATGCTAAGTCATGGGGCTACAGTACATGCTAAGTCATGGTGGTACATGCTAAGTCATGGTGGTACATGCTAAGTCATGGGGCTACAGTACATGCTAAGTCATGGTGGTACATGCTTAGTCATGGGGGTACATGCTAAGTCATGGGGCTACAGTACATGCTAAGTCATGGGGGTACATGCTAAGTCATGGTGGTAAAGTACATGCTCAGGCATGGTGGGGCGGGAATTTCTGATGCATGTATTATGTGGTGCTCTGCATTGACCTTGGGGGCGATTCCTAGGCTGGATCATTACATTTTCTGTATTCTTTTGATAGACCACGACTTGCTGGACTATTCCTCAGATGATGAAATGGAAATGACTTTACTCAAATTCCCTTCTCATGTCTCCATTTCGCCCGCATTAGGCTGACAATTTGCTTAGCGAGTCGACATTCCTCCAAATTACTATACACTCTCCGTTAATATCATTTAGCGCCTTACCCATTAACGTATATTCTCATTTTACAGATCTGAAATTCTGGAGACGTTATGGGGCCCTCAGGGTCAGTTTCTCTAAGGAGAGATGGTTACAGCTGAGCTCACTACAATTAATAAAATATTCACATCTGACTTGATTTGCGAATATAACCTAAAAGGGGAGCGCTGAAGAAAACGGATCTACTGTGTTATGCCTGGTGCGGTGGCAAAGTGGGCGGAGCATGACCCAGAAAATTTAGTTTTGTGGGAAAAGATTCAGTAAAACCTGTAATTTACACTTTTATACCTTTGCTTTTTTCACTTGCTGCGAAGAGCTATGGGTACAGGGGCAGGTGTTATCAGTGACTGACAGCCTTCTCTCTATGCACACATACACACAATGGTAACACCTCCCTCCCGTACCAATAGTTTTTCACAGGGCTGCAAAAAAGTAAAGATATAAATGTATACATTGCAGGTTTTACAGAATCTTTTTCCACAAAACTGTATGTAAATCTCAGCTCCTCCTGCTCTATAATGTGGTGCTTGGCATTGCATTTTGTGTTGACGGGTCCTCTTTAAATATCTGTGTTTTTCACCCCTGCACAAGGCATAAGGGGTTAAGTCAACAGGCCATTCTCTGTCCATATATCCTATAAGGGCATCTGGACAGCATCGAGGTGGACTCACAGCTGTAAACCCTCCTTGTGCATCAGGTCTGACATATCAATGCAGTAAAGGGGTTGGAAATTATTATTATTATTTTTTTTTTATGGAAACTGTTAAAATGGCTTAAAATTTTAAGATGTGATCACTCAACAAGTGATTGGTTGAGGCAGGTCACCACTGCTGCCAGTGATTGGATGAGATAGGTCACCACTGATGCCAGTGATTGGATGAGATAGGTCACCACTGATGCCAGTGATTGGCTTAGAGGGGTCACCACTGATGCCAGTGATTGGATGAGATAAGTCACCACTGATGCCAGTGATTGGCTGAGACTGGTCACCATTGCTGCCAGTGATTGGATGAGATAGGTCACCACTGATGCCAGTGATTGGCTGAGGGGGGGGTCACCCCTGATGCCAGTGATTGGATGAGAAAGGTCACCACTGATGCCAGTGATTGGCTGAGGTGGGTCACCACTGATGCCAGTGATTGGCTGAGGTGGGTCACCACTGATGCCAGTGATTGGCTGAGATAGGTCACCACTGCTTCCAGTGATTGGATGAGATAGGTCACCACTGATGCCAGTGATTGGCTGAGGCAAGTCACCACTGCTGCCAGTGATTGGATGAGATAGGTCACCACTGCTGCCAGTGATTGGATGATATAGGTCACCACTGATGCCAGTGATTGGATGATATAGGTCACCACTCACCACTGATGCCAGTGATTGGATGATATAGGTCACCACTGATGCCAGTGATTGGATGATATAGGTCACCACTCACCACTGATGCCAGTGATTGGATGAGATAGGTCACCACTCACCACTGATGCCAGTGATTGGCTGAGATAGGTCACCACTGATGCCAGTGATTGGCTGAGGGGGGTCATCACTGATGCCAGTGATTGGCTGAGGTGGGTCACCACTGATGCCGGTGATTGGATGATATAGGTCACCACTGCAGTCAGTGATTGGATGATATAGGTCACCACTGCAGTCAGTGACTGGATGAGACTGATCACCACACCACTGCTACCAGTGATTGGCTGAGTGATGACTTTTCTTATATTGAATGGGCTCAGAAAGTAGGGACCGTCGAGAGATACATGGAGTAGTAGGTAGAATTTTAAGAGGAGCATCTCGTGCTCCTGGGTACCCACCAACGTATTCTGTCACGTGTGGTGAAACCAAATGCCATAATGAAAAATTGCAACAGTCCCAAATTTGCAAACTCTGGAGACTGGTCTGGGCCAAAAATTGGTGCAAGGTAAGCCAAGTGGGTGCAGAGCATGGGTTTGGGGCACTCCCTGGGTGGGGCTTGCATGCCCCCTACTTACAACTCTAATGTTGCTATGGGGCCTACTATTTTCTGTGCATGCAATGGAATTAATATATAAAATAATATATAGCATAGTCATATCTTATCTATAACATAAATTGCATGTTCTGGTATAAGATCTAGATTTCTTCAGAAAGATAATATTAACAGTAGGTAGGTTCTACACTTTACATATGGCATGATCATCTATAACTTACCACCGGTGGGTAGCTAATAGATTAATAAAACCTTGTATAGGTTAGTAGGTTGGCACGGTAGTATATGGGTATTGTCCACATTTTTTAAAGTAACACAATCGTTACATTGTAGCTTATGGTCCTGTCCATGGTTTTGTAAGTTACACATTCGTTACATTGTAGCATATGGTCCTGTCCATGGTTTAGTAAGTTACACATTCGTTACATTGTAGCATATGGTTCTGTCCATGGTTTAGTAAGTTACACATTCGTTATATTGTAGCATATGGTCCTGTCCATGGTTTACTAAGTTACACATTCGTTACATCGTAGCATACAGTCCTATCCATTGGTTTTGAAAATTACACATTCGTTACATTGTAGCATATGGTCCAGCCATAAATCACAAGCTCGTTACATTGTCTCATTGGTCTCTCTGACCTTTCTAGCCTTCTCTTATTCATCCATGCCAGTGTGTCAGTGCCTTTCAGCCTTAATCTTATCAATTCCTACTTAGTTAGGGACTTCTCTCTCATTACAAGCCATATAGAACATTAAGTCTGCCTAGACCGTTCCATGACTTAATGGAAGTTAAGGCTTCTGTGTCTAATTGGGCCCTAAAATACCTTAATCTAATTGAAACCCACTTACAGGACATTGCTTTCCAATGGGATTCCCACATGCTGAAAGCCAAAATCCAGTAAGTTATTAGTGCAGAAGCCTTGAATAACAAAGACAAGGACATTTCCTAGAATTGGTGAATAGGGGAACAAAACAATCTATATAATGCATCTCTGCTCATCATAATTTATGTATTTCCTATTCACATAGGACATCACATATTAGCATCAGAGATAGAGGAAATAACCCTAAGTAACAAGTACTGTCCCTCCCATAATAACTTGGGAAGGAGAACAGATCTGAATTGTTATTTATTAATGCTGAGTAATACCCATTATATGAGTTGTAAGGAAGAGTGCAGGTGGGAATGTTAACTGTGCCTCAAGCTTATTATATGGGGTATATAACTTCAAGATCAGTTATTGCCCCATATAAACAAGAATATAATTGCTAACATAAAGCCTCCTACGTACAAGAATATAACTACTATAATACTGCTCCTATGTACAAGAATATAACTACTATATTACTGCCTCCTATGTACAAGAATATAACTACTATAATACTGCTCCTATGTACAAGAATATAACTACTATAATACTACTCCTATGTACAGGAATATAACTACTATAATACTGCTCCTATGTACAAGAATATAACTACTATAATACTGCTCCTATGTACAAGAATATAACTACTATAATACTGCTCCTATGTACAGGAATATAATTACTATAATACTGCTCCTATGTGCAAGAATATAACTACTATAATACTGCTCCTATGTACAAGAATATAACTACTATAATACTGCCTCCTATGTACAAGAATATGACTACTATGATACTGCTCCTATGTACAAGAATATAACTACTATAATACTGCTCCTATGTACAAGAATATAACTACTATAATACTGCTCCTATGTACAAGAATATAACTACTATAATACTACTCCTATGTACAGGAATATAACTACTATAATACTGCTCCTATGTACAAGAATATAACTACTATAATACTGCTCCTATGTACAAGAATATAACTACTATAATGCTGCTCCTATGTACATGAATATAATTACTATAATACTGCTCCTATGTACAAGAATATAACTACTATAATACTGCTCCTATGTACAAGAATATAACTACTATAATACTGCCTCCTATGTACAAGAATATAACTACTATAATACTGCTCCTATGTACAAGAATATAACTACTATAATACTGCTCCTATGTACAGGGATATAACTACTATAATACTGCTCCTATGTACAAGAATATAACTACTATAATACTGCTCCTATGGACAAGAATATGACTACTATGATACTGCTCCTATGTACAAGAATATAACTACTATAATACTGCTCCTATGTACAAGAATATAACTACTATAATACTGCTCCTATGTACAGGGATATAACTACTATAATACTGCTCCTATGTACAAGAATATAACTACTATAATACTGCTCCTATGGACAAGAATATAACTACTATAATACTGCTCCTATGTACAAGAATATAACTACTATAATACTGCTCCTATGTACAAGAATATAACTATTATAATACTGCTCCTATGTACAAGAATATAACTACTATATTACTGCTCCTATGTACAAGAATATAACTACTATAATATTGCCTCCTATGTACAAGAATATGACTACTATAATACCGCTCCTATGTACAAGAATATAACTACTATAATACTGCCTCCTATATACAAGAATATAACTACTATAATACTGCTCCTATGTACAAGAATATAACTACTATAATACTGCTCCTATGTACAAGAATATAACTACTATAATACTGCTCCTATGTACAGGGATATAACTACTATAATACTGCTCTTATGTACAATAATATAACTACTATAATACTGCTCCTATTACAAGAATATAACTACTATAATACTGTTCCTATGTACAAGAATATAACTACTATAATACTGTTCCTATATACAAGAATATAACTACTCTAATACTGTCCCTATGTACACAAATATAACTGCTATATTACTGGTCTCTACTGTATGTACTGCACAATAGTACTTCACTATATAAGCATTGAGGATAAGCTATTATTATGGCTCCATTCATCTTAAATTCTTGGCTGAACCTTTATTTTTTCCTAAAACATGACCCAAACAGCCCTTTGTCAGTAAATGTCAGGTACCTCACACATAAACACGTCCACTGCAAGTAAATGAGTCTCATGTTTGATAAACCATCGAGCATTACTCACCAAGGCAAAATACAAACACATCTGACATGTGGAGCAGATTGGTTCACTCATACAATGAGGCTGAGACGCAGCTTCCTGGCATAGGCCTCACGCCTCACCGCCTCTTTCCTATTTATTGACTAGCACAGCAAAGCCAATTTCTTTGGCAGCCATTTTAATTTACAAGACAACATAATCACGGCCAAACATTTTCTGGGATTTATATGGACAAAATCTTTGAATATGTCCTGATTATGCTCACATAAATCCTGGAGTAGAAAAAATAGCTCTCTGTGTTTAAACTGTTGATCCAAAAATTTCAAATCCTTCCACACAAAAAATAAGTATCAAAACTCATGCTGGTTTTTGTTGTTGTTGTTTTACTGGAGGCTAAAATTATGTGAAATAATTTTTGTATTTAACAAAGCTCTTGATACTTTTGTTGCTTCTTGGGTCAAGCCCCAGAAAGGTAAGGGAGGTCATAGCTTATAGAATTCTACTATATTCCACCGTAAATATTATGTAAAATAGTTTTTTTTCCTGCTGCTGCTGAATTGGTCAAATTTTGCAAACATTTTTGCATAGCTTCAAAATGTTTCCAAAAAAAGTCATAGAACTGGTTTAAGAAGTGATATTATTGTCACTTTCTAGCCACGTGACAGACTGTTGTTTAATTCTACATTTTTTATCCTTTTGTGTTGGTTTCTTGCTCATCAGTTCGGTACCATTAGGGCAAATTGTTTACACTGGAAAGTGTAAACTACTGGAGTGACAGTGCCACATGTAGTCTACTGGAGTGACAAGGCCACACATGTAGTCTACTGGAGTCACATGGCCAAACATGTAATATACTGCAGTTACGTGTTCAGTCTAGTCTAGGGGAGTTGTAAGGCAACACATGTAGTCTACTGGAGTCACAAGGCCACATGTGTAGTCTACTGGAGTCACAAGGCCACACATGTAGTCTACTGGAGTCACAAGGCCACACATGTAGTCTACTGGAGTCACATGGCCAAATATGTAATCTACTGTAGTTACGTGTTCAGTCTAGTCTAGGGGAGTTGCAAGGCAACACATGTAGTCTACTGGAGTCACAAGGCCACACTTGTAGTCTACTGGATTTACAAGGCCACATGTGTAGTCTACTAGAGTCACAAGGCCACACATGTATTCTACTGGAGTGACAAGGCCACACATGTAGTCTACTGGAATCACATCGCCAAACATGTAATCTACTGCAGTTACGTGATCAGTCTAGTCTATTTGAGTTACAAGGCCACACTTGTAGTCTACTGGAATCACATCGCCAAACATGTAATCTACTGCAGTTACGTGATCAGTCTAGTCTAGTGGAGTTACAAGGCCACACTTGTAGTCTACTGGATTCACAAGGCCATATTTGTAGTCTACTGAAGTCAGAAGGCCAAAGATGTATTCTACTGGAGTCACAAGGCCACACATGTCATCTAATGGAGTCACAAGGCCACACATGCATACTAGTCACAAGGCATTAGTTGTAGTCTACCACAGTCACAACGCCACAAGTGAAGTCTGCTGGAATCCCAAGGCTAAACATGTAGTCTATTGGAGTCACAAGTTCACATGGGCATCCTATTAGGATCACAAGGCCACACATAGTCTACTGGAGAGACAAGGCCACATGTGTACACCACCGGAATCACAAGACAAGATATGATGTCTACTAGAGTAACAAGGTCATACATCTACTAGAGTCATGAAGTCTCTTTTTAGATGCTGTCCAATTTTGATGCTTGCAACTCCCTCCGCATGCTATACATTGAAGCTTTTGTGTACAAACAAAAGCTATCCAAAAAAATCTATGAATGTTTAAAACAGTAAGAACAGAATGAATCTAAGAAGCATTTCAGGTAACTCTATCAATTTATCCAGCATCAAACTGAATTTCTTTGGGTCCACCAGATGATTATATGGGACATATGTATGTTCACAGTTAATTTAGGACTTATCATCAGCACTGTTTAACAGTGTGGGGGTAAAATCTGGTAGACACTTGGTAGCTGTGCAGGAAGTAGGGACACAGACAGGATAAAGTCCGATTTAAGTGTTTTTATTTTACACTTATATATTTAAACATAAGCATAGTCTTAACAAATAGTCTTAAACAAACCTTGATAGGCTAAACAAGTCCCTAGCACAACAAGACAGTCCCTGAGTGGGACCAGCCACCCGGCCCACAGGTACAAGTGGAAAGTATTGGGTGGTACATGCAATACCTTCTGTAGTTCAGCAGTCAGCTTCTCCGGGTATGTCCACACTGCTCAGCTCTACACTGAGCTTTAAATTAGGCCCTAATGACCCATGTGACCGCAGCTGTGGGCTATGGAAGCCCAGGACCGAAGCCCGGGTGAAGTTAGCGTCCCACTGCCACCCTCACTCATTCCAGTATACCCAGGTCCCAGTACGTATTTTACAATCTGTCTTTGTTAGCTATGGTTAACATAGACAAAATAGGCTATCAACCTTGCTTATCCTGTGTCTTTTGGTTCCCAGAGACACACCCAAGGCTTTAGGCTTACCACACAGAGTTTACCTGTTTCAATGGCAGATATCAGTTCTCCCAAACAATACCCTTCTCACAATAGGATATTTGGTGATTATTGGTTCCAAGGTCAGCAGCAAATTGTCGTCTGCTAGACCTTAGTGATCCAGTTTTATACAGTAAGGGACTCATTCTGCTAGAGATGGTGTCCACCGGAGGATCCTCTGGTACTCTGGTAAGCCAGTCTGACCCTGGAGTCACACGGCCAAGGCCAAATAAATAAAAATGGATTGTGTCCTAAGGATATCTGGGGTCATAGAGGCCCATCGGAATTTGGACTTCCACTTAGATTAGTGGACAAGTGGGTCCCCACATTAAACATTCTCCTGTTCTAGCACAATCCCGTCTTGTTCAGGAATTTTAAGCTAGTTTACAGATGCTGTAATGCTAACATTCCTTTAATCCAGCTGTAAGCCGTGTACCGGGGTGGGCTCCCCAGGATGCCAGAAAGAATTAAACTAGTTTGCGTACTGACGGGCACAACTAAAACGTCCACACTGTACCTTTTATTACACTAGAAATGACACGAACGATTATGTGGGTGTATGATACGGGCTGGCCTGCGGTGCAACACAAAAGTTCACAATCTTATAATAAACTATAATATTCCCCCTCCCTTAACTGGTCCTATAACACGTGCCTGCGCATTCTTCCTGCGCAAAACTCTGACCTGGATTGAGCCGGTGAGACGTCTATCAGCTCTCAGCTGTGCAATGTCTCTTTTTATTATGGCGTCCTTTTGTGAATTTCAGAAACACTTTTTGGCCTGACACACTAAACAGAGACCCTAACTAGCTAACTACAGGCCTGGTCTAGTCTCTAGGCGCCAATATTGCAATGAGGTGCGTGGACGATCTTACCGACCCGGGTCTGCTCTGTCTCCGCTGATGACTCCGGACCCAACAAGCAGTCTATTCAACAAACATGTGGTACCGCAGAGCAGGTAGTTTATTCCTCAGCTATCATCAGCACTCCTGGCAGAAGTCCTCTGTCCGCTGGGCAGAAGCTGGGTCCTGAACAGCAATCAGCTTAACTTGACTGTAGCTGTGGTCGCAAAATGTTGATCACACGCTTGGATGTGAATGTATTCACTCCTCTATGTGTCTCTGTGTCCATTCAATATGGCGACTTCCTCTTCTTCAGCTTGGCAACCCCTCCTCTAATGAATATGGAAATATCTATATGCAGTCAGTCAGCTGTGCCCAGGAAACGGCGGCATCTTGTGGCCAAACAGCAGAATGTCAGTCCAGAACATTTAATTTAATACACAGAAACAGTGTTCAACATTGAGAGCTGTTTCTCAATCTTACACAGCATCAGATTAACCAGAGTGCCTCAGTTTGGCAACTGTTCAATGTATAGAATTGCCCCAAAAAGATTGATTTTGGGCTTTTGTTTTTTATATCTTTACAGGAAGTTTATTAACTATTTAATTATCCAGGGTATTTAGCAATCCAGCATCTCCCATCTTGGATGAAAGGCGTTTTCCATTATTGACACTCACTCTTTTTGTGAAAAAATATCCTTGCCAATCAGTAAGATCTGCTGAAGTCAGATGACATCTATGATAGAATCTGCCAGCAACTGTTCATTTTCCTGCAGTGCCCCCACAGGTGAAATAAAGAATTACACAATGTCCTTAAAATCAATGGGCCGAAACATTCTCTTTGTAACTGCTCTCCTGAATGATCTAAAACAGTTCTTTGCAAATTAGTTTTCTAATCCACACAGCCACTTTAAGAAAATTTTACTGTACTTCTTAATCCTGAGATGAATCAGCGCCGCTTCATGTGCCGCTGTGCTCCGCCAGACCTTTAGCCTAACATTTATACTTGATAACACAAGTTTCTGCTTTGCAGGATGTAAATAAAAGGACATGCTGTCATTAAACATAACACCGATCTGAAACGAGCTTGGCTGCCCTTGACCTGCTTACATTAGTAAGCGATTTGTGTAGCAATTAACCGGAGCATTGATGTGTTAAGTGAAGGAGTCATGTACTTCAAATTGGAAGCGTCTGCATTCAGGGTCAGACCTCCACAATGTTTTCCATCTTTAACCTGCCATTTCCTGCGCCCGACCAACCTGCGCATCAGATTAAGATCTTAGTTTACTCAATGGTAGAAGAAAGAGATTCTGCTCCATGGTCATTCATTCCCCACACAAGTAGCGACGAGCTGTTGTAGAAACTTTCCTTTTGGCATCTTCTAAAACTTACAATTTGGGTTCTTGATTATCAATAGTGTTGAGCGGTATAGGCAATATTAGTTTTCACGCTATTTCGTGAATTTTTGCATAATATTCACAATAAATTAGCAAATTGTAGAACTCGCGATCATCAGTCATTATTTTCGCGATTGCGCAAATCGGCATATTTTTGTGCAATACGTGCAACTTCACATTTTATCAGGTCTGAGTGGATATTACTGATTGGTGCACTAAGTATTGTTGTGACATCACATCCTTGTGTCTAACAGAGACACTAATCCCTATCACAGCACAGTAATCCCTATCAAAGCACAGTAATCCCTATCGCAGTACATAATCCCTATCACAGCACAAAATCCCTATCACAGCACAGTAATCCCTATCACAGCACAGTAATCCCTATCACAGCACAGTAATCCCTATCACAGCACAGTAATCCCTATCACAGCACAGTAATCCCTATCACAGCACAGTAATCCCTATCACAGCACAGTAATCCCTATCACAGCACAGTAATCCCTATCACAGCACAGTAATCCCTATCATCGCACAGTAATCCCTATCACAGCACAGTAATCCCTATCACAGCACAGTAATCCCTATCACAGCACAGTAATCCCTATCACAGCACAGTAATCCCTATCACAGCACAGTAATCCCTATCACAGCACAGTAATCCCTATCACAGCACAGTAATCCCTATCACAGCACAGTAATCCCTATCACACTACCTAACACCCTGCACTGGAATCTTTCAGCTACACTATATCACTATCTAACCTACACTGACTATCTCCAACTAACTATCTGTATTATATATACTAACTAACTAACTAACTAACTAACTAACTAACTATCTAATGTAATGACTCAGTAAAGCACAGAGCACAGCAATGACACTGCTCTCTCTCTCTCTCTCTCTCAGAACTGTAATAAACTGCAGAAAATGGCTGCTGGGGCGGTTCTTATATAGTAAGGGGTCGGCAACTTTCCTATTGGTTGCTTGGGATGTTGCTAAACTCAGACATAGACATTGCAGATTTGCAGCCTTCTCATTGGCCCACAAGCAAGAAGCAGGGAGGGTACTGATAAAAAAAAGATCTAGAATATTCGCGATTACAAAGATATAGCACTATATTCTAGATCTTTGCAAATTCTCGAAGTGCCGATATCCGCAATAAAAATTTAACACTAATTATAAATATTGTTAGAATACAATGTATCAAGTCTTGTCTCCAATCTTTATCTGTCACTGAGTCCATTGGAGGTTTTGCATGGGGCCATTCTCTTTCCTTGTTTGAGCTTTTTGGTCAGATTTCTGGTTAGTTGGTGGACCTCGCCTTTAAATCTGATCTCAAAACCCCCACGATTTCTGCTATTTTAAGAGACAGAACATTGATAGTGTATCCTAAAGGCAGTTTAGAGTGATTATGAGGGTCTGACACCTGGTAGCTCCCCCATTGTTGCTGGAGAGTTGTGTGGCCCTTGAACTGCAGAACCTGGCACAGTGCCAATTATGCAGTCTATCCCCATTGACAAAAATTTGTTTTTTGGTATTACATAGATATATTGGGGAAAATTTTTCCAACTGGTGTAAAGTAGAACTGGCTTAGCTGCCCATTCCAACCAATCAGATTCCACCTTTTATTTTCCAAAGGAGTTTTCAAAAATGAAAGGTGAAATCTAATTGGTTGCTATGGGCAACTATGCCAGTTCTACTTTACACCAGTTTGATAAATCTCCCCCATTGATTTTTAAAATAGAAAAGGTGCAATTGGTGTGGGTCCAATCTCTGTAGCCCCCCCTCAAAACACTCACACATTAATCAGCAGAACAAAGGGGCTGTGTTGCTCTGGAGTGCTGCTTTCCTCCATGCTTTTATAGATTTATCAATTTTAAACAATGTTGGGCTGCAGTTCATATCACAACCACTGGGTGGCCAGATAGACAGCGGACACGTATAGCATAAACATCTCATTACAGAGTATCACAAAATGTTTTTTTTTTTTTTTTTAAGACCGTCTGTCAACATTTCTGACCATGCCAAACTGCTGATAGCATTAGTTTGTCTCCTCAGTGTGAATAGGAAGTTTACTTCTGCCACATTCTGGTCGATCAGGTGCCCAGGGGGTTGACTCTGAAGAGTTCTCTTCTCCGTTTTCTGAGTGACAGCTGCAGTTGTCTCCTGGTTGGATGCTACATTTTTTACTCAGAGCAGAGTGGAGGACACTTGCAGGAGCAGAATCTGGCAGAATAAAACTTCACATTCACGCTACTCCTGAGCAAAGTTCCACAAATAGTATATTTGTCTTACTCTCCCCAGCTCCATCTGGCAGAGTCAGCAATTTAGCATGGTCAAAACTGCTGACAGACTCACCTAAAAAAAAAAGAAAAGAAAAAAAAAACTGGTAATCTACGGGCACATTTCTCAGGATAGCAAAGGTAATGAAGGACAGACCTGTACTTAGTGCACATAGTATTATTGTATCAGATCCAAACCACCTTGGAATTAAATTTTAAGTGTATTTTCCGGGATATGGCTAACACGTACTGTATGTTAGGGATTCATAAACCTATTGAGGGCATGTTCTTCTACATGTATACACACTGTAGAATTCATTGGATAGGTTCTTGGTAAAGTGGACCCTTTGTTCTGCTGATCAATTAGGATCCATCAATAAGTCAAAAGACAAACGTGACGAGATTCGGGAACAGATACAGAGGTTTGTGACCAAATCATCAAGGTGCCAGAAGGTGGGACCCTCACCTTTCATACATATCCTTAGGACAGGTCATCAATACAATATGTCAGTGCTCCCTATCTCTGGATGTTGGGGCTCCTATCAAAATCAAAGCCCTTTATTATTTTCAGAGAGCTTGTGGCATGCTTCCAAGGTGGAGAACCATTGTAGACATGCCCTGGTCTCCACTAAATACGGCTTAATAAGACAGATCACGGCATCCGGTCCTATAAATAACTACACCAAAGAAGGCTCAGCTACTTCTATTACTCACCAACCTGATACAATCAGCAACTGAACCAATACTATTTTACCCATAAAAAGATACTTATTAAATATACAAGATAATAAAAAGGACCAAGTAATCCCAATTAGTAATGAAATCTAATACTAACTAGTGATGAGCGGCAGGGACAATATTCGAATTCGCGATATTTCGCGAATATTTGGGCGAATATTCTCCATATATTCGAAAATTCACAAATTCGTAATCTCCAGTCATTATTTTCTTGATAGTGAAAATTTGCAATAAAAATTCGCATAAAAATTCGCATAAACTGGAATTTAAAAGGTATCTCAAATGCCAGTTTATGCGAATTTTTATGCACATTATGCAAATTTTGTATGCGAATTTTGCTATCAGAAAATAATGACATTATTTTCTTGCTTGCAAAAATTTGCATATAAAATTTGCATAAAAACAAATATTCGCAATTGCGAATATATTTTGCGATATTCTAAATATTCGCAAATTCTCAAAATGCCGATATTCGCGATTAAAATTCGCAATTCGAAAATTCGTGATCAACACTAATACTAACACCTGGGTAGGACCAAGACCGCCTCATTAGCATAGATAAATTACAGATAAGGCTACTTTCACACTAGAGGCATAGCTATCCGGCAGGCTGTTCCAGCGGGTGTACAGCCTGCCGGATCCGGCATGCCGAAAGCTACCCGTGCATTGACTATAATGGGGGGCAGAGCTACGGCGCAGCACGGCAGTGCACGGCAGAGATCGCCATAGCTCAATGTCAATGGGGAAGGAGCGGCAGCACGGCAGTGCATGGGTACTTGCGGAATGGCGGATCCGGCAGGCTGTTCACCCGCTGGAACAAGCTGCCGGATAGCTATGCCGCAAGTGTGAAAGTAGCCTAACTGATGTAAATACTAATAGCACTGTAACTGGAAAAGTAAATTCACTACATAACACTAATACTGAAGCCTGCAAAACCGTGACCAGAAATAACTAATCATATATCAAATCACACAACTTAAATAACGTTCCACTGCTGCGGCCCTTAACATTTTGGGTGTGCTGTAGCAAATATCCTATCAGTATAGATTCTTTTATATATGAAGATAACTTTCCTATTGGCTTCTGTGTAGCTGCTGGGTTGTAATAAAAGTAACCTGTGGTGAATATACAACAATAAATAGCGCTTACTAGTCGGCACCTATCACTTCTTGGATGTTAGTTTTAGTATAAATATTTCAAACCCACCGTTACCTGTTGCACCAACTGCAATAGAAATAGAAATAAGACCCCCACAAAGAATTCTGTGCCTCATTCCGATACAATTTAGTACAATGTTCCAAAGTGTTTGAAAATCCTGCCAATAAGCTCCGATACTTAATCCTGCTTACTTGCGTCCTCGGCTTCTGCGCGTGGCAACACCCCGGCTGTCAGCATTCGTTCGTGTTAGAGCGGGCTTCCCGAAGTGTTGGTGTGGCGTCACTCATGTACGACAGCCTCTCGGAACCAGAAAAAATCAAACGTGTTTCAGAGAACTCGGTCTCCTTCATCAGGGATACTGACCAGTTCTCTGAAACGCATTGGATTTTTTTTTGTAAGAGATGGCTCTCGTGCCGAGACTCCCATAGTCATCCATATACCTAATGTACAAAAGACCTCATTCATATATATGTGTACCCTAAAAGTGTAATTGCTGAAAACAGACTAAAATACTAGTAAAAGTGCCATTAGTGCAATTATACAATGATAATGTGATGAAGATACTGTATTTATCGCCCCATAAGATGCATATTTTCCCTCCCAAAAGTGGGGGTAAAATGTCCCTGCGTCTTATAGCGTGAATACTAATGAGCGCTTCCATTATGGAAGCGCTCATTGGTACTGGAGGACCAGGAAGCAGTGAAGGCTCTGTACTCACAGCTTCGTGTTCCTCGGCTGTCGGCTGTGCTGTGGCTGCTCACAGAGCGCCCTCACGTTGTGCAAGTCTGGTCACAGCACAGCTGACGGAGGAAGAGGAAGAAGAGCGCTGGAGTCGAGGAGCGGCAGCATCAGGCGCAGAAGAGGTAAGTGTTTTTTTATTTTATAAAACATGAGGAAATGTAGGGCTGCTGGGGGATGATCTGAGGCAATGGGGGCTAATATGAGAGGCAATGGGGGCTACTGGGGCTGATATAAGGCAATGTGGACTGCTGGGGGCTAATATGAGAGGCAATGGGGGCTGGTGGGGGTTGATATGAGGCAATAGGGGCTGCTGGGGGCTAATATTAGAGGCAATGGGGGCTGGTGGGGGTTGATATGAGGCAATAGGGGCTGCTGGGGGCTAATATTAGAGGCAATGGGGGCTGGTGGGGGCTGATATGAAACTGCTGTGGGCTGATGAGAGGTATGGCGCTCTTATCTGAGGTCTGATTGGGGGTCATTCACATTGGGATCTGAGCTGAGGTCTGATATGAGGTCTTGTTGGAATCTTATTAACATTGGGGGTCTATTTGGTGGTCTGACCTGAGGTCTAATGAAAAGTATTTTTTTCCTATTGTCCTCCCCTAAAACGTAAGTGTGTCTTATAGGGTGAAAAATAAATATAAAATAATTAAAATATTCAATTCATAGTAAAATATACCTTAATTAAGTGCCACATTAATGATAATCTCAATGTAAATATTATACTTAGATACATTATTATAAGATATACATGATAAACAACCGTGATAATCTTTACAAAACAAAAAACAAAAAAACAAATAATATAATCATTTCTTTGCATGAACTAATGAAGGGCCGTTCTCAAATTATGAAAATCACTCTTTTATAAGTTCTTATTATCATCATGTTATAATTTTGTCATCATGAATCTGTCATCATCTCTTATGAAGTCCTCTCCTATATCCGCAGTCATACTTGATCCATCGCCCCCATATTCACTGTAGGAACATCCAATGATTCTCAGAAAGTAATTAAAAATCAAAATGAATAAAAACCCCAATTAAGAATACTTCATAGAAAATCTTTGTAACCCCTGTTTCCATTAACCCTCTTGGTGACAAGGTGTCCAATGTAAAAATCCACATACGTTCCATTTGTGCCCGCTTTTTCGCTTTGTCCCCCCCTCTTGTCCCCCTGTTGACCACATCTACTCTTTCTTTCGCCTCTTCTGCTTTGTCGACGTCCCGCACATGTCCTTTGACTTTTATTCTTAGCTCTAGTCGTCAATCCCGCATATATTTTGTCACAAGGATGACAATTTGGAAATCCTTAGCTCTATCGCCTTGCAGTCACCACAGGGATAGCTGCCCCTTATATGAGTCACATTACCAAACGGTGCAATAGTTATAGGGGGCTGAAATATCCGAAATGGGTCCTAACACCTTTGGTGTCCAAGGTTCTCCTTCTCACATGGTACAAATTGGATGCAGATCAAATGGAGATCTCAAGCAAAGAATCCATGTGACCTAGAACGTCCAAGCTGTTGCCCATTGTAGACCATTGCTCATGTAATATTTCCACTTTTTCCTTAGATATAACAGGGCATTTTTTGTGTCTTTTTCTACTTTTTTTTTGCATTTTCCATTCTAATACACGAGGAAGTATTTGATGGAGGTGTTCAGACGTCCTACAATTACAGCTAATTCCATTTGGTCCAGCAGTGCTGCATTCAATCCATGTCCCTCAAGAGACGGGTCGCATGGACTGACTGATGTG
>CM065591.1:11861312-11933812 GCA_033119425.1 Bufotes viridis | reverse complement strand
ATTTGTGATGCATTAAGACAATTAACACAGCAAAAGTAACAAACCATAATGTGCAATTCCACCACCAGGTGGAGCTTTAGAGTATCGTGGGAGATATAAATCACATACATTGTGCTTGAGCAAAGGAAAGCATATGGGATGTATCTGCCTAATATGTTATAGTGTTAATATTTCTAGAAATGTATTTTATTTATTAAATTGTAAAAAGTAACCTGTTACTCCCCCAGAGCACTCCTAAAATTCTATAAATATGAATGTATACTAGGTCATAGGGAGATATTTAGCATTAGCTGGCTTTATCTAGACACTGTGTAGTTGAACTGCTTATGACTCTGACTGGACACTATTTCTCTTAAAAGACTATAGCTCTGTTTGGGCACTATTTATCTGAATGTCTTATGGCACTATCTAGCACTATATATCTGGGTAGTTTATGGATTCATCTGTGCACTGTATATCTGAATGGTTTACTACACTATCTGGGCACTGCTTATCTGAACAGTCTGTGGATCTACCCTGACATTGTTTATCTGAGCAAGTTATGTATCTATCTGTGCACTGTTTATCTGAACAGGTTATGTCCCTATCTGGGCACTATTTATCTTAACAGGTTATGACACTATCTGGGCACTATTTATCTGAGCAAGTTATGTATCTATCTGTGCACTGTTTATCTGAACAGGTTATGACACTATCTGGGCACTGTTTATCTGAACAGGTTATGACACTATCTGGGCACTGTTTATCTGAACAGCTTATGACACTATCTGGGCACTGTTTATCTGAACAGCTTATGACACTATCTGAGCACTGTTTATCTGAACAGGTTATGGCTCTGTCAGGGCACTATTTATCTGAACAGGTTATGGTTCTCTCTGGGCACTGTTTATCTGAACAGGTTATGGTTCTCTTGGGCACTGTTTATCTGAACAGGTTATGGCACTATCTGGGCACTGTTTATATGAACCAGTTATGTCTCTGTCAGGGCACTATTTATTTGAATAGGTTATGGCACTGTCTGGGCACTGTTTATCTGAACAGGTTATGACACTCTCTGGGCACTGTTTATCTGAATAGGTTATGGCACTATCTGGGCACTGTTTATATGAACAGCTTAAGACTCTATTTGGACACTGTTTTTCTGAATGGCTTACGGATTAATCTGGGTACTATTTGTCTGAATGGCTTATGGCTCTGGACACTGTTTATATTAGTAGCTTAGAGCACTATTAGGACACAGTTTATCTGAACATCCTATGGCGTTACCTTGACACTAATTTATACTATTTTGACGTTTTTTTGCTCTGTATGTTCAGAGTATGATACTATCTGGGCAGCATTTATATATGGGGGGACTATGTTACTGTATTGTCTATGTGGCCACTTGTGTGATCTGTCTGGCATAGGATAACTTGGTTAGGTTTCATGTCAAGGGATACAGCAAAAAGCATAGTAAAAAATGTTCTGGCAGAAAAAGTACAGGAGAAAAAGGGATTTCAAACTATTCCATAACAGTAGCCAAGGTCAGGAAACAAAGAATAAGGTACTGTTCAGGGGTCACAAGCCAAAAGGAAAGTCAAACAATGTGGGCCATACAGTATGAAAACAATGTGAAGGTAATCAGCAAGGTACAGGGTATAAACCATTATAACGGGCATCAGGCAGAGGCTAGGAGCAGTTTTTTTAGGGCCTCTCTTCTAGGACTATTCAGACATCATTTTGCCCAGAATCACTGGGCTAAGAGCTGATACCATAAGGGTTTGTGCAGGAGTAGAGACTGTAAGGCAGTGCATGGAGCCTGTATGACATATCATGAAGCCTGGACGCCAGTGTAGTCTGCCTGCCAGTGTATAAAACCTGTACAGCAGTGCAAAAAGCCGGCATGGCAGTGCATGGAGACTGTATGGTAAAGCATGGAGCCTGTATGGCAGTGCAGAGGACTTGTATGGCAGTGCAAAAAGCCTGAACAGTAGTGTAGCCTGCTTGGCAGTGCATAAAACCTGTACAGCAGTGCGTGGAGCCTGTATGGCAGTGCATGGAGACTGTATGGCAGTACATGGAGCGTGTATGGCAGTACATGGAGCCTGTAGGGCAGTACATGGAGCATGTATGGCAGTGCATGGAGACTGTATGGCAGTACATGGAGACATGTATGGTAGTGCATGAAGACTGTATGGCAGTGCATGGAGCCTGTATGGCAGTACATGTAGCCTGTATGGCAGTACATGAAGACTGTATGGCAGTGCATGGAGCCTGTATGGCAGTACATGGATCCTGTAGGGCAGTACATGGAGCATGTATGGCAGTGCATGGAGTCTGTATGGCAGTTCATGGAGCCTGGATGGTAAAGCATGGAGACTGTATGGCAGCAAATGGAGCCTGTATGTCATCGTATGGAGTCTGTATGGTAGTGCATGGAGCCTATATGGCAGCAAATGGAGCCTGTATGGCAGTGCATGGAGCCTGTATGGTAGTACATGGAGCCTGTATGGCAGTGCATGGAGTATGGCAGTGCATGGAGTCTGTATGGTAGTGAATAGAGCCTGTATGGTAAAGCATGGAGCCTGTATGGTAGTACATGGAGCCTGCATGGTAGTACATGGAGCCTGTATGGCAGTACATAGCGCTTGTATGGCAGTGCATGGAACCTTTATTGCAGTGCATGGAGCCTGTATGGTAGTACATGGAGCTTGTATAGTAGTACATGGAGCCTGTATGGTAGTACATGGAGCCTGTATGGTAGTGAATAGAGCCTGTATGGTAGTGAATAGAGCCTGTATGGTAGTACATGGAGCCCTTATGGCAGTGCATGTTATATGGCAGTGCATGGAGCCTGCATGGCAGTGCATGGTGTATGGCAGTACCAGTACATACTGTAAAACCTCTCACAGCAGAGTACTGCCATACAGGATCCAACAGACTCTGTGTATGGAACCATTTTCCTCTAGACATACTGCAATGCTTCCTCTATGGCAGCCCACCAATGTCTCCATTCAAAGCAGAGCCACGGTACAACCGGACACGGAAAACTAAGTTATCAGAGAAATGACTTCACCCAGGGATCCCGCCGCCAGGACTTCAGCTCATTGAGTCTACCTAGACTGCGGATAATCAATATCCACAGTGAAACATTTCATGCGGGATTGTGTCAGTGACTGATCTATCGCTGTCCTCACTGAGTATAAGAAAAAGCCGGCGCCATTGGGATGAAAGATCGCCGTGACATCTGCAATTGGGTCACCCATGAAAAACTATGAGAGGGCTGAATGAGCCACCTGGAATAACAAGCCTTGACCGTATAGAAAGTCATGCAGTAGGGGACAGGTACCAGGGGTAAAGCCGATAAGTTGCCCTCGTGTATACAGGAACATGCAAAAATTCCCACGACGCCGCGGTTTTCTTGGAATATCAATTGTCTTGATTCCCTTGGCCTTAATGTCCATTTACTGTGACCTTGTGTCCTCATTAACCACACATACATATTGATTGGCCATTATAACATTGCCTTATTAGATTTCCATTTAAGCTCTGCCTCCGTACAGTAGGTTTCTGCGCGCGCGGATAACTACTTGTGTCAGGTTTATGTGCTCACGTCCCTAATGTGCTTCGTGATGTTGCTTTTAAGCTTTTCGTTCAGGGCTCTTGACAGGGCTAGGCTGGCCTAATGTCAGGGAGGAGGAAAAATGTCCCGGAACATGGAGATATAGGGACTGGAGGCGCCAAACGTATAGAAACTGCCGCAGTCACGGTGCATTTCTGCATCTTTCTATTTGGTATATGCAGAGTTCCCATTAGAGTTGAGCGAATCGAATCCAACTAAGTGGAATTCGAGCCGAATTTCAGGATAAATTTTATCTAAATTTCCTTGTGCTTCGTAGTAGTGAATCAATTTAACCTGAAATAGTGTAAAAAACTAAAAAATCATACTTACCTCCTCCATTTGCTCGCAGTATCTGAGAGTAAAAAGAGAGTTAAAGTTGACAGAAAAAAATTAAATCATACTTACGCCTTAATTCGCTTGCGATGGGCCGGCTGCTGCCATCTTAATTGAAGATCTTGGTCGAAATCCCATGTGTGGTGTTGTATGATGTCACCACGCTGACGTTATCTCGGGCCGTGCGAGATTTCGTGCCAGATCTTTAAGCAAAATGGTGGCTGGCCCGTCGCAAGCAAATGGAGGCGGTACGTATGATTTCATATTTTTTTGTTAATTTTTAGATCATGTATGAATGCGGCAACTGAGGGGTGCAGCGATGGGGGGCGGCGCTATCACAGTTCCCGTCATTGCACCCGCTGCTTACAAAAAAATGCACTTCGTGACAAAGTAATTAGTCACAAAGCAAATTTTTTTATAAAATTTCACGAGGTAGCCGAAACGAATTTTTAAGAAATTCGCTCATCTCTAATTCCTATCAAGAAGCCATTTTATCACCAGGGAAAGAAAATCAAGTGACTGCAAATGAAGGAGATCTGTTCTCTACTAGCGACTCCACCAGAAGGAGGAGACTGAGCGGGGAACGCCTCCGCCATTACATCCATGTACCCCAATAATAGGGGTTGTCTTTCATTAGAGTAGGTAATGTGAAAAAATTTCAATAAATAACTAATACTCACCCCTTAAATCCTCCGCCATCCCATTGATGATGTCACGCACATCGCTCATGTTACCGCTGCAGTCATTCCTCATGGGCCGTCCGTGCAGGTATCACTGCCATGGCCAGTGATTGGTTAAAGTGTTCACGTGAAGGATATAAGTGACATCATCGCTGCAGGCCCGATGTGTCACCACTGGTATATTTACTTGCCTGTGATCCTGCCTCTGCGTGAGACCGTATTAGGTCTCCATGTATGCTTTCCTGTCACCCAATCACTCAGACAGCAGGATCCTCCCTCTTACCCCTCTCACTATGCCCGTATGAAACATCTATCGGTGATCACACATTTATGTATCCACTATGGGATGTATCAGAGCTTTCAACCTAAATTATAAGCTAAAAGGATATTGTATGTAATATAAAAGAAAGCCACACTGGGAAGTGAAGCTCAATCATGTGAGAAGTGAAAGTAGAAGCAGCTCCTCAGCTCTGAACATGATTGAAGGAATAGCTGACACCCCATTATGAAGAAAACCAGACGAGGAAGATGACTGGTATGTTGTTAGCACTGCATTGTGCTCCTTACCACCTCTGGGCTGGCAGTGCTGTCTGAGTCACCACAGGACCTGCTGATTACTGTAGTCCTCCCCACCTTCCCATCGGTGATGTGTACCGGACAGGTAAAAGGACTACAGTAATCAGTAGGTTGTGTGGTGACTCAAATAGCCATGCCAGTCCCTATATGGCAAGGACCACAAAAGAAAAGAACACTAAGCCTATCTGATTTCTCATAAAGAGCAGCATTAGCTGGGCTGCAACACATCTCATGCATACTTGTTGGTCTCCATAATGAGAAAGAGCAGTAATGTCATGGCCACTAGGGGTCTCATTATCACCTAATTTGCAGTCTGCTGCCTATTGTCAGGCAAGACGCATCCCTGGTAACAGAGGCACAGAAGCTGGCAAAGAGGAAGTGGGGGCATGTCAGAGCTAGCTGAGATCCTGAGCTTGATGAAAGAACTGCTTCTACACTGTTTCTGAATTCAAAGGAGCCTCCTGCCTTTCTTTAAGTGTGATTTATATTTCCTTATCTGTTCAGTGAGCCCCATAGCTGGAAATAAACATAGTGGAACTGGGAAGTAAGGGAAAGGATGTCACAGCAGTACAATGCTGGCACTTGAGAGAAATTCATCTAGCTATGCAGCTGAAGAGGGGAATAATTAGGCTGAAATACAACAAGGAAGCCCAAAAAGACCTGTTTCTTCATAGTAATGATCGTACAAAGGAGCACAGCCAGTATTTTTTTCTTTTTTTTTCAATGCAGGTACATTACACTTTAATACTCTTGTCGTTTTGGAAGGAAAGCTGGTCTGCACACCTCATTCAGAGGCATCTCTCTTGACTGTCATATATCAATTTTCAGAGCACATATTTTTTATAACGTTTGCAAAATCAGGCATGAAATGAATTTCAAGAGATTCACTCATCCCGACATGGGATGCATTTGCAGAAACATGAATATAACTGATGTAGTTCTAGATGTATCAGTCTAGAACTAGGATGGCTAATCTCCGGCACCCCAGCTGTAGTAAAACTACAATTACCAAGATGCACACTTGTTTGACTGTTCTCAGAACTCCAGAGAAAGGAATGGAGCATGCTGGGAGTCATAGTTTCATCCCAGCTGGAGTGCCAGAGGTTAGCCATCACTGGTTTAGACAATGCTCTATGAGCTACAGACTGGACTCCAGATTGATACATTGTAGAAAATAAGCAGAGAGGTTTGTGCCGCTGCTGCTGATGTGCTCACAGAGCATTGTCTAGACTGCATCCACTGAGATCAGAACTGGCTTTGGACAGGTTTCCAACAGGAGTGTTCTTTACTGACAACTTTTCATGTATGCACTGATTAACCATTACTAATCTAAAACTGGAGAACCCCTTTTTTATTAACTTGTTGCAGTAACTTCTTTCACACTTGCGTTGGAAATCCGTTTGCAAATGGAAAGTATTTGTAGACGGATCCGGATGTGGATCCATTTAACAAATGCATTGAAACACCAGATCCATCTCTCCAGTGTCATCCGTAAAAACGGATCCGGTATTTATTTATTTTTGGCATTTTTAAAGGACAACCGGATCCGTTTTGCCAGAACACTTGGTGCCGGATCCGGCATTAATGCATTTCAATGGAAAATAATGATCCGGCATTCGGGCATGTATTCTGGAATTTTGGACAGAGAAAATACCGCAGCATCTTGCGGTATTTTCTCCTGCCAAATACCGCAAGAGTGACTGAACTGAAGACATCCTGATGCACACTGAACGGATCTCACTCCATTCAGAATGCATTAGGACAAAACTGATCAGCTTTTTTCCAGTATTGAGCCCCTAGGGCGGAACTCAATACCAAAAAACTTTAATGCAAGTGTGAAAGTACACTTAATTTTTAAATGGGATGAGTTGGATTTTGCATTCACAGGTCGGGATAAATAACACATCAAAGGGGGTTGTCTTCCCCTTTCTATATTGATTGTCTATCTTCAGAATAGTCCATTAGTATTTGATAAGCGGGGGTCTGACACCACGCACTCCTACAGGTCAGCTGCTCTAAGGTGTCTATGGCCAAAACTACAGAACTTCCTTCATTGTGTGGTGAATGGAGCCGGTTACTGCAGAGCTGCTCCAATGGAAGTGAATAAAGCTTCATCCGCTGCACCATGGATGGAGCTGTGCAGCTCCAGTGTCTACTCTTAGGGCCACAGCTACTGGACTTTGGAACAGCTGATTGGTGGCAGTGCAGCGACCTAAGGATAGGCCATGTGTCAGAAAATGAAATCCATTCCAGCTATTCCTGGCGAAAATTATAGTAAATTCGCTTCTTCTGCCAAACTCACTTTTCAGAAATGAGTTTTTTGTTCTTATTAAAAAAAAATTTACATCAGGAAACTATCATGATTTTAGACCATTTCTACTTTTTTTAAACAAATGTTTTTATCCCTTTATGGGACTTGGGATTGATCTCTTCCATCCATTACACTGAAACACTGGCCTCTAACTTCCAGGGCAAATCATCAGTAGTGTTTATCGAGAATATTTGAATTGGGAATTTTTATCGCGAATATAGGCACTTCGAGAATTCGCGAATATTACTAATATAGTGATATATTCGTAAAAACGAACATTGTTTTTTTTTTTTTTTCTTTTCATCTGATCCCATTACTAGTATACCTACCTGCTTCTTGCTTGTGAAAAGGCTGCAATATTGTAGTCTGTAGTGAATTATTAAATTTAAATTTATTTCCTCTTATGCGAAAAATCGTCAATGATATATTTGCGTAATGTGAATATTCTAAAACACAAATATATAGCACTATAGTATATAGTGCTATATATTCGTTTTTTAGAATATTCATCATTTTTTCCAATTTAATGTGAACAGTCATTGGCCCAAAAGTAACTAAATCATGACTTCAGATGGAAAAAAATGACGAATATTCTAAAAAACAAATATATAGCACAATATTGAATATAGTGCTATATATTAATTTTTTACAATATTCGCCATTGACGAATATTCTAAAAAATGAATATTCGTTTTTTAGAATATTCGTCATTTTTTTCCATCTGAAGTCATGATTCCTCCCTGCTTAAGTTGCTTTTGGGCCAATGACTGTTCACATTAAATTGAAAAAAATAATGAATATTCTAAAAAACGAATATATAGCGCTATATATTCGTGTTTTAGAATATTCGCTTTACGGGAATATTACATTTCCGATTTTTCGCAATCAATAGAATAATCTCGAATACGAATACTCACGAATATATGACGAATATTCTAACAAATATTCACGAAATATCGTGAGTTCGAATATTGCCCCTACTCATCAGCCACCCATGATCATGTCCTAGGGGGCCCACTTACCACTTAGTTGCTTATATTAGAGTTATTTCTGATAGGAGACTATCAAATATAATATTCAGCTGATACCGACTTCAATTGGCTTGAGATCAGCTCCTGTGCGCGTGCCGACTCCGTGCACAAATATCGCGCCAGTGTCAAAAACGTATGGCAGATTGAATCATGGGTTTCAAGGGATGGTTACAGGAAGATAACCCTTGTCCACGGGCATTAGGCAGGGGCGTAGCTATAGGGGGTGCAGAGGTAGCAGTCGCTACCGGGCCCAGGAGCCTGAAGGGGCCCAAAGACCCTTGTGCCGCATAAGAAGACACACAAAGCGCTGAGGGAAGGGGGGCCCAAGCTGCACTCTTGCACCAGGGCTCATGAGCCTTTAGCTACGCCCCTGGCATTAGGCCATCTTAGGACACCCCTCATCACTCTCCTCTATTAGCAAGACCCAGCCCATGGACATGATCATCCATTCATTCAATATTTCTTTCCGGTGACAACCCCTTGACGTATCAAAGACGTAAAAGAGCACGAGATACAATCCTCAGATACAGACGTGATATTGTAACTTTATCTGTTACTTTGTTGAAAATTGTATCAAGAAGATTAACCGTGGGAGAATCCGAGGGGTGAGACAAGCAAAAGGGACAGACACAGGGAACAGTCGCTCCCTAAGAGCTGGGATGGGAATCCAATTTGCTGTTTTGTAACAGATTTGGAGACAGATGTTTCATGTTTCTTGCGATTACGCTCCATGTTATTAACTACGAGTGACAACTCTGAGGATGAGTGAATCAATGGTTTTTCAGATTTCCCCGGGAGATAATCAGAGGTGGGAGGGCGTCCTGCCAACTCCATCAATGAACACAGTCACTGTGTGGAGTTTTATCTTACAGGACCATGATACTGAGATGTAAGAAACTACAGATGTAGCAGAAATGATTTACTCTGGTGGAGCAGAGCTGAGTGCACAATTTGGCACAACCCCTATTAATAGATATATATGGTGTTGTTAACTCATTTTATTATCTTTTGAGGACTTTCTCACAAAATACATTTACAACAATCAGTGCAGTCAATCTATATGTATATCTATATACCTTCTATCCTTGACCTTTGCTGATTGGACTTACGGTATAATGAATAGTGATGAGCGGCAGGGGCAATATTCGAATTTGCGATACCTCGCGAATATTTGGGCGAATATTCACCATATATTCGAAAATTCGCAAATTCGTAATCATCAGTCATTATTTTCTGATTGCGAAAATTGGCATACAAAATTCACATAAATTTGCATAATAATTCGCATAACATTTGCATAAAATTTCGCATAA
Organism: Bufotes viridis; assembly: GCA_033119425.1. Taxonomy (NCBI): domain Eukaryota; kingdom Metazoa; phylum Chordata; class Amphibia; order Anura; family Bufonidae; genus Bufotes; species Bufotes viridis. The sequence continues at coordinate 11,923,967 of CM065591.1, read as the reverse complement.
ATTGGCATTTAAGATACCTTTTAAATACCAGTTTATGCGATTTTTTATGCAAATGTTATGCATATTTTTATGCAAATTTATGCAAATTTTTATGACAATTTTCGCAATCAGAAAATGACATTATTTTCTTGCTTGCGAAAATTTGCATATAAAAAGTTCGCATAAAAACGAATATTTGCAATTGCAAATATATTTTGCGATATTCTAAATATTTGCGAATTCTCGAAGTGCCGATATTCGCGATTAAAATTCGCAATTCTAAATTCGTTATCAACACTAATAATGAAATAGTTTTAAGTTTGTGGCTTATTATTGATAGCTACTCTAAATAGGTCCAACATTATTTGCAGATTTTCTTAAATTCTATAGAACTGTCAGAACTCTGGTTTCTTATACAAATCTCCTGCCTGTTCTTACAGCTTCCTGAAGCCACCACTAGGGGGAGCTCCCTGCATACTGTGTTATTATTGAGGTCGATGAGCAGGCAGTATGCAGGATACATCCTTATCTCTCCCTGCAGGCAGAATTTTACCAAAGGAATTTATCAGAAACTACAAATCGGGTGTACAAATAACTGCAAAAATATGTGACTTTTTTATTATTATGCCACCTTTGCCCTGTTTGAAAACATGGTTGGGTTTGGTGCGATTTATCACAGTTTATATCAGAAACATGTAAATTATAGCATAAATTAGCACATATCATAGATTATAGCTGGCATAGATCTGATTTTCTCGTGCACAGAGTTCGAGGTGATAACATACTACTATAAATATATATTAAGGAATTAGTCACAACTGAATTTTGTAAAATGTTCTTAAAATTCACAAGAAGATTTATTAATTTTGCTGTAAAATACATATTTATATATTATATCAAAAACAGTGCAAATGCTGCAGTTTAATAAATTTGGCATAACTCACTAGAAACCCTTCTCTTTCGTTTACCAACTCATAACGTTAAAAAATGTGGCTCGCAGTTTTAATTTTTTGACAGATTGGTGCATTCCGTACATTCCTCTTTGCCGCAGCTTATGCCAAAATTCTGGTGCATTTTGCTTGACCCCTTTAAAGACGACCTCCACAAATGTATGGCAGAAGCTCAGAAGCTGAGTGGGTATCATAGACGTTGGGTTTCTGCTGTTTTACACAGCAGACACCCGGAGGCAATGTCTGTGATCAGTAGCACAGCTCCATAGGAACATAGCGAATCTCCCATAGACAGCAATGGTAATTCACTGCAGTCTATAGGAAAAACTATCAGATAATCACATTTTCAAGTCCCCAAGGTGAATCTAGAAATGAATAAAGTGTTGAAAAATATAAAAAGAAATGCAAAAATATCAAAATTCAAATCACCCCCTTTCCCCATAATGAAAATAAATAAACAATAAAAAATAAACATCATAGAAATCACTGCATCTCAGAATGTGTGAACTATTAAAATCTAAACATAGTTATCCCCTGCTGTGAATACCGTAAGGAAAAAAAAAATATCAAAATGGGTAGGTCATCAGTATCTGATCAGTGCGGGTCCGACACCCGGGACTCTTTCCGATCAGCTGTTGGAGAAGGCTGCGGTGCTCGCAGTAGCGCCGCGGCCTTCTCGGCACTTTCCCTAGCCCAGTGAGGGCACATTCATCAGTCACATGGCCTAGGCACAGCTACGCCCCATAGAAGTGAATGGGGCTCAGCGCGATAACAAGCACAGCTGCTATACTATGTACAACGCTATGCTTGCTAAGCTGCGTTAAGGCCGCGCCACTCACAGCGCTGGTGCCTTCTCAAACAGCTGATCGGTGGGGCTCCTGGATGTCAAATCCCAACAATCAGATACTGATGACCTATTCAGAGGATAGGTCATCGGTGTAAAACACCTTTTAAATACACAGCTGCAGCAACTTTAAACTAAACATTTAACAAAAGTCAAGTTTGGATGATTGGTTTTAGGGTGCTATTACTTGGCTGTCGAGCGCCACCTGCGCTTCCAACCTCTCTTTTTCAATAACTTGTTTGCATTTGTATGCTACATCTGTCTGTAGTCATGATGAGCACTAACTAGTAACGTCTGTTTCTTTTGTATCTGATTTTAATAAAAAACGAGGATGGATGAGCATGGAGAGTAGGGCTAGAATCACACTTGCAGTTTTTGCCAACTTTTACGGCTCCAACATGAAAATAAAGTATAAAGGACGGAGGAAATATGTCTTCCCTATTGGATCCGCTTCTGGCTTTGGCTCCCAAAACTGCATAAGACCATAAGATCCATGACTCATGAAGAACCAAATTACCCATGATTTCAGTCTACGCTTTCGCCCTGAAGTTTCTGCAAGAGAAGTTTTTTTTTAGAAACCCCAACAGTCTGTGAAGGCAAGCTTTACATTACAAAGCTCTATATAGTATACAGTAGGTAGTGTCGAGTGAATCAAAGTTCACTTCAACCCGATCGTTAGAATAAAGTCAATTCACCGCGAAGCCGAATTTTCTCGTGCTTCGTGGTAGCAAATCAATTTTCCCTGAAATTAAGTAAAAAACGAAAAAAAAATCATACTTACCTCATCCATTTTCTCACGAAGGGACGGCCACTGCCATCTTGCTGCATCTGGCGCAAGGTTTTGAGCCAGATCTTCAATCAAGATGGCGGTGGCTGGCCAGTTGAGAGCAAATGGATGAGGTAAGTATGATTTTTTAAATGTATTACATTTTTTTCTATCAGATGCCAAATTGAATTTTTGAAAACTTCGCTCATCAACAATTATAGGTTATTTTTAGTGATGAGCGAAGTTTACAAAAATTAGAAATTCACTTTGTGATGATCAGCTTTCTCACGAAGCGCGTTTCTTTGTAAGTAGCGGGTGCAATGATGCAGAAAGGCGATTGCACCCCCCCTTCATTGAACCCCTCAAATGACGGTCGCATTCATCGTTGATCACGGCATCTGAGTTGAAAATGTATGACTTTCAGGGGTTAATCGGTTAAAATAATAATAATAATAATAATAATAATAATACTTACCTTATCCATTTGAGAGCCAAGCGGCCATCTTGATTAAAGATCCTGCGCAAAACCTTGTGCTGTGCGGGATGACATCACCATGCTGGCCGACGTCATACATCGCCATGCACAAGATTTTATGTGGGATCTTCTATCAAGATGGCAGCGACGGCCTCTTTGTGCAGACATGGATGAGGTGAGTATGATTTTTTTTCCCTGCCACTTCAAGGAAAATTGATTTGTTACAATGAAGCACGAAGAAATTTGGCTTAGCGACAAATCGAATTTTCCCTGAAATTCAGAGGGAAGTCTTCTTTGGATACTTCAATCGCTCAACCATGGTTATCTTCTATCCATATATCCCAGTTTCTTTTCAATATTGTGTAGGGATACGGATAATGTACTTTAATAGGGAAAGATGTTTCTTTCCATTAGAAAACAGATTGTAGATTGTAAAGAATCTCCCTCTTAAGCTTTAACAGGAGAATCTTTCTTCAGTCTTCAGTCCGCAGAAGATGCCGTGTGTCACTAGCCCAGCCCCTGACTATAGGCATGCGGCCTATCACTGCCCAGCCCCTGACTATAGGCATGCGGCCTATCACTGTCCAGCCCCTGACTATGGATACGTGGCCTATCACTGTCCAGCCCCTGACTATGGACATGGGGCCTATCACTGCCCAGCCCCTGACTATGGACATGTGGCCTATCACTGTCCAGCCCCTTACTATGGACATGTGGCCTATCACTGTCCAGCCCCTGACTATGGACATGTGGATTATCACTGCCCAGCCCCTGACTATGGACATGTGGCCTATCACTGCCCAGCCCCTGACTATGGACATGTGGCCTATCACTGCCCAGCCCCTGACTATGGACATGTGGCCTATCACTGCCCAGCCCCTGACTATGGACATGTGGCCTATCACTGCCCAGCCCCTGTCTATGGACATGTTGCCTTTTACTGCCCAGCCCCTGACTATGGACATGTAGTCTATCACTGCCCAGCCCCTGACTATGGACATGTTGCCTTTTACTGCCCAGCCCCTGACTATGGACATGTGGTCTATCACTGCCAAGCCCCTGACTATGGACATGTTGCCTTTTACTGCCCAGCCCCTGACTATGGGCATGTTGCCTATCACTGCCCAGCCCCTGACTATGGACATGTTGCTTTTTACTGCCCAGCCCCTGACTATGGACATGTGGTCTATCACTGCCAAGCCCCTGACTATGGACATGTTGCCTATCACTGTCCAGCTCCTGACTATGGACATGTTGCCTATCACTGCCCAGCCCCTGACTATGGACATGTTGCCTATCACTGTCCAGCTCCTGACTATGGACATGTGGTCTATCACTGCCCAGCCCCTGACTATGGACATGTGGTCTATCACTGCCCAGCTCCTGACTATGGACATGTTGCCTATCACTGCCCAGCCTCTGACTATGGACATGTTGCCTTTAACTGCCCAGCCCCTGACTATGGACATGTTGCTTTTTACTGCCCAGCCCCTGACTATGGACATGTGGTCTATCACTGCCCAGCTCCTGACTATGGACATGTGGCCTATCACTGCCCAGCCCCTGACTATCACTGCCCAGCCCCTGACTATGGACATGTTGCCTATCACTGCCCAGCCCCTGACTATGGACATGTTGCCTTTTACTGCCCAGCCCCCTGCCTATCTGCCTTGTTACTCACAGGTGTCTTCAGCGCTCAGTAAATTGCTGAAGACTGAAGACAGGCTCTGCTTAGTATCGTTCAGTTACAAATTTGATAGCAGACTTTTTATTGTGAAACAACAGTAAAGATTGTCTTAGAATTAGAACCGAGCGTATCGTACTTCAGATCCTAGATCCGAAGTCCATTCGCTCCAAATTTCATTTTAATGCTGTACAGAGATTCGTCTCCATACATCATTCAAATGTATGGGCTTCGGCGAAGGAAATTCGTTATTCCCAAGGTCTTGCGGGACTTTGGTAAATAACTTCAGGATTAGATTTTTTTCAACTTATAAAACAATTTTAAAACATGGATCCGAAGTCGGCTTCAGTACTGAGGAGCTAGTTGGTACTGAAGACAACTTCGGATCCATGTTATAAAATGGTTTTAAAGTTGAAAAACCAAATCCCGAAGTTATTTACCAAAGTCCCGCAAGACTTTGGGAATAACGAATTTTAACACATTAGAGGGATCTCTGTACAGCATTCAAATGAAGTTATCTAGGATCCGAAGCTCAATTTGCCCAACATTGCTTATAATGATTTCCAAATATTCTTGAATCACTGGTCGTTGAGGAGTTAATTGTATAAACACCTGTGATAAAGTAAATGGCAAAAAAAGGTAATTTCTTGTGTAATTCTCAACTTGTTTAAGGCAAATTTTTGTAAATTACATTTTAGCAGTACATAAAATAAATTCTCGCTTCAGGAGGTGCTGGTGGTTTCGAGATATATCTGTGGGAAGGGAACAAAGTTAGCGACCTAAGAATGGGAAAAAAAAGGAGAGATGTTTTTGTGCCGGCGGTTCTACGCTATTAAATTGATTTGTTGACAAAAAAGATCGGGTAAACATACATGTTTGAAGCAGCAGCCATTATACCGCCACATGGATGACCTCTCAGAGTGTCAAGATCTATTTCTGCTTCCAGAAGAAAGGCCTTCTAGGCAGACAATGGGGACACAATGGATGTGCTCTCGACATGAGGTCCCGAGCTGCAGACCCAAGTGGCAGCCTCTTGGAAAAGTTCCTTAATTAGCCACATTGCCTCGGAGTCGGCCAAGTACAACAGGCTCACAGAGCAGCTGTGCAAAAAGCAGTCAGTCCGAAGTCACCAAAACAAACCAAAGAAAAGCCTGGCCATCTTGAAAGAGATGAACTTTTTGGCCTCGAGTCTTCTGTAATAGAAGGAAACAGCTGGACATTATAGAGCCAATTACATGGCAAACAACCTTTATTCAATTCCATTTTATAGGCCCGACAAAAGCTCTACAATGACTTTTTTTCCAGGAGGAAAGAAACTGTAGCTGTAAAGTTTCAGCTGAAAAGTCATAAAAAAGTGACAGATATCCTTAGAAAGGACAGTAAAGCCAATTACCCGAAAAATCTATATTTACACTTACATGAAGGGATTATCCCATGATTAAAGGGGCTATTCGAGACTAACAGGCTTAGGCTATTTTCACATTAGCGTTCTTTGCGGATCCGTCATGGATCTGCAAACACGCTTCCGTTACCATAATACAACCTCATGCATCCATCATGAACGGATCCAGTTGTATTATGTCTTCTATAGCCATGATGGATCCGTCATGAACACCATTAAACGCGTTATTCTGTCTGCGATGGGAGCATAACCAAACGGAACGGAATGCATTCTGGTGACTCCGTTTTATTTCAGTTCAGTTTTGTCCCCATTGACAACGAATGGGGACGAAACGGAAGCGTTTTCATCCTCTATTGAGATCCTATGACGGATCTTAATAGCGGAATTGAAAATGCTAATGTGAAAGTAGACTGACCCAGCTTCCCACTCTCCGCGCCGCTCCTGGTCCCCTCATCTCCGCTGCTGCTTCTCCCCATGCGTGGATGAAATCATCTGGTTTTTGGGGAGGGGATGGGGGTGGCAGCCAATGGCAGGCGGTGACCGGGCGAGCCTTCCTAGTGTCACCCACGATGCAAGGGAGGCTTGTCCCTGTCACCGCCTGCCATTGGCTTGCCCACCCCCTGACACCAGATGTTTTTATCCACGCACAGGGAGAAGAAGCAGCGGCGGTGCAGGGACCAGGAGCGGCGCAGGGAGCGGGAGCCAGGTAAGTTGATTCAGTGTGTGGAACCTAGGTATATGGCAGACATTTTTTGGTCTCGGATAAACCCTTTATTTGAAAAAATAAAAATCATACCTAATCTAGTACAAGACAACCTCTTTTTAAGGGCTCATTCACACGACTACAATTTTGTGGAATGGGTGCGGAATGCGGACCCATTCATTTCAAAGGGGCTACAAAAGATGCGGACATCACACCGTTTGGCCCATCACAATCCAATGGACGAGGTAAGTATGTTTTTTTTCTTTATGAGGTAAGTATGATTTTTTAGTTTTTACTTTACACTCTGTTATTCATATCAGATGCCAGGATCAGCTATGAATGCGGCATCTGAGGGATACAATGACGGTGGGCGGTGCAATCGCAGCTCCCTGTCACTGTACCCGCTACTTACAAAGAAATATGCTTTGTGATGAAGCAATTTGTCACGAAGCAATTTTTTTTGTAAAATTCTGCAAATTTTTCAATAATTCGCTCATCTCTAGTTACAAACGTCCAAGCAGGAATACCCCTTTATGGTGGTTACCGTCTCTCTGGAGGACCTGGCTCTTCTGTGCTCTGTTGATTTCAGTGGGGAGAGTAAAATACCTAATTTCCCCTCTGGAGGTGCTGCAGGGGAATTGAATATTTTCCAGCATGTCCCTCACAGATTGGGGTCTCAACAGCATCTGGGAACCCGTGTGAGGCCTGCTTCACACTGCCAGCAGTATGTTACCGGAAAACCCGCCAGCCCCATTGAATATAATGGGGTCCTGCGGCAAATACGCCGATATTTGGCCATTCAAATAGGCACTGCGTGGCAATGCCGGGTCCAGAGAACTCCGGTAGGCTTTCCCCTGACCAAACTTTTTCTAGGAGTGTGAAACAGGCCTTCAAGTTGAGATTTCCTTAGTAGACTACGCTTTCCCTTTGATGTGCTGCCACCTTTTTAACGGGCACAATTTGTTAACGAGTTTTCATTCTTGGTCACGACTAATGTGTTAAAGCAGAGGCACTGGGAGGATTGGAGTCATTAGCGGAATTGATCATAGTAAATACATACCGCATAAAGCATCAGTAGGGTTCCTACACAATGGAGGAGAGCGAAGACGAAAATGAGAGACGTTATTGAAGAATGAAATGCTCTGCTCTGTGCCCATTAACGTCAGACCGCATTGCCCTCACGGAAAGTGAGCCGAGGTGCAGCCCTGGAAGCTGGGAATACATTAGGCACGATTCTAACAAATTGTCATTACTGTTTCCATGGCAACCTGATTAAAAAAAGGCCCATGTATGATATTTGTGTTCCGTGTGCCTGGCTTGAGGAAATCAAGGTTAATGAGTTATTAGCTACGACCACGGGAAATAAAAGCGAGCTTTCAGTGTTTGCGTGAGAGGGCAACTTCTCCAGCTTTTCTAAAAGTCTGTTTACACTTCCAGTTCACCTTGGCAGAATTCGAGGACGTCCTCAACGGTGATTGACAAAGTTTATACCGTCTCTAGATTTTGGATGTCCCGGGTGTCTAGTGGAAAGGAGATGTGTTTAGTTTTATTCAGCCAAATTTTTGCTAAGCGTCTTGAATGCTAGATAAAGGGCATCTGTCAGCAGTTTTGTACCTATGGCTGACCTGTTACATGTGCGCTTGGCAGCTGACGGCATCTGTGTTGGTCCATGTTCATATGTGTCCGCGTTGCCGAGAAAAATTATGTTTTAATACATGCAGCTTTTAGGTTAGTTTTTTGTTGGGGGGGGGTGATCACTAACACTAAAGGATTTTCCTTCAGAGACATGGTGACATGAGTTGTTGGCTTCATGTAGGTGATTTCCATCAAGTTAGTTGACTTTTGATTTTGACTTCTTATCTGCTATTGTTTTCTGATTTTGCTAGGACTTCCTGCCTGGAGAGAGGCAGAGAGAACTGCTTCATTCAAGGTTTTTTGACACATAGTTACCTACTTCACTTCTATAGGATACAAACTGTGAAATATTGATACATTTTTTAAGAAAACAGAAACAAAATCATTCCATTAGATGCTCAACCTGCGGCCCTCCAGCTGTTGTAAAACTACAACTCCCACCATGCCCTGCTGTAGACTGACCAGGAATGCTGGGAGTTGTGGTTTTGCAACAGCTGGAGAGCCGCAGGTTGAGCATGCCTGCATTAGGCTGCTTGAGAACTAAAGAACCTTTGAGTATCACCCCTTACCACGGAAGTGATCCACAGAGTATTAAGAGCTCCATACTGGGAATCCCAAATACTGTCATGGGCAATTTTGTTTCCACAGAATCAGAGAACATAAGTAATTTGTTACTGCACTGGAAAAGTGATAGGACATGACCTCCATGTTCTCCATACTGGCCAAAATTGGACGCATTGATAGGGTATGACTACACGGTCAGGAAGCCAAAACCAGGAGTGAATTTAAAGAGGAGAAGTTGTATCTGTCCTTTATACTTTCTCTTCTTTTATGATCCACTCCTGATTTTGGCTTCCAAAATTGCAGAAGCCTGACCATGTGGCCGCGCCCTCAAAGAGCCTGGGACTCTTGCAAGTATCGGAAAAGGTTCTAATTTGTGGCATTATGATGAATTTCCATTCAGAAAGACATTGCTCTATTGGCTCAGTAGGCTAAATGTAGGCTAATCCAAAAAATTTGAATGTAGAGGTGAATGGGTTGCACACGAAACTAAAGGAGTTTTCCTGTACCCAGGACCACCAGCTGTCAAGGGTTTTGCAATGTTGAATTGATTTTGACTTGCTTGAAACTGGAGTCCTTAAAGGGGTTTTCTGAGATTTTTATACTGATGACTTATCCTCAGGATAGGTCATCAGTATCTGATCGGTGGGGGTTCAATACTTGGGACCTCTGCCGATCAGATGTTTAAGAAGGCACTCTTGCTCCTGTGAGTACCGCGGTCTTCTCTAGACTTTTCCAGCTGAGCACAGCACCGAGCACAGATGCTATACAATGTACGGCACTGTGCTTGGGGAGAACAGAGAAGGTGCTCATAGGAGCGCCAGTGTCTTCTCAAACAGCTGATCTGATGTCCTGTCCAGAGGATAGGTCATCAGTTAAAAAATCTCAGAAAACCCTTTAAACTAAATTCAAGAAAAGTCTAAGGGTGTACAGCTGTCTATTTTCCTCTTTTGACAGGATCGCCCTTTCCGCTATTCAGATTTTATCTCAAACTGTATTCAAGTAGTTCTGTAACACCCACAGAACATCAACACCCCCAGACCGCTCCTAGAACATGGTCTGTTTCGAATCTACTTGTTCTACTGCTACCAAGATCATACATACCAAAGAGGTCCACCCTTTACCACAGTTGGTGCAAACCTAAGCAAGAAGAGGCTCAACTAAAAAGCTATGGACACTTTTAGGGGTTATTTTTATATTATGCATCCTACCGTACTTATTTTGGGCTTAATTTTTGTTTGCATATTGGTCTGTATTAATTTTTTTTTAACAGTTCCTCCTCTAGAGCTTTCAGTTTCACTTCATATACAAACTGTTGCATCTCCCGATCAGCGAATCCACCAGAGAGCTGATCTGATGGCTTGAGCTGAAGCCCTTATCTATGCAATCCCAACAGCTGATAAACACTCATTCATATCAAACTGACAAGAATGTATCTTAAATTAGTGTCTATGAGCTGAGAGGAGTGAAGAGATACAAACTGATTCTTCAGAGCAGCTCTCTGATAGATTCATTGGGTCTGCAGATGCAGAGAATCCAAAAGCCGTTGAGGATAAACTATTTTTGCAATTTGTTTTGCACAAACAAAGTACAAATTCAATAATTTGATGTCCATGGCCTTTAAAGCTCCTTGGTCCTAATGCAATATCTGTAACAGGGTCCCCACCTACCATGTGCCATGTATAATACTGGTGCCTTTCTATGGGTCACTGGGACCATTGGACCCTCTCAGACCCAACTGGTCTTAGCACCCCCTTAAGCAAGGTCCACCACTTTAGCAAGCCAGCCAAGTGGGAAACCATCCTTAGCATCACATCAGGTGTCACTCACACAAAATGGAAAGTGAAATTGCAAGTTGTGGTGGCATGAACCAACACCAAGACTGGTACCATTTTGATTTTTAGAATGGGGCCATATCCTAATGAGGTTGGTTACTTTATGGCTAATTCTTACAATTGTGTGCAATAGATGCATATGCGTAAATTACTAACCTATCCTTTCTTGAACTTCTGGCATTGGTTAAGCCATGCACCCTTATTTGTCACACCTTATTTCCTGTCTACGAGCTGGACCCATCCATAAGATGAATACAAATGGAGGAACATGTAATTAGACACATCATCCACTGCATCTGTACTGGATTCCAGGCCCGGTGCAGACTGCAGACACAGTGTATTTTAACGGTGGAGGAGACCAGGAGACATATTTATTTACATACTCCTCCATATGAAGGCATTGGATGGGGCCAATTTGCAGATGGAAGGAAAGGATTGCCAAAAAAGGGTACATGGCATGTACTGTACATATTCATCTGCAGATGTGCCCTTTGTTGCCTTCCTCTTGGATCAACATATCTCGAGGTTCCTTAAGTCTGATTTCTTGATACTCTGTCAAATGATGCCTATCCAAGCGGTCCACCAAGTGGTTTTGATCTGGATTGCAACCTGTAAAGAGTTTTATTAACACCTTGCAACATTGTATTGAATTTGTTTCCTAAGAAGTTGGAGCCCTTAACCAAATTCAAACTAAGTTCAGGGTGGTCCCATCTGTATAAGTGACCAACCGGTTCATTCGTCTTGGTCTCTTCATCCCTTCCACCAAAATGTACAGCAGGTTGCAGAATTTTCGGGGGGAAAAATGGAAAAGAAAACTCACAAGAGCTCAACAAGCCTCTTGAAGTTGTATTCTTTCGCAGTTCCCCGGTCTAGGCGCTGCCAAGACAGTCTATCAATACAAGCTGGCAGTGGCGCCATCGTCAGACTAATGTAGAGATAATTACTGACATTCCTCATTGTTCTGTCGTGCAAGTAAAATAGGACCCGATGTGTGCATACCACACAAACCAAACATTATTAAAAAACACACACACAACAACCATTAGTTCATCTTGGGAGACGATCGCAGACTTCTTACTCATTGCACCTTCGGAGAATTTTCTAATTGGTTTTCATTACTTATAAGAAGCCTTCGAGCGCGGCAGCGGAATACACATTTACCAACTGTGATACTCGCTCATCAGATGCCTTCACATCTTCACGGTGTTTCAGGTTTTTGTCAGCAGGATGAGAAAAATGAAATACCATAGAGTAAACTAGAGGCTGCCTGGGGGAGATAGAGCAGGGTATGGGGGGTGTTGTCTGTAGACTCACATGCCATTGATAGCCATCGAGGGAACGGATTCCTCTCTGCACTCTTCCATCGCTCCGCTGGGTATTTTCTAGCAGGCTGATTGCACAGTGCAGTGTCAGCCGTCTCGACGAAGCCACGGGGCCAGATCTAAGAGTAGATACTCGATCACAGCTGCCTGTTTCTCATCTAGTCAGCAGATGCAACGGGAAGTCTAGACGGACTCTTGTTTTCGCCTTATTTTTTTCATGGCAGGCATTTAATTGCAAACACTATATCATGGCATATTGCACTTAGGAGATTCATAGCTTTCTTTTCTGTTTTTTTAATTATGGCAAAAATTCTGATATATGGGTAGATTATTGCAAGACTAAACTTTTAATATGGACATGATGCGTTTCGGCAAAGATCCAGCAGGCACAGACGGGAGGCAAAAATTAAAACTATGACCAACATATACAGACGTGCCCTTCCTCACCTTTCCTCTTGAGAGGTGTATCCCAAGATGACCAACTTATCGAAAACAACATCCCGCATCCCCAGTCCCTTGGTTGGACTTGATGGACTTATGTCTTTTTTCAACCGTATTAACTATGTAACTATGTAACATGATTTTGCGATATTGTTACAGGAGATGTCTATCCTATAAAAGCCTATATGTGGCTGCCCGGTGGTCTGGATGTGAATTGCAGGCCTGTAAAGGGTTTTGCTAGCATGGCGCAATATTGTATTGAGTTGATTTCACAAGAAACTGGAGACCTCAACCAAATTAGAGCTAAGGCAGGCATGGGCAAACTGCGGCTCTCCAGCTGTTGCAAAACTACAACTCCCAGCATGCATAGACTGCTTACAGCTATCGGCCTTCAGCAGGGCATGGTGGGAATTGTAGTTTTACAACAGCTGGAGAGCCGCAGTTTGCCCATCCCTGAGCTAAGGTAATGGTGGACACTTCTGGGCATTATAAAGGGGAGCTCCCACACTTATGGCCCTCCTTCTATTATCTAGTGTGGACAGCCCCCGCACGAACACCTCCAACTCTGTTCAATTCCTTGATATGTTTTATTTGAATGGTCATGGGTAAATACTTGGCCCCCTGCAGATTCCACAGATGATATAAGCTGCAGAGGTTTAGAACTGTCAGACCAGTTGATTTCTAGAGGAGCTTCGATTTTTGAAGTGGACATCCCTTTTACTCTTTAAGGATTTTTTAAGTGTTTAAGGGGTATTCAGCCAGAAGAATTGCACACACATCCACTAGATATGTGCTAAATGCTAAATTGGTCTGACCAAACCAACCTCTAGAAATGGGGATAGTTAAGGTCAAGCCCTGCAACTCTATTCAAAGGCTACGGCAACCCTACACCCAGATGTTTCAGTGCCGTATACCTGGAATGTAGCATCAGGATAGAGGCTTTCCCCACTCAATTGAACTTTCTCCCAGCCATGGTCTACGAGCGATCAGTGAGGGTTCCATTGGTTGGGCCTAGCACCGAACTTGCATCTCTCTAGTGGACTGATGATAATAAATACTTTAGATTTTTGGGGCTCAGATCTTTGGTTTCCCAACCACAATGATCAAGCATTGATAGTCTATCCTAAAAATAAGCCATCATTGGATAAAGGAGTTCTCTGGGGCTACGAAATTGATGACTTATCCTAAGGATCGGCCACCAATATCAGATTGGTGGCCCTTGACCCTCTGCACCCTTGCTGATCAGCCAACTGAAGGGGTCGGGATGCTCCAGCAAATGCTTTTTGTTAGTTGACATAAGAGCTGCACATTGGGGTGCCTGAAGTAGAAACCCTATAATTTGATATGTCCCTTTAATGGGTTAATATTCATATTTCACATACTGTAACACAAATGGTTCTAGAAAGGCTATATAGACTTTTGATTTTTTTTTTTTACTTATTTTTCAATTGTCAAGGATTAAAATCAGTCTGTTGGCACGATGTCACAATCTGTTTTCTGTGAACCACTCATTATAGCTCAATTCTTATTAAGCTGCTAAGAATATGGCTTAAATCAGTGTTTATGAGGTCAGGAGCTCAGAGATCAGAACTACACCTGAGCCGTCAGATGATGGGATTCAAGAAGAGAGACTGTGACAAACAGACTGAATTTTTCAGCCCTTGTATCTCAGAAACAACCAAACTGAAACAATAAATATATAAATAAATAAATAAATAAATTTAGCCCAAAGAATGAAATGCAATCAGAAAAAATAACCTCAAAGGTGTACATTGCCATTAATGCTAACCAACTATGAATTGATGGATTTAGGTCAAAGCTTCACAACGGTACCACTCAGTGTAATTATCACTTTTCGATCACAACGGTGCAAAACATTGATCTATTATGATCCGTAATCCTATAAGGGTGCAAAACATGGCGGTGAAGCCCTGGCTTGTTTCTCCATCAGCAATCACTCAAACCACAAGTGTAATTCTCCTGCCACTGATATGATTCTCTAATATATCGGAGGAGATTTACCACTGGATAACCAGCGCTGTAATTATAGAAAACACCAGAATCTGGAAATTACATGAACGATGAGGCTTCAGTCTTGACGATGGCGTTAATTATAATCCCTGCACAGCAGCTGGTGTCTCCTGACGTATATTATTTCCTCTAGCTGTCATTGAGCCGTCACTTCCCCTCTAAACCGATTTCATAAACGATAATACCCGCGCTTTGTAGCTGGAAACGGCTTTGTGTCCCGATGGAACGACAAGTGTTAATTACAGAAATCGTTTATCCTTTGTTTGTTATCTGCAGGACTTATCCTTGTCTCTGTACTCTTGTCATCTCCAGCAATGCACCCAGTAACTCCTTCACTGCCGCACCCTCTGGGTTACTCGGGTCTCTGACTATTGTCATGTCTTATAAAGATATGGACACTTGGAAGGTCTGGAAATCCTGCTAACCTGGCATGCAGCAAAGGCTGCATCCTCAGCATCGGGATGTCGGGGCACAGAGAGAAAGTCGGTGGTGTTAAAGGTGTTGTGCAGCAGTGGAAGTAAGGGTAGACATGGGTCAATCTTACAAAGCGGTGGTAGTCCCACTGTGTCACCTGAACAGATTTGTCTCACTGGTACTCACCCTTTAACCTTTATACAGGGATCTAGACTTTGCTGCAGGGGAACCACCAGGCTGCTCCCTCTCGGAGTAGTCTCTGTTCGGGTGACAGCTGAGCCATGGGGATGAAGTGCACCGAAGGGTCTGATGAAACTGCAGTCGATGACAAGCCGAGATCAGGGCACCAGGCGTAATTTGTGCAATCCAAAGTCAGTCCAAAATAAAAAAAAAGCTACTGCTACAGGGGGCACTTTGGATACACAAGTTGGACTTAACTTTCGAAGTGATTTGTTATATACTGCATTTACTAAATTGTGGGATTTTTCCTGTGATATCACCATTGTTTCCTATGTCTAGGTTTCGGCTACCTTCACTGCAGGTGTATAGCTCTGCCGCTAAAATGATGTTGCACCATGTAGTTAGAACCTATTGGCTCTGATGATTTGCATGTTATGCCATGTTGGCGGTGCTGCTGCATTGTGCTATTTTTATAGTTTTTTGAATCAAAGAATTGCATTTTATCTTGACATGCTGAAACCCTTTTTTTCAGTTTTTTCTGTGTCTCCTGCACTGATGGAGATTATTAACTGAAGCGTAAGTGGGCTCCATTCATACTATTTGTTCGTACCAAGGTCAGGAGGGCAGCTGAGGAAGATTATGGAGAGCAGAGAAGGGATAGGTCAGGCAGCAAAGAGTCAAATCCAGAAGTCAGGCAAAAGTTGGTACACGGAACAGGCAGACCGGCTATGGCACACCCATGCAGGAAACTAGACAGACAGAGACAGAATCTATTGTTTAAGCACGCTCCTACAGAAGAAGGTGCCATAATTGCCTCGAAGAAGAGGATTGTGCACATGCTGGTCCTTTAAAAACCGAAGAGAGCGTGTGCACCCCAAGGGGACAGAGAGACAGAGCAGGCGAGTGGCAGGGCTCAGTCTGGGTGAAGTAGACAGTCATAGAACTTCGGGGTACTAGTTTTCCTTGAGGAGAATCAGCTGGTGTTGCATGCCTTACGGGCAGTGCTTCCTGGGAAAAAATATGCAAATTAGCTCTCCTCTAGAAGAAATAAGGTTGGCATTCTAGTGCCACCTACAGGTAGCTTTATTCGTGTGCATGTTTACACTGTGTTCATATTGTGGAAATGTGCAAATTTGTTCTCCTCTAGAAGAAAGAAAGCCATCTCTCTGCCTATAGGTATCTTTACATTATGTAACGTGGAGCTTATTTTATGTGGCACGCCCCATGAGGCCGTTCTAATACACAATCCACCGATGAAATATCCAACCAGCAGAATTATTTCAGTCCTCAATTACCATCCCCGTCTTTAATCCAAGCTTTTACATATTTCATCGTTTTTAAGAAAAAAATCAAATATCTCCAATGTGAGGTTAACAAGAGCCTGCGGCCTCCAGCCGGTCGTTCACAATGTTCATCGGGGAGCGCGATAACATGCGATGAAATTGCGCGCCTTCCCTCTATTGAGTTTGGCCTTTTGTGTTGCATTGTAGCAACGAACCGCTAGATAGAACGAGTAGAGCACATAATAGTCGCTCGGGATTAAAGTGCTCGATTTGTGCACCTCACATAGAACTATAATGAGGAGCCATCAGCGAGACTGCATCGCGAAAATGGAGCGACCCTCCTCACAGCAGGGAAGACGTGAGGAATAATAGACGCCTATGTCAACTGGTTGTCCTGTGACAATAATGACGGTCATTTCTTTTAACCATGCATGCGAGTGGCGGGAGATGACATTCCTTCTTCATTCTGTGATTCTTACTCCCAATAAACGGCGTTACACAAAAGCAAAAAAATAATCATAAACAGTGATAGTTGTGCTGGTCGTAAATACTCCAGTGTAGAGGCATGTGTTCCACTGGAAAACACGGCTTAGATAACAGAACCGACTACCATGTTATGAGCTGCAGTACAAAAATAGGGGCACAGTGTATAATGACCTAGGACCTTCACCTAACCCCTACTGTCTTCACCTGGCACAGTGTATAATGACCTAGGACCTTCACCTAACTCCTAATGTCTTCACCTGGCACAGTATCTAATGACCTAGGACCTTCACCTAACCCCTAATGTCTTCACCTGGCAGAGTATATAATGACCTAGGACCTCCACTTAACCCCTAATGTCTTCACCTGGCACTGTATCTAATGACCTAGTACCTCCACTTAACTCCTAGTGTCTTCACCTGGCACAGTATCTAATGATCTAGGACCTCAACTCAACCCAAAAACCAAAACCTCTACTTAAGGTCTCTTACACACGGACGTGCTGTGTTTTGCGGTCCCCAAATTGCGGATCCGTAAAACACGTTGCTGCCCGTGTGCCTTCCGCAATTTGTAGAACGGAACAGACGGCCCATTATAGAAATGCCTATTCTTGTCCGCAAAACGGACAAGAATAGGACATGATCTGTAATTTTTGCAGGCCCCGGAATGGAGCAACGATGCGGACAGCACACGGAGTGCTGTCCGCATCTTTTGCGGCCCGATTGAAGTGAATGGGTCCTCATCCGAGCCGCAAAAAATGGGTCTCAGATGCGGAACCAAACCACGTTTGTGTGCAAGAGGCCTGACTTCACATGGCATTAAAACTAATAATAACTTTACCTAGAGGAACCTGCCCGTAACTGCCTCCATGGACCTCACATGACATTTTATCTAACAGCATAGGACCTCAACCTAGCACTCAGCGACTCCACATATCTAATAATAACTGTATCTAGAACCCCCACCAAGCATCAATTACTTCACGTAACGTTGTATCTAATGATAATGATACCTAGAACCTGCACCTAACCTAACCCATCTGACCACACATGATGGTTCTAAGAAAATGGGACCCAACCTAAAACTTAATGACTCCATATTGAGAACTTTACCTAGAACCTCCACCTAACCGCCAATGATTTCACAAGGTATTGTATCTAACAACCTTCGATCTCAAGTGAACTCCCATAGTGTTGTATCTATCAAAGGAGGAACTCTACCTAACACTTAATTACTTCACTTGACATTGCATCTAATAACTATACCTAGAACCTCCACCTAGCCCCTGATGACTTCAAATGGCATTGTCTAATGCTAATTCTACCTAGAACCTGCATCTAACCCCCAATGACCTCACGTTACATTGTGTCAAATGACTTAGGACCTCCATGCAACTCCCAATGACTTAACATGACATTGTATCGAATTGTCTATACCTAGGACCCTCATCTAGCCCCAACACCCTTATATATCACATTGTATAGCTTGATGATTATACCTGGAACCTCCAACTTACCCCGTGGCTTCACATGACGTGGTACAGTATTTTATAATGAATAAAGTAAGGTCCCCCATCTAACACACATTGCCCCCACAGAACATTGGGGCAAGTTTACTGCTATTATTGCTCCTAGACCTGGTCCTAAAATGCACCAACATTGGCCCATTTCTGGTGCACAATGTCACATCGAGGATTCGACCTATTTATGGAGCAAATGGACCAAAATGAATAGCCCAGCTGCCATATTTCAGGATTCTAGGCTACAGATTTTATTACAAGTGGCCAATCACATGGATGGCGGTCGGAGGCAGACAGGGGCGTGCTCCTGCATGGTAGTGGATTGTCTTCAGGATATAAATAGGCCAGCGCTGTGGGTGTGGTCAGGATAATTAAGGTGTGGCTTATATCAGATAAATGTCCTGTGGCCCCTGCTATTATGACGGGTGCTTCTATGTTAGGTGCAGAGCTAGCGGTGTCACCCAGGCCTCTCTGTCACATAATAAAGCAGCAGTGTTATAGACGGGCCCCTGTTACAGCCTCTGCATTGGGGCCCAGGGTGATTTGCCGATGTATAGCTATGCTATCCCATCTGTCACACCACTCCTCCTATTATGTATAGCATGATGGGTGCTATATCCTCTGCACTTATACATCACTGGTAATAGATTATAGTGATCGATGTCTGCTCCAAGCAGCGGCGCCCCGTCTTGTTTACTCAATCTGTAGTTAAACTTTACCTGTACTGATCATTAAAGGGCCCGGGGCCACAAGGAATGTGAAAAATCCAGGAGGAGATCTCCGGGGAATCCGCCGCACGGAACGCGGCAACGGTTCTGGAAAAGAGGGAAATAACTGCATTGCCCCAGGAGAGATTATCTATCTATAGTTTAATGAGAAGTTATGACGATAGAATGATACATTATCTATCTATCTATCTATCTATCTATCTATCTATCTATCTATCTATCTATCTATCTATCTATCTATCTATCTATCTTTCTATCTATCTATCTATCTATCTATCTATCTATCTTTCTATCTCCTATCTATCTATCTATCTATCTATCTATCTATCTATCTATCTCATATCTATCTATTTATCTATTTATCTATCTATCTATCTATCTATCTATCTATCTATCTATCTAACAAATCAACCAAGCTTTATTGGCAGGTCTAAAATTATACATTAGTAATGCCTAAGCATGTGGGAAATAGAGGGTTAAGAAATGAGGACACACCCGGGGTTGGTGTATAGGAGTCCGTGGCGTATCATGACAGGGCAGGAAAGGCTGTGGACACACCCCAGGTCAGGGTATCGGAGTCCATGGAAGTGTTCTCTTCCTCTCCCCGTAGGACGGGCAGTTTCTCTTCCTCCTCCATGGAGCTGAAGTCTGTGAGTAGATCAGACAGTCTCCTAAATCTAGTTTCTCCAGATATGGGGCCAGTTTGTAGTCTCTCTGCAGGCTCTGGTACACCGTCAGCTTCTGGGATGCCCTGACCTCCTTCCTCCATTCATATCTATATATCTATCTATCTATCTATCTATCTATCTATCTATCTATCTATCTATCTATCTAACTCATATCTATCTATCTATCTATCTATCTATCTATCTATCTCATATCTATCTATCTATCTATCTATCTATCTATCTATCTATCTCATATCTATCTATCTATCTATCTATCTATCTCATATCTATCTATCTATCTATCTCCTATCTATCTATCTATCTATCTATCTAATCTATCTATCTACTATCAAATCAAATAAGCTTTATTGGCAGGACTAAATACATTTTAGCATTGCCAAAGCAAGTGGGAAATAATTGTGTAGGGTTGGGGGATGGGGACACATCCAGGGTGGGGATATAGGAGTCCATGGTACATCAGGCTCCTCTCAGTTTATGGCAGGCAGTAATATATTGTGCTGCTATGGCCGCCGTGTTCTCCTCTTCCCCCAGCAGTATGGAGAGTCTCTCTTCCTCCTCCACGGAGGTGAAGTCTGTGCAGAGATCAGACAGTCTCCTGAAGTGAGAGTCCCTCACTGCTGAGTATTTGGGGCACCGCAGCAGGAAATGAGCCTCATCCTCCACGGCCTCCTGGTCGCACTGTGGGCACAGTCTGCTCTCCCTGGGCGTGTACCTCTGTCGGTGACGCCCGGATTCAATGAGCAGGCTGTGGGCGCTCAGTATGTTCTGGCTCAGGAAAGTCAAAGGCCTTTGTAAAGTCCACAAAGCAGGCATAGATCTTTCCATGCTTTGCATTGTGGACACGGCTCTTGATGAGGCTCTGCAGGGTGTAGATGTGGTCCGTGGCGCTGTGGTGTGGCATGAAGCCTGCTTGGCTTCTGCTGAGGACGTTGTGCTGGGTGAGGGCGCTGAGGATCCTCTTATTCAGGATACTGCTGAGGAGCTTCTTCAGGTTACTGCTGACACATATCCCTCTATAGTTGGCGGGGTCGTACCTGTCTCCGCTCTTGGGTATGGGGGTGATGAGGCCCTGGTTCCAGCTCTGGGGGAGGTAGCAATTTTCTGTCACTTTTATTGACTGTGCTGTCATAGCTGTTCCTCTCGGTGTACGCTGAGCTGTCACAGTCCGTGTCTGCTCCGGATATATAGACATTTCCGTCAGTGGTCAGGTAGTCTCTCTCCCTCCCTGTTCTTACATTGAGATCTCCAAAGATGAGAACATTCCCCAGGGCCTGGAAATGGGCGGCTTCCCTCGTTAGGATCTCAAAGATGTCGGGATTGAAGTATGGAGACTCTGGTGGCGCTATGTATGCTGCACAGAGGTAGACGTCAGCCCGGGAGGTGAGGATGGAGCGGCCTATTCTTACCCAGATGTGGCGGTCTCCTCTCTTTACTGGTCTGATCTGCTCAGACGCTTGATGCTTTTGTTCTTCAGGGCAGGGACAGAGATCTCCCTGTATCCGGGGGCACCAGGGATTTATTCTCTGCCTTAGTCCATGTTTCTAGAAGTATCTGTATGTCGATGTTTTTAAGTCTTTGGGTAAAGTCTGGATCGTGCGTCTGAAGGCTGAGGCGTTCCGTCCCTGAATGTTCCAGCTGCTGAAGAGATGTCGTTGTTTGTCCGTATTCCTTGTAATGAGCTTTCCTGTGTAGGACAAGCTGGATTCCTGACTGGTGGCCATGGTGTAGCAGTTTGGTCCAGTCAGTGTTCCGCACAGAGTGCTGAGCAGGGTCTTTATCTCCTCAATGTCTCTGCTCTGCATTACTCTATGTGAGGCAGGTGGATTCCTCCATGGTTTGTGCCTCTGATGGCCATATTTTGGGTAAAGGTCACCATTTCCAGTTTGTTGAGGAGGGTATGAGGTTTCAGGTCTATTTGTTGTTGGTTGCATAAATCCCAGCAGGCGTATATGTAATCAAGTATGCTTTTATTCGATAAGAAATGAATATCACATGACGCGTTTCGGCCCGTCCAGCCTTACATATATACGCCTGCTGGGATTTATCCAATTTTTGAATTTTGTTGGGGATAGCCCCTTTCCCGTGCAAGCGTTTTATTTGTTGTTGGTGACTTTTCCATAGGTTTTTGTCCTGTGTGGGGTCTGGGCCGGGGGTCTCTGGTGAGCGCTATGTCTTTGAGTTATTTGGCTAGAAGGCTGAGTCCTTGATTATTGAGGTGTTTATTGTCATGTAGGTGATGATGGTTTATGGAGGGAGGTTGATGTCTGGCATGGCGCTGATTTTAGCTGCCAGCGCTGTGTTGATGCTCTGGATGATGTGTTCGGGGATGTCCTTTCTTGGGATCGGACAGGATGATTTTACAGCCGGGAACTTCTGTTGTGCGCTCCCTGCGAGCTGGCGCAGTTATCCTGCTATCCGCTGCTCCTGGAGGTTATTGGTGGCTGTATGTATGAGAATGTGGTTGGGTTTGGTGAAATATGGACTATTGATGACGGCTGCTGCTTGTCCGATAGTAGAGCAGCGGATTTTACTGACTCTTTACTGGGAATTTACCTTAGGAGTTTATAATGAGGACAGTATCGGGGCACGGTGGCTTACTGCTCAGGGTCGTGTCCTGCCTGCTGCTCGGGCGTCTGGTAGGAAGCTGCTGTGTTGGGGTTCTGGTAATGGTGGGCTCTGTTGTTGGGGTCTGTAGTGGTCGTGTACCTGGGGTTGTCAGCTCTGGCCCCTCTTTATTACTCTGCTGTTCTTTGCTCTCATTTTCTGTTATTTCCATTTGGCAGTTAGTTGCTGGCTTTCATGTGGTTCTCACACCCTTCTGTCCCTGGGTTCCTCTCACATCTATCTGTCTCATATCTATCTATCTATCTATCTATCTATCTATCTATCTATCTCATATCTATCTATCTATCTATCTATCTATTTACCTATCTATCTATCTATCTATCTCATATCTATCTATCTATCTATCTATCTATCTATCTATCTATTATCTGTCTATCTCCTATCTATCTATCTATCTATCTATCTATCTATCTATCTATTATCTGTCTATCTCCTATCTATATATCTATCTATCTATCTATCTATCTATCTATCTATCTATCTCCTATCTATCTCATATCTATCTATCTATCTATCTATCTATCTATCTATCTATCTATCTCCTATCTATCTATCTATCTATCTATCTATCTACCTATCTATCGCAAATCTATCTATCTATCTATATATCTACCTATCTATCTCAAATCTATCTATCTATCTATCTATCTATCTATCTATTGCTCTATCTGTCTATTGATCTATCTTCTATCTATCATCTATCTATCTATCTATCTATCTATCTATCTATCTATCTATCTCATATCTATCTATCTATTTCATATCTATCTATCTATCTATCTATCTCATATCTATTGATCTATCGATCTATCTATTTATCTATCTCATATATTTCTATTTATCATCTATCTATCTATCTATCTATCTATCTATCTATCTATCTATCTTCTACCTATCTATCTCAAATCTATCTATCTATCTATCTATCTCATATCTATCTATCTATCTATCTATCTATCTATCTAATATCTATCTATCTAATATCTATCTCCTATCTATCTATCTATCTATCTATCTATCTATCTATCTATCTATCTCATATCTATCTATCTATCTATCTATCTCCTATCTATCTATCTATCTATCTATCTATCTATCTATCTTTCTCATATCTATCCATCCATCCATCCATCCATATCCTGATACCAGAACACACCAGTTATGGAGCAGATGTCTATGGCTCTGCGGGTCCATATGTGCTGGACCTCCCTGGCCTGTTAGGTTTGGCGGGCTGACACGGCAGGAGGCCGGAGGACCTACCTAAAGTGTGCACAGCCTTAGTTTCGGAGATGATTTTGTTCAGTTCCTCCACATTAGAGACTTGAAGGAAAGGACAAATAAATGATTAAAAGAGAGAAAAAAAAAAAGATGTTTATAAAAATTTAATCCAAATGAAACACAACGGGATGTGAGAAGTGATTACGCTCTATGCAGACGCCCATGAAGTCTGACAACGTTGCAAACCGTTTCGGGCCTCTGTGTAATGTCATAGCCATTTATACCCCCTCGTGTCTAATTACCTAAACCCACCATCTGCCACAGCAACATTGGAAAATACTACACGCTATCAATCATGTTATTGGCTGATGTTTCCCGGGTTTTGCTGGCCGCGTGTCACACAGCAACGCAGACCCATTCATTTCCCCATACATAATTACAAAACATATCAGGATGCTGGAAAATAGCTGCCAGGGATTTCACCGCGAAAATGCTTTTCTCTCTTCTGAAAAATGCTGAGTTTTATTAACCTGTTCCATCATCAATTTGTTGTTGTTTTTTTTCCCTTCGGTTTTTCGGTTTATCATTCTGTGTATAAACCAAAGGGATCATGCACCTGACGGACCCCAGCTTCTGACATCTCCACCTTATGTAAACCCTTAATTTTGCACTCATACCAGGTTATGAGCCAATACCGTACCTCAGATTTTTTGCAAAAATTGCGGTATGTTCTTTAAATGTGATACATTATGGAGGTATTCTTTTTCATAAACATCACATTGTTGCAGAAGTTACCGATGTCTTACTCACATGCTTCAGCACTCCAGGTCCTGGCAACACGGACCACCCTCCCGACAGGGAGTAACTCTGGAGCCTGATTGACAGCCAAACCTCCCTTACTCCTCTGCCCTTTGAGATCTAGAGAGTGTGCGTGCGGCCTAGTCTTCATCAGCCCATGTCGTGCCACCTTGGAGTACTTAAAGGGGTATTCCCATCACGCCGTTTCATACTTACCTGCTCCCGGTGCGCCGTCCACTTCCTGGTTTCGGCAGAGGGCGGGCTCCTTCTTGATTGACGTCTTCTGCTGGCCGGGCTGCGTGCTGGACTGAATGCGCACGCCGCCGCGCATACGTCCTGGTGACTTCTTCCTCGCAAGTATACTATACTGGCCAGGAAGAAGTCACCATAGCGCATGTGCGGCGTCGGTGTGTGCGTTCAGGACTGCGCGCGGCCTGGCCGGGACAAAAGAAGAAGTCGTCTGCACAAGCACGGCCACCGCGATTCGGGAGAAGAGCGGTGGCCGTAACCAGGGGAGACGGAAGACAACAGTCAGGAAAGTATATCTTATTTTGCTTCTAAGAGGTGGGAATTAGTTAATTAAATATATTTAGAAAAATGATCACTGTTAAATCATTAATAGATTTAACAGTGATCATTAAGATGGGAATACCCCTTTAAGGTACCTTTCCCAGTTGGAGGATGCCTGAAGAATAAGGTTCCTAGTCCATTAGCTCCTGATGAGTGCTGCTATAGTTTATTGTCTGCATGCGTACCGACCTCTGCCTGTTTTCCATATTCTGACTTCTTGCTGCTTGCTCTGACCTAGGACTGTTTACTGGATTTCACAAACAAGGCCGAGATGTCCGCGTTTTTTAACTTTGCATGTCAACGAACTGGAATGACAGCAAAAGGTGCAGAGACGACAAGCTCTGCATTGACATATTGTCTGTTTAGAAGAATTGTGCGTAGTGATCCATTCTGTGCTGCTAGTCAAATTGGACGTCACATCCCAAGCCTAGGGCAGCAAACAGTGTCTACACAATCCATCAAAAGGTGTCTGCATGACACTGGGCTACGAGCAAGACGACCAGCTATAGGTGTTCACTGACCTCACGGCACCGCTCTAAAAAGCTATCATGGTGCACAGCTAGACGCCAATGGAGGTTGGAATGAGGGTCTATCATCTATAGCGCATGCTCAAACTGTTGCCCTACAGCTGTTGTAAACTACAACTCCCCCGGGCATGCTGGGAGTTTTAGTTTTGCAACAGCTGGAGGGCCGCAGTTTGAGGATGCCTGATCTATAGTCATGGATGCAGTGATAGCCGAAGACTGGTCTGAGGACAACATGGACAACACCCTAAAGAGGCCTTCACGAGGGAATGTCAGACCGGTGCTACGCTCGGGATTATGGTGTGAAATGGACTAATGCGGGGTAGCTGAACTTCGTGAAGTCTTCATTTCAGGTATTAACACTTTGGTGTCACATTGATTTGGTCGTGGAACCAGAGGTGCAGCCATTTTTCCAAGAGGACAATGCCAGGTTGCATGTTGCTGGTGCTACTGTCAGCATCTTGAGTGGCCTAAATTTAATACCCTGGCCTGCAGCATCTCCGGACTTGTCTGCCATTGAACACATCTGGGATGGCATTGGTCGGCCATTTAAAAGGGAGCTGCCAGCACTGGATCTTGATGATTTGCGTTCATTCCTCAAACATTAATAACCTCAGTGATAGCAGCCGAGGCGTGTAAGTGCGTGGATTTCTGCACATGACACTCATACTGCATACTGAATACATCGAGATGTTTCTAATATTTTGTTTCCATTTTGTTATCATTTGCATATCATTAACATGTTTATTGAGCCTGAGATTTCCATAATTTCATGACCTTTCCTTTCTGGCGTTGTAATTACAATGCTGAGAAGTGTATTTCTTTATAGTGGTCACAGCATAATTTTCCTGACAGAATGCTTTAACTCCCCTGAGAGAAATGATAAAATTCAGGCTCTTTGCAGACACCACTAGAGGGAGCTCAGGAAAATACTGTATGCAGATATATACAGCCACCACTAGAGGGAGCTCAGGAGCTTACAGCGTACAGATACATACAGCCACCACTAGAGGGAGCTCAGGAGATTACTGCATACAGATATATACAGCCACCACTAGAGGGAGCTCAGGAAAATACTGTATGCAGATATATACAGCCACCACTAGAGGGAGCTCAGGAAATTACTACATACAGATACATACAGCCACCACTAGAGGGAGCTCAGGAGATTACTGCATACAGATATATACAGCCACCACTAGAGGGAGCTCAGGAGATTACTGCATACATATATATACAACCACCACTAGAGGGAGCTCAGGAGATTACTGCATACAGATATATACAGCCACCACTAGAGGGAGCTCAGAAGAATACTACATACAGATATTTACAGCCACCACTGGAGGGAGCTCAGGAGATTACTACATACAGATATATACAGCCACCACTAGAGGGAGCTCAGGAGATTACTACATACAGATATATACAGCCACCACTAGAGGGAGCTCAGGAGATTACTACATAAAGATATATACAGCCACCACTAGAGGAAGCTCAGGAGATTACCACATACAGATATATACAGACATCACTAGAGGGAGCTCAGGAGATTACTGCATACAGATATATACAGCCACCACTAGAGGGAGCTCAGGAGATTACTACATACAGATATATACAGCCACCACTACAGGGAGCTTAGGAGATTACTACATACAGATATATACAGCCACCACTAGAGGGAGCTCAGGAGATTACTATATACAGATATATACAGCCACCACTAGAGGGAGCTCTGGAGATTACTGCATACAGATATATACAGCCACCACTAGAGGGAGCTCAGGAGATTACTACATACAGGTATATACAGCTGCCACTAGAGGGAGCTCAGGAGAATATTACATACTACATACTACATTCAAATATATAGAGATACCTCTAGGTGGAGCTTATGAGCTTACTGAAGTAGACAGTACAGATGTGGGAAATGTTAACATGACACTTAATACGCAAAAAGCCATTGATAAAGTAAAGTAAACTTTTGCAGTTTATACCTTGTCCATAGCAGTTTGTCAGGACATAGATCTACCTTTCAATCTCCCATGGTACAGTATTATAAATTGTAGAAAACCAGACAAAGTCCAAGGATAAACCTGTTGCAGCCAAACTAATCAAAATTCATGCAATGTGTGTACGGTACTGTACATAGAGTCTAAGAGAGCCGATCTATGCCTACGGTGTAATAGAGGATGCAATATGAATACTGCATGCAAGACAAACATTATACGAGGAGGCGCAGTGTACAGATGGTTTATTAATCAATTATTTCCATAAGCCAATTAGCCTTAAATCAAACAAATGACAATAAATTAGTAAGTAAGAGCCGAGCTTCTGTTTATTAACCCTGTTACCCTGGAGAATTGCACCGTGGTCTCCTACATCCACCACATAATGGATCTCCAATGTATTCCTGCCATATCATTGCCTGTGCAGGAGAATAACTCAGAAGCAACTTAGCCCAATGCGGTCATTCTGATGTTGGTTTGTGCGCATATCCTTATACGTAGAGGGCAGTATTATAGCAGTTTTATTCTTGTACATAGGAGCAGTATTATAGCAGTTTTATTCTTGTACATAGGAGCAGTATTATAGCAGTTATATTCTTGTACATAGGCGCAGTATTATAGTAGTTATATTCTTGTACATAGGAGCAGTATTATAGTAGTTATATTCTTGTACATAGGAACAGTATTATAGCAGTTTTATTCTTGTACATAGGAGCAGTATTATAGCAGTTATATTCTTGTACATAGGCACAGTATTATAGTAGTTATATTCTTGTACATAGGAGGCAGCATTATAGTAGTTATATTCTTGTACATAGGAGGCAGTTTTATAGTAGTTATATTCTTGTACATAGGAGCAGTATTATAGTAGTTAAAGTCTTGTACATAGGAGCAGTATTATAGTAGTGATATTCTTGTACATAGGAGGCAGTATTATAGTAGTTATATTCTTGTACATAGGAGCAGTATTATAGTAGTTATATTCTTGTATATAGGGAACAGTATTATAGTAGTTATATTCTTGTACATAGGAGGCAGTATTATAGTAGTTATATTCTTGTACATAGGAGCAGTATTATAGCAGTTATAGTCTTGTACATAGGAGGCAGTATTATAGTAGTTATATTCTTGTACATAGGAGCAGTATTATAGCAGTTATATTCTTGTACATAGGAGCAGTATTATAGCAGTTATAGTCTTGTACATAGGAGGCAGTATTATAGTAGTTTTATTCTTGTACATAGGAGCAGTATTATAGTAGTTATATTCTTGTACATTGGAGGCAGTATTATAGTAGTTATATTCTTGTACATAGGAGCAGTATTATAGTAGTTATATTCTTGTACATTGGAGGCAGTATTATAGTAGTTATATTCTTGTACATAGGAGACAGTATTATAGTAGTTATATTCTTGTACATAGGAGCAGTATTATAGTAGTTATATTCTTGTACACAGGAGGCAGTATTATAGTAGTTATATTCTTGTACATGGGAGACAGTATTATAGTAGTTATATTCTTGTACATAGGAGCAGTATTATAGTAGTTATATTCTTGTGCATAGGAGGCAGTATTATAGTAGTTATATTCTTGTACATAGGAGGCAGTATTATAGTAGTTATATTCTTGTACATAGGAGGCAGTTTTATAGTAGTTATATTCTTGTACATAGGAGTAGTATTATAGTCGTTATATTCCTGTACATATGAGCAGTATTATAGTAGTTATATTCTTGTACATAGGGGCAGTATTATAGTAGTTATGTTCTGAAACAAAGGAGCAGTATCATAGTAGTTATATTCTTGTACATAGGAGGCAGTATTATAGTAGTTATATTCTTGTACATAGGAGATGGTATTATAGTAGCTATATTCTTATATATAGGAGCAGTATTATAGTAGTTAAAGTCTTGTAAATAGGAGCAGTATTATAGTAGTTAGATTCCTGTATATAGGGGCAGTATTATAGTAGTTATATTCTTGTACATAGGAGGTGGTATTATAGTAGCTATATTCTTATATATAGGAGCAGTATTATAGTAGTTATAGTCTTGTAAATAGGAGCAGTATTATAGTAGTTATATTCTTGTAGTTAGGAGCAGTATTATAGTAGTTATATTCTTGTACATAGGAGCAGTATTATAGTAGTTATAGTCTTGTATATAGGAGCAGTATTATAGTAGTTATATTCTTGTATATAGGAGCAGTATTATAGTAGTTATATTCTTGTATATAGGGGACAGTATTATAGTAGTCTCTTTCAAATTGTGGGTGGGGATGGGGGGGGGGTCTAGTCTTACTTAGGAAAAAAAATGACTTAGGCCTCTTGCACACGTAATGCACTCTGACATCATCGGTATTTTTTGCGGATCCATTTTTTGCGGACCACAAAATACTGAAAAAGCCATAAAGTCGAGTGCAAGAGTCCTTATTCTGTGACTTTTTTATTGAAACATCTAGAATGACTGATTCGTTTTGACTCCTCTGATTGGAGTGCGGGAGCATATCTGCGGTGCCACAAATTATTTTGTTAGCGACGTTTAAGAAATTGGACTTTAATGTGTTTTCAGACTGATGTGTAAATGCCACTGGACGCAAGTTAAATTCACCTCATTTATCCTTTTATCAAAGTTCACGAGGGGGCAGGAGGGAAACGTGAGAGGCATTTAGCTTTTTTTCTTACTTCTTCCGACCTGTTCGAAGGCCACAGTCTAAGATAATTTATCTCACCCCATAAACGTCTGGAGTGTTGCGGTACACTTACATATCACACCTTACTTCAGGAGGGAATAACATCTCATGTGAATGTATTAACCCTTCCTTGCAGATGCTCTTCTGTAACTGAGGCTAGATCATGATGTTCACTTACAATACATTAAGGTCTATGCTTCCTTCATCCAGAGCTTGCTTTTTTCTGGATATACATGTATCTCGAGACTCTCTCTTGGGATTACTTTCATTGTTTCTGTTGTTTTACTCCAGTCTTTGACACTTGGTCTTGTTCCTGACTACTCTCCTGTCTCACTATTATTAAGACTGCTTTCCTGGTGGTGACCCTTCGTGACGTTCCAGACCACACTACTGCTGCATTAGTTCTGCCACTAGTCCTTAGGTATTCTGTGGGGGGCAACCTGAAAAGTCCATGCTTCTTTGTGACTGTTAAAGGGGTAGAACCGGAGATTCCGTAAGCTCTGCACCCCAGACTAGCTTAGAGAACATACAGTGTCCTCCTTGAACCGATTAGCCACAATTGCTCATGAAACAATAGCACAAAATGCTGTCGAACACTTGACAGGCTGCAATTCACATCGCAGCCACTGGGTGGCAGCATGTAGACACATATAGCATAAACATCTCCTGACAGAGTATCACAAAATCAATGCAGGTCATTTCCTGCCCCATATCTTGGTGTATGTTGAACCAGGATGAAAGTTAATGAAGGACATATCTGTGCATCTATTATAAGAGACTTCACAAGGGGTGGCCCATGTGTACCTTGCTCTTTGGCCAAGATTGGGGAGTTTTGGTCCATTGGGATCCCATTCGAATCATAGGAAACATTATAACTTCTGAGGCTCCCTCAGAGTACTCTTATTGTCACCTAGCTTTCCATGAAACAGATATTACTAAAGCAATCCCCAAAGACTGTATATAATTTTGGCAAACACAAAATGGTGCCAACCAGAGGACATAGGACCTGTCCGCCAAACCCCAAGTTCCCATCAGTAGAAACCGCAGATACTCCGGGGCTCTCACACTCGGGATAATGAATCACAGAAACGTTGTTCTTTTCCATTTGTCGAGAGCAGCCGGTGGGTTCTCACTGAGGTTGATGGATGTGATAGTTTGACACGTTTCCTGCTCTGTCTTCTTTCATATTTTTTGGTTTTTTTTGGAGCGCTAATAAGGTAATCACGCCCTGTGAGCCGTTCATGAAGAAAATACCGTAGCAGATTTGTCAATGCAGCCACCAGATGGACTGTGAATAATACCGTAGCATACAAGCTGAGTGGGAGGATGAATCCATTTAAGCACTAGAATGCTTTGAAAGGCTCGCGTATTTTCTCCTCTAATTAATGCAAAACTTTATTTTTTTTTTAAATTATCATTCTCAATGGAAACAGCTACAGACTTCTTGTTTTCAAGAACAGCCACCGATCTCTCCAGTGACAATGGAAGCCTCAGTGACAGATACTAGTCTGGCCAGTGCTTTATGCACAGATATACAATTGTGTCCTCCCTTTCCTGTCCTCCTTGCTGGACATGTTCTTATAGGTGTGTCCCTAGCTCTTCAAAACAATGGGATTTTGTGATACTCTGTCTCAAGATGTCTATGCTATATTTGTATGTAGTCACCCAGTGATGATGATGGGATGTGCAACCTGTCAAGGGTGATATCAGGGCTGTGGAGTCCGACTCCTCAATTTTTGGTACTTCCGACTCCGACTCCCTGACTCCGACTCCTCTGTATTTAATATGCAAATGCATTTTTATACATTCCTTGAAGGAAAGAAAGGCAACCTACAAGTCATTACCACAGAACTACAGGCTAGTAAGCCAACCGTCTACTGTATTGAACAGTTTAAGCAAAAGACAAACACAATGAAAACAACAAAGTTTTATTTTTATTTTTTTTATCAAGTGGCTGGATAGTAGCAGCAGGCATAAACATCAGGAACAGGAACGTTACCAGTTCAAAAAAAAACACATTATTTGGTTGTTTTAGAACAAAAACAAAGTATAAGTATAAGTATAAGCATTGCCGCTCCTTAACTGTGCGTTGCGTGCCCTATAGTGAAGCATATGAAAAGCATGCTTCTTCGCGGTCACTTAACATGTTCGTTTTGCGGTAAAGTGACGCACTGCATGCATTGGCCTTTATTCTTACAGTAGAGAAGTAATTAATTATAACTTTTTGTGAATTGGGACATTTAAACTTGCTTTTTTTTATTTTTTATTCCAATTTAAATTTAGTAGGAGTCGGAGTCGGTTCATTTTTGCCGACTCCGACTCCAGGTACCCAAAATTGCCTCCGACTCCGACTCCAACTCCACAGCCCTGGATACCTTGCCAAGACATGTCTATCCTATATGTACCTTTGTGGCCACCCAGTGGTTCAGATGGGAATTGCAGCCTATCTAAAGTGATACTCTGTCACAAGATGGATATCCTGTATGTATCTGTGTGATCACCCAGTGGTTCTTATGAGGATTACAGCCTATTAAGTGTGATACTTTGCCACGACATGTCTGTCCTATATGTATCTGTGTGGCCACCTAGTGGTTCTGATGGAGATTACAGCCTATCAAGAGTGATACTCTGTCATAAAATGGTTATCCAATGTCTAATGTGTGGCCACCCAGTGGTGGTGATGGGAACTGCAGCTTATCAAGATTGATACTTTTCCTTTACATGTCTATCCTATTAAGTATGTATCTGTGTTGCCATCCAGTGTTTCAGATGGGAATTGCAGCCTATAAAAAGTGATACTCTGTCACGAGATGTCTACCCAGTATGTATTTATGTGGCCACCCAATGGTGGTGAATTGAACTGCAGCCTGTGAAGTGTTTGGCATCTCACAATATTGCATTGACTTGGTTTTATGAAAAATTTAAGTCCTTAAGCAAATTAGAGTAAATGCTAGGGTGGACATGTCTGTGGAATGCATGGATCAGGTCTACATGAATGGGGGTAAAGTCATATTGAATTGCGGAACCCATAGAAAAATGTTGAGATTTCCAGGACAGCCTGAAATGCCGAATTACCTCCACTTGGAGTGCCCAGTCTACCACCATCTTCATCCACTGATCCATCTGCAGCCATTCCCTGCACCACTGAGCAGTCCCATTGAGGGAAGGCCCAGTCTAAAAATGGCAGACAATTCTGGGGTGGTCTGCTGTTGGTGGCTTTCGCTTTGTAAGTGCGTCAATCACATGAACCTTATCAGGTTTTGGGGACCATATTGGATGTTTTTTTCTCATGGTCTGGGGGCTTTGTGGTTACTAGGTTCCTTATTCACCTGAACCCCTTGAACCTTCTTACTGAGGGTTCAACCAGATGGATATCAGAGCTCTAATTTGGGGCTCATTCACATGTCCACTTCACCTCTACTAATCATTTCAGTTGCTACATCATAGGAATAGACTGATGAAAATTCCGGAAGTGCCTCCTGATCCATCAGATCCTTCATGCTCAAGAGACCCTAATAACCATAATGGGGTCGGTAGGGTTTCTCTCATGATGGCCGTCATTTTACAGGGAAAATAGTGAAGCATGCTGCAAAGCAAATGTGCATGCACCTATTGATAGACAAGCACGTGTCGGCATAAGCTTTGGCAGGGGTAACCTACTTGTCTTGGCCTGTGAGGTCTTCTGAGGATGTGTAACCACTTCTGAAACAAGATGCCGGTTTTAGGAACTACTTACTGTATATTCTCCTTAAAATTGCAATACTGGAATATACTGTTCTCTTAGAACTCCAGAACTGCCATTCCTCTGTTATTCCTCTCTCCATGCTTGTCATTTTTGTGTATGTTACTCCCATAGTCATCAGCCTGTGTGTCCTGACTCCTGAATATAAAGGAATGCCAACATGATAGTCCACATGATAGTCCACATGATAGTCCACATGATAGTCCATATGATAGTCTATATGATCGTCCACATGATAGTCCATATGATAGTCCATATGATCGTCCACATGATAGCCCATATAATAATTCACATGATAGTCCACATGATAGCCCATATAATAATCCAGATGATAGCCCATATAATAATCCAGATGATAGCCCATATAGTAATCCACATGATAGTCCATATGATAGGCCACATGATAGTCCATATGATAGCCCATATAATAATCCACATGATAGTCCACATGATAACTCACAAAATAGTCCACATAATAATTCACATGATAGTCCACAATAGTGCAGATAATGTCCCGCATCATAACTCACAAACTTGCCCACATGATAGTCCAGATAATAGCTTACATGATAGTCTACACTCAATGGGTCTGTTCAGTATATGTCAGCATACTGCAAAAAAAATAGATATGAAATATTACAGTCAACCATGGTATTGCCTACAAAGGTAGCACATGTTATGTGATGTGAATAGAGCCTAAGGGTTACACCTATGTGGATGAGTATGGAGCGGAGTTGAGTTTATCATTTGGCTCCACTCATACCAGTATCACAGTGCGTTACCTGTGGATTTATGTACTTGCTGCTCAGTAATCCCCCTCAAGCACCAACAAAGCTCGATGTATATAAATGACAAAACCAGCTCTGCCGTCTCACTGAACAAATGGCCAGAATGATCCCTCGACAAACCCCAGAATGCTGCACCGGCCCCAGCAAAGCCGCCGGCTGCCTACAGTACATGTGTGCTCTGCCGTGTGCTCTGCCGTGTGCTCTGGTTCACTCCAGCAGGCTAGACAAATCTCCACTCATTTAGCGACCGCTGGGAAATAAAAAATACTATGTTTTGTGAGGATTCGTGCTTTTCATCAATTCACATTGTAAGTAAATTCCAGATACGTCACCGGCAGCCGAGCGCGTCACAGTACCTCCAGATACGTCATCAGCAGCCAAGCGTGTCACAGTACCTCCAGATATGTCACCGGCAGCCGAGCGCGTCACAGTACCTCCAGATATGTCACCGGCAGCCGAGCGTCACCGTACCTCCAGATAGGTCGTCAGCAGCTGAGCGTGTCACAGTACCTCCAGATACGTCACCGGCAGCCGAGCGTGTCACAATACCTCCAGATACGTCACCGGCAGCCGAGCGTGTCACAATACCTCCAGATATGTCACCGGCAGCCGAGCGTCACAGTACCTCCAGATACGTCATCAGCAGCCGAGCGTGTCACAGTACCTCCAGATACGTCATCAGCAGCCGAGCATGTCACAGTACCTCCAGATACGTCACCGGCAGCCGAGCGTCACCGTACCTCCAGATAGGTCATCAGCAGCCGAGCGTGTCACAGTACCTCCAGATACGTCACCGGCAGCCGAGCGTGTCATAGTACCTCCAGATACGTCATCAGCAGCCGAGCGTGTCACAGTACCTCCAGATACGTCACCGGGAGCCGAGCGCGTCACAGTACCTCCAGATACGTCACCGGCAGCCGAGCGCGTCACAGTACCTCCAGATACGTCATCAGCAGCCGAGCGTGTCACAGTACCTCCAGATATGTCACCGGCATTCGTATGTGTCACAGTACCTCCAGATACGTCACTGGCAGCCGAGCGTCACCGTACCTACAGATAGGTCATCAGCAGCCGAGCGTGTCACAGTACCTCCAGATACGTCACCGGCAGCCGAGCGCGACACAGTACCTCCAGATACGTCACCGGCAGCCGAGCGTGTCACAGTACCTCCAGATACATCACCGGCAGCCGAGCGTGTCACATTACCTCCAGATACGTCATCAGCAGCCGAGCGTGTCACAGTACTTCCAGATACGTTACCGACAGCCGAGCGTGTCACAGTTCCTCCAGATACGTCACCGCAGCCGAGCGTGTCACAGTACCTCCAGATACGTCAACAGCAGCCGAGCGTGTCACAGTACCTCCAGATACGTCACCGGCAGCCGAGCATGTCACAGTACCTCCAGATACGTCACCGGCAGCCGAGCATGTCACAGTACCTCCAGATACGTCACCAGCAGCTGAGCATGTCACAGTACCTCCAGATATATCACCGGCAGTTGTACGCGTCACAGTACCTCCAGATACGTCATCAGCAGCCGAGCGTGTCAGAGTACTTCCAGATACGTCACCGACAGCCGAGCGTGTCACAGTTCCTCCAGATATGTCATTGGCAGCCGTACGCGTCACAGTACCTCCAGATACGTCACCGCAGCCGAGCGTGTCACAGTACCTCCAGATACGTCACCGGCAGCCGTGCGTGTCACAGTACCTCCAGATACGTCAACAGCAGCCGAGCGTGTCACAGTACCTCCAGATACGTCACCGGCAGCCGAGCGTGTCACGGTACCTCCAGATACGTCACCAGCAGCCAAGCGTGTCACAGTACCTCCAGATATTTCACCAGCAGCCGAGCGCATCACAGTACCTCCAGATACGTCACCGGCAGCTGAGCATGTCACAGTACCTCCAGATACGTCACCGGCAGCCGAGCATGTCACAGTACCTCCAGATACGTCACCAGCAGCTGAGCATGTCACAGTACCTCCAGATATATCACCGGCAGTTGTACGCGTCACAGTACCTCCAGATACGTCATCAGCAGCTGAGCGTGTCACAGTACTTCCAGATATGTCAGCGGCAGCCGAGCGTCACAGTACCTCCAGATACGTCATCAGCAGCCAAGCGCGTCACAGTAACACCAGATACGTCATCAGCAGCCGAGCGTGTCACAGTACCTTCAGATACGTCATCGGCAGCCAAGCGTGTCACAGTACCTCCAGATACATCACCGGCAGCCGAGCGTGTCACAGTACCTCCAGATACGTCAATGGCAGCTGAGCGTGTCACGGTACCTCCAAATATATCACCGGCAGCCGTACGTGTCACAGTACCTCCAGATACGTCACTGGCAGCTGATCGTCACCCTACCTCCAGATAGGTCATCAGCAGCATAGCGTGTCATAGTACCTCCAGATACATCATCAGCAGCCGAGCGCGTCACAGTACCTCCAGATACGTCATCGGCAGCCGAGCGTGTCACAGTACCTCCAGATACGTCAATGGCAGCTGAGCGTGTTACAGTACCTCCAGATATGTCACCGGCAGCCGTACGTGTCACAGTACCTCCAGATACGTCACTGGCAGCTGAGCGTCACAGTACCTCCAGATATATCACCGGCAGCCGATCGTGTCACAGTACTTCCAGATACGTCACTGGCAGCCGAGCGTATCACAGTACCTCCAGATATGTCATCAGCAGCATAGCGTGTAATAGTACCTCCAGATACATCATCAGCAGCCGAGCGTGTCACAGTACCTCCAGATACGTCACTGGCAGCTGAGCGTCACAGTACCTCCAGATATATCACCGGCAGCCGATCGTGTCACAGTACTTCCAGATACGTCACTGGCAGCAGAGCGTATCACAGTACCTCCAGATATGTCATCAGCAGCATAGCGTGTAATAGTACCTCCAGATACATCATCGGCAGCCGAGCATGTCACAGTACCTCCAGATATATCACCGGCAGCCGAGCGTATCACAGTACTTCCATATACGTCACCAGCAGCCGAGCGTGTCCCAGTACCTCCAGATATTTCACCAGTACCTCCAGGCAGTGGGGTCATTTATCAAACTGGTGTAAAGTGGAACTGGATTTCCAAAAGAGCTGTCAAATATGAAAGGTGGAATCTGATTGGTTGCTATCGGCAACTAAGTCAGTTCTACTTTACACCAGTTTGATAAATTACTCCAAATGTTCCTATAGTGTTCACAGCAACTATAATGTCCCCTACAATGTCCCCAGTAATAATAACGCCCTATATTGTGCCCCAGGTAATAATGCCTGTATAGTGTCCCCAAAAATAATAGAATTGCCCCTACAGTGCTTCCCCAATAGCAATGCCCCCATATAGTAGTTATGCCCACACATTAATTTTCCCCACACTGCCCCCCCACAGTAATTTCCCCCACACTGCCCCCCACACTATAATTTCCCCCACACTGTAGTTTCCCCCACACTGCCCCCCACACTGCCCCCCCACACTGTAGTTTCCCCCACACTGTATTTTGCCCCACACTGCCCATATAGTAATTTGCCCCACCCCCCAATCATTTGCCCCCACAAAGTAATTACTCCATAATAATTTTTCCCCCACATGTATTCCTGGTCCCCCCACAATGTCCCCCAAAGTTGGCACATAAAAATAAATAAATAAAAAAAAGATTAAAAAAAACTAAAAGCTAAATACTCATCTCCACTTGCTTGCAGAGAAGACGCGCCCACTTCTCTGTGCTGCTGCGTCCCGACACAGGGGCGCGCGATGACGTCAGCACGCACGCCTGCGCCAGGATTTCACTACCTCATAGGCCTCAGGCCTATTAGGCCTGAAGCCTATAGCGGTGACCAGCGGCTGGGCAGGGAACTATGCGCTCCCGTGCCGGGTACAGGGCTACTATGGAGTGGAGTGGAGTGCTGGGCCCGGTCGCAACTGCAACCGCTGCGACCCCTGTATGTACGTGCCTGCCTCCAGGTACAACACCGGCAGCCAAGTGCTTCAAAGTACCTCTATATATGACAGCAGCAGCCAAACACGTCTCAGTACCTCCAGATATAACATTGGCAGCCGAACGTCACAGTACTGTACGACACCGGAAACTGAGCACGTCACAGTACCTCCAGATATGACAGCAGCAGCCAAACACGTCTCAGTACCTCCAGATCCAACATTGGCAGCCGAACGTCACTGTACTGTACCCCCAGATAAATCACAGCTAAAAACTTCAGACCTCCAGATACGACTCCGGAAACTGAGCACGTCACAGTACCTCCAGATATGACACAGATAGCTGAGCACGTCACAGTACCTCCAGATATGACACAGATAGCTGAGCACGTCACAGTACCTCCAGATATGACACAGATAGCTGAGCACGTCACAGTACCTCCAGATATGACACAGATAGCTGAGCATGTCACAGTACCTTTAGATATAATACCGGCAGTACCTCCACATACAGTATGACTCTGGCAGCCGAGCACGTCACAGTACCTCTAGATATGACATTGGCAACAGAATGCATCACAGTCACAAGAAAAGGCTTTTCCCACTGCATTTCTTGGCACCCCCAGTACAGGTGAGAGGGCCCCATAGCAAAAACTCGAATTGTACCCCCTCCTGGAGCCACACCAACCTGGAGATAGAGGAGTACATGTTTGCCTCTTATTATTTCTCAAAAATCCTTCATTTAATTAAACATTTTAAAAGGAATCATTTGCATGAATAGCAGATGGTTCTTGTGGGCTTTCATGTGGACATTCTTAAATGGTGCAGTGCTAGGAAGCAGATTGGGTTAAAGATTACAGTTTTTTGTGAAACAAATCAACACAATATTGCAGTGGGCTAGCAAATCCCTTGACAGGCTGCAATTCACGTCCCAACCACTGGGAGGCTGCACTTCGACACATTTTAAATAGACATCTGTTGACAGAGTATTGCAAAATCATATTTTGTAAAAAAATAAATAAAAAATAAATAAATAAATTGGTCATCTTATTCCATACATCTCCAGAAAAGTTAAGAAAGTACACATCAGTACAGGGATTCAACAGGATCTGTATGGCAGTACTATATAGAAAGCTGACAGAAGTGCAGGCAGAGACTTATCTTGAAGCTCCTGGGTCCCAGTGTAAAACTAGTAACAGGGTCCCCACCTACAGTACCACGTGCCATTTATAATACTAGTGTCTTCTTATATGGCAGAGGGGCCCTCATCAGGGCCCACATGCATCTGTTACTTCTGCATGCCCTACAGCTATGCCCCGGTGTTCCTTGTGCCTTTGAATGGAAAGTAGCTGGGAACACCTATAAATGTTCAGATGTAGCAGAGCTGAATTATTAGTGACCAATTCAAAGTCATAATGCAAAGGGTTTCACCTGCTGCCCTATGGAAAAGCATTGACAACACATTGTAAAATCAGGTGACAACCACAACTCTGTTGCATGTATGACCTTAACTCTGCTGCCTTAATATACTGATCCAGTCCAGTTGTGCCTTTGTACACTGCTTGCCTTATCACTCAGCACATTTCACATTCAGGGTTCTTGGAAAGCTGAGTGGCTTTTATTGTGGGGGGCTGTAATAGAGGCCATATTGTTTTTTACCCAACTTTCCTGTAGATTGACCTGTTTTTCTGCAGCCCAGATTCATTGATTTAACTGATGACTGGGACATTTCCCTTGCTCCTGGTTACATATAATTATGCTGTCTGCCGCTTCATAGACATTTTGTCCCGGTCTCCGGTGCGCTGCCGTTACCTAGATCCGTATATGAGAGCTCGAATGGAATATATTGTCATGCAATTCCTTATGTTTTCACTTTTATCTGACTTGAAGAGCATGAAATGTGGCTTAACAGAGCAGCATTAGAATCAGGTCACACTGTGCAGATAATTGGCTTCAGCAATGGAATATTCTGCTCGGCTTGGTCTCTGAATGTGATGTTTATCCACAGAGCTTACCTGCAATGACTCCGAACTGAAGAAGAAAGACTCTGTGTGCTAAGGATAAGTCACAATTACAAGGGCTTCCACTAAATGGATGAGCTTAGCATAGATAGGAGCCCCCATACATACTAAGGGGTCTCAACAGAATGCTGAGAGCCCCCCATATATCAAGAGCTTCTAAATATATCAATTCTGCCTTTTTCTTTCTTAGAGATCAAGAAAGCAGTGATATAGTAGGTGAGTCTGAACAATGTTTAGCTGCACAATTATAAAACTCTATTAAACATATATACTACTTGTGTGTGCTGTGTGCAGAATCTCCAGTGTATTCCTTGAGATGCAGCTTCATACTATTCTCCCTGACTCTGTATATATATATATATATATATATATATATATATGTGTGTGTGTGTGTGTTGTATGCAGACTCTACAGTGTATCCTGGGAGATGTAACGTCACAGTACTCTCCCCCGACTCTTCTCTTCTATTACAAACAGTAAGCAGGGGATATATGCTTTTCCTGAAAAGATCAAAAAGGAGACAATGCCAAGGTCTCGCACTAAACATATGCACTATCTGTATTTGCTGTGTGCAGAATCTCCAGTGTATCCTGTAAGATGTAGCTTCACAGTACTCTCCACTGACTTTTCCTGACAGAGAAAGTCTATTACAAACAGTATGCAGGGGAGATATGCTTTTGCTGAAAAGATCAAAGCAGAGACACTGTCTCACACTATCTACATTGACTGTGTGCAGAATCTCCAGTGTATCTTGCGAGATGCGATTGTGCTTCTCCACCAAGACCACCAAGCATTTGAGCCTCTTAGTGAGTGCAACCACCAAGCATACTGTGCCTTTAAGATTCTGTAAATAAGTGGCATGAGATAATGTTACAAATGATGTGTTACACCTGTACAGTACAGTTTGTGTTGCAAAAGAATTTAGGTGAAATGTATTCTGTGCTGGTCCTCACTGGATTATTATTATATGAAGTTGATTTGTAGGATAATCTCTAATATATGGTTATAATGTATGGAGCTCAGTTTTTCGAAATACAAAGCTCCAAATCCCCTGCAGAAACATTTCATACCTGAAAGAATTCTGCCTGCCTGCAAGAGAGCTTAAAAAATGTAGTGCGTACTGTGTACTATTATTGAGTCCTGTGTATCCTTCACACGTTGTGGATTTTGTTGCAGAAATTTCCGCAACTGAAAATCAGTTCCATTCATGTGAGTGGGGAGGCAAGCACATGGATTTCAGCAGGACCCATTCAGGTGAACGAAACAGATTTTCAGTCATGGACATTTCTGCAACATAATCCGTAACATGTGAAGGCGCCCTAAAAGTGACTGATTACATGACTATGTGGGTCATTTGGAACATTGTATCAGAAAGACAAGGATTTTTGCCAATATTGTTATACTATGACTTTTTGGGACACATGTGGATTTACGATATATATCTATATATCTTTAAATATATTTTAAGGGCATTGTCTTCATTTTCATATATATATGAAACATATATATATATATACATATACTGTATATAACTCACTCTAAGTCAGATGTCTATCCCATGCTCTATGTGTCTATGTGTGGCCACCCAATGGTCATGATGTGTATTGCATCCTGTCGAGCATCTTGCTAGCATGGTATTGAATTTTAAAAAATTGGAGTCCTTAACCAAATTCAAACCAAAGTAAGGGGAGTGGGGGGGGCACATCTGTAGGTTCCGTATATCCAAGTTTATGGTCAAGATATAGGTGGTCTTTTCCCTGCATAGTCTCCTCTTGTTGAGACACTGATTTACGATTGACAGATCATAGTAATGAGAAAGGCCGAAGGGTCACATTAACAGTTGTACTGTTGTTCGTTTTCCCGGTATGGCTGTGTGGGGAATATCGAGGAGTGGGAAGCATGTTAGCCAGGGGTCCCATCAGTGCATGAGTAATAGCTAAGGTTAACCATGGCCCATACCTACTGAGAAAATTAGTCTCTCTCGATCGCACTATTGTTAACTCCCTCCTCTTTTGATTGCTTCTAGAGGAAAAGGAGAGGGGTATATCAATAGGGGGGCTGAGGTTCTGGTTACACCTGGACTCAGGGGTGCACCACCAATGAGGCCAGGGGAGGTGATCCGTCTCAGGCAGCACCGGGTAGGGGCAAAAGGGGGGCAGCAGAAGGGCCATGGGCGATGAGCGATTTCATTGTGGCAAAGGGGTTAGGTTAAGAAATTGGCATTGAGCCGTTACAGTTTTCACCTCAGGCAGGTGCACCCCTGTCTGGACTCTGGTGCCTTGAGGGCCCATAAGTAGAGATGAGCGAACTTTAAAAAAAAGTTCAGCGTTCGGGTTGTGGTAATCGCCGCATACCGTTATGGATTCCACTACCGCGGACTATGCCGGCATATGGAATCCATAGGGGGCGGCTTCCACCAACCCGAACTGTTGAACAGCCGAAGGACCTGGGGTGACGTCACCGTCATGTGATCAGTGCAGGGGGCGTGGCTCAGCACTGGATTTGATCCCGTGACGTCACCCCAGGTCCTTCGGCTGTTCAACAGTTCGGGTTGGTGGAAGCCGCCCCTTATGGATTCCATATGCCACGATAGTCCGCGGTAGTGGAATCCATAACGGGATGCGGCGATTACCACAACCCGAACGCCAAACTTTTTTTTAAAGTTCGCTCATCTTTACCCATAAGCTCTTCCGCATACAGCAGTACAATAAATGATATATGGTAGTTGGGGACAGATTTTGCATGGGGCTCGGGATCATCAGGTTACATCTCAGGACAGACATCCGGACAGCTGAGCAAAGATTGTGCCAAGATGCATTTAGACTGCAGATATTTCTCCTCCATATCTCTGCATCGTAAGCAGCCGTCTGCCCAGCAATGAGCAATATGCACAAGTGAGATTGTTGCCTTCTGGAAGGAGTTATTTATTTGTTTGTTTATTTTTGTTACATTGACTTTATTTATTTATTTATTTATTCATCTATTTTACTTTGTAGCAAGAGACCCTCTGACAGTTTTGCTGAA
This sequence comes from Bufotes viridis, assembly GCA_033119425.1. Taxonomy (NCBI): domain Eukaryota; kingdom Metazoa; phylum Chordata; class Amphibia; order Anura; family Bufonidae; genus Bufotes; species Bufotes viridis. The sequence continues at coordinate 11,880,083 of CM065591.1, read as the reverse complement.
GGCGTCTTAAGGCATGATTATGACATGAAGTGCCAGGTTTCATAGAATTCTCTTCTTCACCTTTTCATCGCCTCCCATAGCCCAGAACTAAACAGAACAGTTTTTTTTTTCTGTAATTTTTTTTAGCATGTGGAAAAGCAAATGGGAACATGCTTCAAACTATGATTTAATATCTCCTCTCTGCAAATGTGGAGAGAACAGACGCGGCAGCAAATGTGCGAGGTGACTGCTGAGAGATTCATACGTGACCGCTGGGTCTGCTTTAAATTTGCATTACGTTCGGCTTTGAAAACAAATTGCTTGTTTACTCACTGCTTAAAAAATAAGAGCGCATCGACGTCTCCATGTTGTGCTGACTACCGCGTAGTCCCCGAGTCATGTTTACGAGGTGACATATTCTCCAGTATAGGGAAGCCATATGAGCTGTAGGCCAAAAACAGGAATCCGCTATAAAACATATAACAAATGCAATGCAAACAATAGTAGCTATATACAAAAAAAACATTAACCTCTTGAGTACCTGGTCAGTTCTCGTCAATATTTTTTTAAATAATTTCTTTTCCTTGCGTTTCCACAGCCATAACCATTTTCATTTTAAGGGTAGGTTCCTCTAGGCCCAGACCATTACAGGACTCAAACATCAGGGAATATGTCCAGACAGACTTGGGGCCCTATGATGCAATCCCTGCAACATGGTCAAAGGAGCTGCCCCCCTTTGTATGCAATGATTAGCATTGATTGAAGTATACAAAGGGTTAAACAGAGCAGAATAGAGGTTTCTTTTATAACTACCCTTAGACTGAGGCCAGCGCTGTGTGTTACTGTTGACATCAGCAAGGTGGTTGTCCAACATTGTAAAAACATGGCTGCTTACGTCCAAAAATACTGCCACCTCTATCTGCAGGCTGTATCTGGTATTACAGCTCAGCCTCATTCACTTTAGTGGAGATGAGCTGCAATACCAGAAACATCCTATGGAGAGATATGGCGCTGTTTGTGAAAGAAAGCATCCATAGTGTCATCGCCCTGTTTTCTGGCAGACGTGTCTATCAATGTATTACATGTAGTGTAGCGAGAATCGAAGCATCCGAAGCGGAATTTGTTCTAAAGTTTTGAAAAAATTTAATTTGCTGCAAAGCAAAATTTCCTCACACTTTCACACAAAGTGAAAATAAGAAGCCCAGGAACGCGGTATGACCCATAATGCAGTGCAGCCAGCCAATCTGCAAATAGTCATCCCCTGTGATGTCATAGCCCTTTAAAAAGCCTCAACCCACGGGGTCTTCCATTTCACTGTGAGCTGAGCTTAGGGAAAGATGTGACAAGTGCTTATGCGCTAGGGACAGTGTTGCTGAAAGCTTTTAATTGTAGAATATTGGATAGGGAGAATGCAGGGACAGTGCAACGAGAGTTTTTAGACACAGTAGAAAGAGCATAGGGAGACTGCAGGGACAGTGCAGGTTGAGTGTAATCGCCTCATGCATCTTATTGAACTGCTGCCATAATCCCCGTTAATCTGTTAGTTTATATATAGAATTACTGCGCCTCAATATTAAAGGGCGGTCTAATATGTTGCAGTATTTTTCTTATTCAACTCCTCCGTTCATAATTAATCTGTTACATTAGTGATACAGTTGTTATACACTATAGCCAACAGACATTTGCCTGAGCCCTCAAAAGGAACGGGCAGTGGCAAAAATATTGCTGTAGCCGACACAAGTAGCAGCAGAAGGTGGTAGCAGCAGCTACAACAACAGGCCAGAGCTGCCAGTGACATCCAGCGGTCGTGTTTTAACCAATAATCCAGCTGTACTGGAATGGTCGACTCACTCTTCAACATCTTCTCAAACGACAACAGATACACACAACCAGGAGCCAGTGGGTTCCTCTTACACCACGCTTAGTTGGCATGGCCCAGGAACTGCCTCTGTGCCTTCACTTGTCCTGAACCTGCCTCTTGCTTTTGCTGCACCTTCTACTTGCCAAGTAAGGTTTGTCACCAGCTCTGCTCCACTTTTAGCGAGAATGAGCTGGGTAAGGACACTCAGTAGTTACAGGCCAGCACTGACATGGAGGAGAGGTCCGCTGCGGACCCCTCTAGGAGTGCATCTACCGATGATGACTGTCGGGTGGAAGAAAATGTTGCGAGAGGTCAGGGACATGCGCAAGAGACAGGTGAGGGTGACACAAGTGATGACAAAACAGAAGTAGATGAAGATGTAGCCGATCGCATGTGGGAGCTAGGTGAAAAGGGGGCTTCTTCATCATCAGGGGGCGAGGGTGGTAGCATGCCTGAGAGACAGCAGGGCGTAAGCAGTGATAGATCTGCAGCCAAATGCGAGAGAAATGTTAAGCAAATACACTATTTAAGCTTGTCAGTACAGCAGAGTAAGAGAAAGGTATAGCAGAGTTGAGTTTGCCTGCCAATTTAATGCTAAAGCCTGCTGGAACCAAGACAAAGCCTGAAACTGTTTTATTCGAAGTAAAGCTGCCGTTAACTTCATCTCAAAGTCTGGGCTCAGGTTATTCTTTCATCCCTCAATTATACTCACTATTTATTGCTTCGGAGCCATAGCCTGGGTTCCAGCTGTATCCAGGTAGGAGCACCGTGACACACATAAAGAGACATTTTAGGCCGCACTACTATACCACTCGGAATTCCTACACCTAGGACGCGTTATATAGAGGGCCCTGGGGGGCACCCGTTGCACATCCGCATCAGTTGGATAAATAATGGAGTGATGGCAATGCTCATAGACGAATATATGTGATCACAAATGTCATTCATGACTCGGGGCGACCCACGCTGCAGCTGGCTTCCTCATCACAGCTGGTCTCTCAGCCACAAGCACTGATCTAATAGCTGCACATTTAACTGTATTTTATGTGCCATACTTAATACATGACTCCGTTCTGTCCGGAAGGAACACGCCGTAAAAATAAAAGAATTAAAAAAAAAAAAAGTAAGCGGGAAACATTATTTATCTGGTATGGTATAGTCTGGATAAAAATGCCAGGCACAGTGCAAATGAAGTGAACGTCTTAATGTCGCACATTAACACAATAATGTAATGAGATTTCCAGGATTCATATTAACACATTGTTCTGATGCTGATGTTCATTTCATTTTCTAACAAATTAGATACTTTGTCATTCAAGATCTGAAGTGTATCAAATAAATGGTTGTCAGCGCATTATTATCCTTATTATTATTATTAACTCAATGATGAGTCTCTCTCCAGATAATAAGCAAGTGACTTTTCACTTGCTAATTATCACCCCCTTAAAGGGCATGTGTTACCAGAGTGATGTCAAAACAGGGTGAAATTTTGGCTGTATCTACCCCTTTAAAATGGCTCCTGATCCTCCTTCTGATCTCTTACAGCCAGCCAGTGAGTCTCATGTTATGTATCCTCCTTGTCTGGGTTCTTCTGATATACAATGAAACCTCTCCCCTTCTTTGAGAGGTCCACCCCCTTATCCAGACCAAGTTTCCACCTTAGGCTACATGCACACGACTGTTGCCTGCCTCCGCTTCCGCTCCTACTGGAAATTTTGCGTCCGTCAAAAAAAACGGATCACGGACCGTTTTTTTTTTTGACGGATCCGATTTTTATGTCAGATCCATTGTAAAAATGCCTATCCTTGTCCGCAAACGTGAAAAAAATAGGACATGCACTATTTTTTTGACGGAATGAAAACACGGACCACGGATGCGGAACAAAAACGGTTGACCATCCGCATTTTTTGACGGACCCATTTAAATGAATGGGGAAGCATCCTATCCGTGAAAAAAAACGGAACGGACGCGGAAACAAACAACGGTCGTGTGCATGGGGCCTTATTTTAAACATAATCTATATCAGGGATGCTCAACCTGTGGCCCTAGCTATTGTAAAACTACAACTCCCACCATGCCCTGCTATAGGCTGATAGTTGTAGGCTGTCCAGGCATGCTGGGAGTTGTTGTTTTTTTCAACATCTGGAGGGCCGCAGGTTGGGCATCCCTGATCTATATCTTTTTTTAAAGGACCACCAGAAGACCAACTTTCTACGCAATTGTGGGTGGTCGTCTACAATTGGATTCACTCTGTATCTAACGTACTCATGAGGTAGGACAGTAAAGGGGTTTTCTGGGACTTGATGGGACTATCCTCAGGTTAGCTTAGGTCATCAATGTTTGATCAGTGGGAGTCCAACTCCTGCCGTCCCCACCAATCAGCTGTGGCCACCTAGCTGGGATGAGTGCTGTAGCCTTTTCATACTATACCAAGCACAGCGCCATCCATGGTATAGTGGTTATTCTTAGTATTACAGTTCAATCCCATTACCTCGAAAGAAACTGAGCTGCACAAAGGGAATGGGACCGATGGACCCTTCCAGCGGCTGATCGGTGCAGGTGTCAGGAGTCAAACCCCCACCGATCAGATACTGATGACCTATCCTGAGAACAGGTCCTCAATATTTAATTCCCGAAAACTCCTCTTTTCTCAATATCAGGTGTGTAACTATAGAGGGAGCCAAGGTAACAGTAGCACCCAGGCCCAGGTGCCCAAGTAACCCAGTCCTCAGTAGAGATGGCCCGAACTCCGAACTATCCACCAGCGAACAGTTCCCGGCGAACATAGCTTGTTCGCGTTCGCCGCGGCGGGCGAACACATGCGGTGTTCAGTCCTCCCCCCCCCCCCTATACATCATCATTGAGCAAACTTTGACCCTGTCTCTCACAGTCAGCAGACACATTCCAGCCAATCAGCAGCATACCCTCCCTCCCAGACCCTCCCGTCTCCTGCACAGCATCCATTTTAGATTCATTCGGAAGCTGCAGTCTTAGTGAGAGGAGGTAGAGTGTAGTTGCTGCTGATTTAATAGGGAAATCGATAGCTAGGCTAGTGTATTCAGTGTCCACTCCAGTCCTGAAAGACTCATCTGATCTCTGCTGTAAGGACAGCGTCCTGACAGCACCCCAAAAAGCCCTTTTTAGGGCTGCAACATTAGTCTGCTTTTTTATTCTTTCTCCATATATATATTGCAGTTGCCTGGCCTGCCTGTGTGTGAGGAGCTGCAGGCCCACAGACTGTAGTGTGCCCACTGCCAGTGCCCACCACTCATACCGTGTGGCACAGGACTTTGCATTAAAAAACGGCATTTACTTTTTACCCTTTAATCTAAGGTTAGTTGCCTGCCAGTGTGTTTCAGGCCCACAGACTGTATTGTGCCCACTGCCAGTGCTGCCCATCAATCATACCGTGCGGCACAGGACTTTGCCTAAAATAAGGCACTTTATCTGTACACTTTAATCTAATTTCAGTTGCCTGCCAGTGTGTGTGTGCCAGGCCCACAGACTGTAGTGTGCCCTCTGCTAGTGCCCAACACTTATACCGGGTGGCACAGTACCTAGCACGCGTAGTACCACTTATCTAAAATCCATTCAATACACGTCCTGATAGGGGACGTAACAGGGACTGGATGTTTTAAAGCACGTTATTCCAAACAATTTAGGAATGTTAGTTGATTTATGCCCTTTATGGATTAAAACCCGACTCTGCGTCCACTACGTAATTTTCCATGGGAGTTTTGCCATGGATCCCCCTCCGGCATGCCACAGTCCAGGTGTTAGTCCCCTTGAAACAACTTTCTCATCACTATTGTGGCCAGAAAGAGTCCCTGTGGGTTTTAAAATTCGCCTGCCTATTGAAGTCTATGGCGGTTCGCCCGGTTCACCTGTTCGCAAACATTTGCGGAAGTTCGCGTTCGGCGTTCACGAACGCAAAATTTTATGTTCGCGACATCACTAGTCCTCAGTATTATAAGTAGAGAACATGGTAGGTGAGGGTCCTATTACAGGTTCTGATTAGGGCCCAAGAGCTCCAAGATCCTCTTCTTGTTCTGCTCAGGAATGTGGACATTTTGTATCTATAGGACTGTATTTCACATAGAACTAATGGTTACAACTTGTCAAGCTGTTCGCTGCCCTGTGTTATACCCACGGCACCCGGGCATCTTCTATAATTATTTGTTCCATATTTCCGACCACCAGGTCCTCCTACAGGTTAAATCACAGACTGGAAGGAGCCTATGGCCCTTTACATGGCGCTCTTGTGAGGATATATGCTTCATTTTCCTTTCTTTAATGCACTTCCGAACCCAGGATAGCACTTTTTATTGAACATTTAAAGTTTTACTGCTGATCTCGGTGCCGGGAGATTTGTCTCAACACTAAAGGTTTTTAAAACCATCGCGGTGACTTCACAAAGAGATCAATTTGAGAACTGCAGTGCAGGGCTGCACACAAACCAAGATGGAGGGCTCGTAAACGGGAAAATATGTGTTTAATGGCAAAATAATATCAGGATCACTATACCTCTGTACAGCTGAATCCTGTGGGTGTATGTCGGTATGGTACGATAAGTGGTTTCCATGAGAAAATACTGCACGGCTACAAAAAAAAATGAAAAAAGTAAATTAACATTGAAAACATCTATTAAAATAACTGTGCATGAATTAATTGAATTATTTAATGGATTTTAATGAAGTAAATTAATAAATTAAAATAAGGTAAAAAAACAAAAAAGAGAAAAGTAATTCAATTATTTACTTCATATAATAACATTAATATTAAATACCGTACATCAATTACATATACTAAGTTAAATGGGTAAATATATTAATAAAGTAAATAATGGAATCAAATAAATAATAATGACTGTAAAAAAATTAATGATGTAGCTAATTTACCGTTTCATTAAATATTTGTATTTATTAATATAAAAACAAATTAAGTTTGAACTGAGCATAAATGGATATTAAATAAACTTTGCTTCAATATTTATTAGATAAAAGTGAAGTACTGGAGGGAGTTTATATGTCACCCAGAATGATCAGATGGGTAGAATAATCCAGAAAAGTGTAGTTTACCGAGGCATGTTTCTTTAAGATGTTTTATCAGCCTGGATTTTTAAGTAATGGTGGGTAAGTTGGTAGTGGGACCTGCCATTCCCCTCCACTCCAGTACAACATTATCCCATAGCCTGAGATGAACCCAGGTGAAGCTGCTGGGTTCATTCCTGTGGATAGAGATGAGCGAAGTTCTTAAAACTTCAATTTGGCTGCTTCGCTGAGTTTCACAAAGAAATTAGCTTCGTAATTAATTACTTTGCCTTGAAGCGCGTTTCTTTGTGAGTAGCGGGTGCAATGACGGGGAATGACGATTGCGCCTGGCCCGTCATTGAGCCCCTCAGATGCCACGTTCATCGCTGATCCCAGCGTCTGAGATGACCATTGTGGGCTGTCAGGGGTTAATCTGCTAAAAAAAAAAATAATAATTATCACCTCATCCATCTGATCGTAAAGAGCCCACTGCGGCCACCTTGTTGATGATCCAGTGCAAAATCTCACACGGTGTGTGATGACATAATCACGCTGGCCTGAGTGGTGATGTCATACGTCACCGTACATGAGATCTTGTGCAGGATCTTCAATCAAGATGGATAAATATGGGTTTGGTAGTTGTCAAGAAAAGATTTTGATGTGAAGGTTTGGTGGAGGTGTGATAATGGTCTGGGTGGTTTTTCATGGTTTAGTTTAGGCTTAATTTCAGTGAAGAAAAATCATAAAGCTACATCATACAGTATACACAATGCAATGCATTGTAAATGGGTTGCCAACACAAATGGTCTGCAGAACCCAACCCCATCAAACGCCATTAGAATAGACTTGACCTGATAGTATCTCCGTACAGCATCACTTGACCTCATTAAAGTTCTCAGAACTTCGAATCCCTGTGTCCTTGCTCCAAATCTAATGGAAAATCTTCTTAAAAATTTTTGGTCTGTTATGACAGCAAAAGATGTCCATCTCCAAGCCCATGTGGGTAGGACATAAATGTGTCCATATACTCTAATAACCCTCAAGGGTCTGCACCTGATAACGTTCCTCTTAGATAAAGTGACAACCTACCTGGTTGCCCTTATTCCATGAGTCTGTATCATGAAGAAAGACACCCATTACTGGATTTTGAGATGCTCCTCATCTCCCTCTGGAGGACCTTCCCGGTCCTGCTTTACTCAGACAAGCCAATGATGAGAATGCAATGCTTCAGTTCCCCTGTGGTGGCGCTGCAGGGAAAGTCAACACTTTTTGCCAGGTTTCTCCATAGATCCCAACTGATCCCTGGTGGTCACAGAAGGGGAGCAGTTTCTGATCAGCTAAACCCTTCCAACCAATAGGGCTTGTCCAAAGCTTAGAACCCCTTTAATGAACCCATTTTGGTTACATTTACTGGTCCTCATATTTTTTATTCTTCTTTGCATAGATGAAGTCATAAGTTTGCAAACTTACAATTTTGATTTCCTCAAGCAGAACGACCCTTTGCAGGCTTTGGCCCCCTCCATGTAATTAGCATTCTAATTAATTTCCAGTCACGGTGAGAAATGGAAGGGACAGATCAATTGACAAATAGAAATGTCACTTCTCCACTCGGCAGCTGAGTCTTGCGGCTTTACCTTTCCCTCGTTGCCTTCAGGGGATTTGCCTTTGTGTTGTTGTGTTTTTTTTCCCTCTCCGTGCGTCTGTTTGGTTCATTCTGTTCCGATTTGTGTTTTGATCAAGCTATTAAAAAACCCACCGTGTAATTTAAACTGACATCGAAATCAAAACACATGACCTCAGCCGATTCCCTCGCCGCCTCCGCCGCTGGAGCTGACGCTTAACATGTATATTTAAGGTCACTTTACATGCTCCAAACAGCCATGTCTCACACACAAAGCTAAATATCTGCTGTGATTTAAGATGTTCCCTGGGGCGATCGAAGGGATTTTAAGATGTTCCACATTTTCCCAAGGTTTTCAACACAGAAAGTTACTTGATTTCTGACCGGTCAACCACATCCAGTGTAAGATATTGCTCGGCTTTTCCAGGTTTACAGAATATTGCCAAGATAGTTGGAGAATGGCTTAACTCTTTCCGACTCAAATCTATAAATCCACGTTCTCTGGAGGGTTGGGGTAGCAGAAATTATGAAGAATGGATTGTATAGAGAGATGCTCAGATACAACTATATAAAAATACATAAAAATGAGTACACGTCCTTCCTTATCGTTCCCCTTGGCTCAATAATATACTGTATCCCGAGACGTCTGGCAGGATTTTGTGATGCTCTGTTGGGAGATGTTTATGCTATATGTGTCTTTATGTGGTCACCCAGTGGTTCTGATGTGAACTGCAGCCTTACAAGAGCTTTTTTTGCAAGTTGCAACAGTGTATTAAATCTGAATCATGAGGACATTTTCAGAACGTTTAGGGGGTTGGTCCATCAAGGACAGGGATGCCCAACCTGCGGCCCTCCAGCTGATGCAAAACTACAATTCCCAACGTGCCCTGATAGCTGTAGGCTGTCCGCGGAATGCTGGGCGTTGTAGTTTTTGAACAGCTGGAGGGCTGCAGGTTGGGCATCCCAGATCTAGGACATTGATTGCATGCTGTTAGGGTATGTCTGACAGGTGCAGGTCCACTCTCTGAGAGCCACTCCTATCTCCAGAACTGGGCCCACAAAGTAAGGGTACGTTCACACGACGACAATTGTCGCGCGACAAAAAGTCGCACTATTGTCGCGCGACAATTTTTATAATGGGAGTCTATGGTGTCGCAGTGCGACATGCGACATGCTGCGACTGCGACACGACAGTCGGAGAAAATCCATCCGGGATGGATTTTTTGCGACTGTTGTGTCGCAGTCGCAACATGTCGCATGTTGCACGTGCGACACCACCATAGACTCCCATTATAAAAATTGTCGCGCGACATTAATGTGACATCAATGTCGCGCTACAAGTGTTGCAGTGTAGTGGTTCCCAAATTGTCGCGCAACTTTTTGTCGCGCGACAATTGTCGTCGTGTGAACGTACCCTAAAGGAGAACACATTCATACTGTATCCCGAGACATCTGTCATGGTTTTGTGATTCTCCATTGGGAGATGTTTATGCTATATGTGTCTTTATTTTAAAAATAGATGAGTGAGCTACTTTCAGCAGATAATGGTGAACACACCACACATGTACGGCCACCTTTCCATTCCCTGATTATGGGATTGCCATCACTCAGCTGTTTTGGAAGCCCCATAGAGATGAACGTAAAGTGGTTGTGCATGCTCGGCTGCTCTCCCTTCACTTCGGGAATGCCGGTCTTAAGTTGGTCACTGAGGTGGCACCTGTACCTATATGACATTATATTCTTGCAATATACCACAAATGCCTGGGATAGAAATACACTTTTAAGAGTGAACAGTAACTAGAGATGAGCAAATTTTATGTTATGAAATTCATTCACGCTTCGTTTGGTGGTAAAAGCAGAATTGCGTTATGGATTCCGTTTCCACGGACCATAACGCAATTCTATGACCGAATGTATAACAGAATGCCTTTAGAGGCATTCCGTTATTCATTTAGTCATAATAGAAGTCTATAGGCTGCAAAACAGACCCTTCCCGTTTCCGTTAGGCAGGAGAGTCCTCTCCTGATCCTGAGGACTCCCTTGCATAACAGAAACGGGATGGATCCGTTATATATTATATCCGTTATTCTGCTTTTACCACCAAATAAAGCGTGAACGAATTTCATAACATGAAATTCGCTCATCTCTAACAGTAACAACTGCATATTTACTTACCTATCCTCGGTGCTGAGTCAATGCAAAAGAGTCAACTGATGCTCCTGAGCCCCAATTCCAAAACTGTATCAGCGCCTCCACCTACAATGTGCTATTTATAATAACAGTCTCTTCTTATGTGAGAGGATGGTTGGACCCCGTTGTGGGACGACCAGGGTATGACCACTGCACCCCCTATAGCTGCAGGAATTGATGGCACCCTTGAGGGCGGGAATCAAAAGCATCTGTTTTCCGCTGTCTCGAAGCCACAGTGCGGATTGTGATGATTACTTAACCTGGCGGACTGCATGTATGATGACATGCATGTATCAGCACTGCCGCTTTAGTGTCAACCCCCACTACCTACATGAACTACATTGGGCAACATGGGGAAATCTTGATCTCTATGATTGGGTCAATGCAATGAAGAATGATTTCTGATGGTAGGGAGGTCTTTCCATTGGTAGAATATGGTATTTCTGCCACTATTGACCTAGTTATTGTTGCTGATCAAATTGGATGGACTGTCATGGTGTCTACAAAGGGGTTGGGTGGTTTTTGATAGCCAGCATGGTGGGTCAGTATTTAGCAATGTTCCTTGCACAAGTCCAACCAAGGTCATCATCTGCAGGTAGTTTGTAGTTACCTCTGAGTTTGTGTGAGATGTTTCCTACATCCCTAAAGTCACACCTAAAGGTGAATTTGGGTTGTGAGCCCCAATAAATGATGTCAGTCTCCACAAAGCGGATGAATATGTAGGTGCTATGTATATAAATCAGTAACATCAATTTAGGAAATACACTTTCCAATATCATATTAAGGAACTCTCATCATGGCCTGCACCTATTAGCCAGAGCAAAGAACAAATATCACTCTGGAGGACCAAATATTACATGGATAGCCTGTTGATTTCAATGGGCACTGTTTTATGCTTCATTTCACCTGCGGAGGCACTGCAGGAAGATTAAACATTTAATACCAGGTTCCAACAGCTGGACACCTTATGGCCAGCTATACAACTGAAGGATAGAGATGTCGCGAACATAAAATTTTGTGAACAGGCGAACAGGGTGAATCACCATAGACTTTAATAGACAGGCGCATTTCAAAACCCACAGGGACTCTTTCTGGCCACAATAGTGATGGAAAAGTTGTTTCAAGGGGACTAACACCCGGACTGTGGGATGCCGGAGGGGGATCCATGGCAAAACTCCCATGGAAAATTACGTGGTTGACGCAGAGTGTGGTAAGTTGAATTTGCAATGTGATTAATATAACCTGCATTAATCGCATTGCGAATTCAATTTAGAGCTGAGTTCTTAATGGTTGTATTGCTAGAATATAATGAAGATTGAGAATATAGCGCAATATTTGTTATATTCTAGTAATATAACCATTAGGAACCCAGCTCTAAGTTGAATTCGCAATGTGATTAATACAGGTTATATTAATCGCATTCCGATTACAACTACTAACACTGCAGCTTCAGAATGAATCTAAGATGGATGCCGTCCTTGCTTTTTGATAGGAGGTGGGAGGGTCTGGGAGGGAGGGTATGCTGATTGGCTGGAATGTGTCTGCTGACTGTGAGGTACAGGGTCAAAGTCTGCTCAATGATAAAGTATAGGGGCGAACGCGAACATCGCATACGTTCGCCCGCCGCGGCAGACGCGAACAAGCTATGTTCGCCGGGAACCGTTCGCTGGCGAATAGTTCGGGACATCTCTACTGAAGGACCCTTCTAAAAGGTGGACAACTCCATCGATCTATGAGAAGATATCAATTAATTAACGCAACCTTGATGTAGAGATGACAAAAGTGTTCCTCTGACTGACAGCCATTGTCATTTCTGAATAGTTTTACCTGCAGTACAGTGCCAGCAAAGGTTACATGATGAATAAAATATTATACAAAACTAAAAATGCCACCTAATCTGCGGCAATGCAGCTTTCTGGAGGCACCACTGTCAGCAGAAGACTGCGAGAGGTGCTGGTCTAAGAGTTGGATCTCATAATATCCAAAAAGGGTTGGATATTGGTATCATAAAGGGGTTGTAGACACAAAACATTTTGTATATTTTCAGATGTCCCATAGAGGTGAATCGAGGGGTAGCTGCGCATGCTTACTGGGCTATTTTTGGAAGTACCATAGCATAGCGTGGCACACTATTAATTTGCTTCGGGGTCCCATTATTGAGATAGAAGTGGGTCCTAGAGATGGGACCAGGACCTATCTATAGATATGCCATAAATGTTGACACAGGACATCAGAGGCAACGTCTTTGAAATTGCAGTCACCATGCTGGGTAGATGATCGTCTGGGGTCAGGCTGTAGGCACTCTCTGCAAACCAGCATAGCCAGACAGAAAATTCTACTAAAGTGGCCCCTGCAGGAGAAATGTATAATAACATGGTGACCATTCATGGTTGATTGGTGGCCATGTATGGATGGTTCCATAATGGGGGACGCTCTTACTGACTCATGGATCTGGATCTCGAGTAACCTCTGTATGATTTCAACATGCCCTAATAGGGTATATGGACAGAGGTTGTCTTCATGTGACTGCCCTTTAATTACCAAAAATGGGAATGGAAGCAACTCAGAAAAAACAGAACATATTCCCAAAATCTTTAAACGTTTTCCTTGTGCCTCAGGGTTCCCTCCCTTTTTGGTAATTAAGGATGGACAGAAGCTTGTACCCCCCAAATGCTAGTGTGCCTGCAGCCTAAGGTACCTTTACATGAGCCGATTATTGTGTAAATTATTGCAAGATTATTGACCATTGGAAGTCTCAGCACAATGTCCATAAGCTGTAATTAGCCCAACCTTTGTCCCCTTATGTCTTTGAAGTTGATTTTCAGGGTGAAAAGCTTCTATAAAATTAAATAAAAGCAGTAGAGTGTTTGGTAGACTGCCAGCCACCTACTGTATCCTAATATTGAGTTGTATCAGCTTGCATTTTACAAGCCCTTTATACCTCAGTTTGTCAATTTCCTTCTATATTGATGCTCTGCTGGATATCACTGATGCCTTAATTCATCCTATTTTTAGAAGGGTTTTTGTTTTTTTTGTGTGTTTGTTTATTACTTGTTACCTCAATGAACTCTTTAATGCACATGTATCCAAGATACTGGATGTTTTAACCAACTTTACACTGATGTAACAACATTTTATATTTCATGGGATTATGAATTGGTCTGATCCTTCTTTCTTGCATCATTGGTCACCAGATGTATTCTCCCAAGTATTCATCGACATCTTCATCAATAGTATACCTACGCCAGCTTGCAGCAGTATTGCCCTACTGGTGACCAGTCAGGATGTCTCGTTTCCTATTAGGGTGTTTGGATTTTACGGTGATATACTCATGCTTTCTCTGATTCTCTTCATCTATCCTGTTGCTTGTCGTCTTCTTATTTTCTTCTCCCAATTTTTTTAATTATACAGTAATTGTTTTTCCTGTGACCTAGATCATCTAGTGATGTATCCAGAATAAGATAAATGACCAATCTGTCTATTTACAATGTCTTGTGTCAGCTTGACTTAACCCACTTATCTGTGCATTTCTCCACTTCCTCAAAATCTTAATTGACACCAAAAAAGTCATGGGCTTTCAATTCCTCTCTCTTTAGTGACCTTCTTTTACATTGATGTGGGTAATGACTGATCAGGAGCTTAGACGTTGCTGATCTGGTGACTTCTCCTCTTGGTGATTATTCTGCATATTTTGAGTAATATAGTCATTCATTCTTCCTTCAACTTGTTTCCTGAAAGCTTCATTCTTTTCACCTGTCTTCTCCAGTGACCTGGCCCTTCCAAAATTATGTCCAGGATAAGATAACATCTCTTTGTTTGCTCTTCACTTGGCATCTTCAGCTTGGTTTGGTTAGTGATCCACAGATTAGGTGTCATTGCTGTCCACTTTACTCTTCAAAGTCCTGCTTCTTTTTTGACAATTGGTACCAATCATCGTCTTGCACCCCTCTGTCCATCAATTTTCTAAGCATAATTATTTTGATCTCAAGCTGTCCACACACATTTGATTGCCGTTGGATGAATGGTCGCCTCTCTCTACTGACTTCTCCATATACACGCAGGCTTGACGCAGCCAGTCATGCATGTGTTCGAAAACAAGGTGAGGAAGCAAAGCCAGTGCCAGATACCTCTGAAATCCAGATGCCCAATCCTTATCTCCTCCACCACCTGCCATTTGTGTAGAATTGGGAGACAACCATTGGATGGCTGGCTGAAATTGATGAAATTGTCAGGTTTGGCCAACATTTATGTAACTTGTATGATGAGCATTATTGTAGTAATAGAATAAAGCTTCAGTATGGTCACATAGAAGGTTGACCTAGTCAATGATCACATGGAAGGTTGACCTAGTCAATGATCACATGGAAGGTTGACCTAGTCAATGATCACATAGAAGGTTGACCTAGTCAATGATCACATGGAAGGTTGACCTAGTCAATGATCACATAGAAGGTTGACCTAGTCAATGATCACATGGAAGGTTGACCTAGTCAATTGTCACATGGAAGGTTGACCTAGTCAATGATCACATGGAAGGTTGACCTAGTCAATGATCACATGGAAGGTTGACCTAGTCAATGATCACATGGAAGGTTGACCTAGTCAATGATCACATAGAAGGTTGACCTAGTCAATGATCACATGGAAGGTTGACCTAGTCAATGATCATATGTAAGGTTTACCTAGTCAATGATCACATAGAAGGTTGACCTAGTCAATAATCACTTGGAAGGTTGACCTAGTCAATGATCACATGGAAGGTTGACCTAGTCAATGATTACATGGAAGGTTGACCTAGTCAATAATCACATGGAAGGTTGACCTAGTCAATGATCAAATGGAAGGTTGACCTAGTCAATGATCACATGGAAGGTTGACCTAGTCAATAATCCCCTCACCTGTTTTCTTTGCTGTCCAATAAATTCTTCAAAGTCGTCATCAACAAACAAGAACATCATTACTTTTCCTGGTCTCCATCCTTCACATGTACATAGATGATTAGGAAGCCTGACAAAGCTCCCTGTGTGGGACGAGTCATTTCCGTGTGTGACCAATGCCTTTTTCTTCTGCCTGCTTGATGTCACCTGCACTTATCCATCTGTTGGGCGTCTGTAGTGAGATTTTTGGACCTTTGACTGTGGAATCCCCCTCTTGATTTGCAAGCCTTGCCACCTTGTAAGAATGCTGCTAGAAATCGATTACTTTGCAGATGAAGACTGGTTGTGAGCTACGTATATGGAGGAATATGAAATAAACCTACAGATCATAGACCAAAGATTCCAGTGTTTGGTTTTCCAGAATGATATGATGATGGGGGTCATAGTAATGTCTACTTGTATTAGGAATAGGTGTTTGACTATATAAGAATCTATTCCTCTGGTTTTCCTAACACGTCGTGCTCAGAATATAGATGGATGAAACATTTATCAGAGCCGCACAATGAATTCATCACATATGGCTGATCTGCTTTACAAGAGACATTTTTTTCAGGGCAGTTTCTGCCGTTTCCTGAAATAATAAATCAAATGCTTATACCTGTTTTAATAAATAACGTTCTCCGAACCAGACTCTGTCCTATTTACGACGCTCATTTACATATAGAATAGACTTTTTTACTTTGAAAAAGTGAAACTTTCTCGAGTGCAGTGAAGATAGTCTCCTATGCAACATCAGTTACCACAATAAATTTGCCGGAGCCGAAGACCCAGCCCGGCCCGCTCCGTGCCCCCATCACTCCCAGATGGCGAGGATGGCGTAAAAACGGACGGGCAACAAAATATTGTCGCACAAGCATTTAAAACATAGGTCAGCAACCTGTTGTCAAATTATAACTCCCATCATGCTCCTTACACCTCTTTGAGAGTTCCTAGTACATCAGCGAAGGCATGCATGCTGGGAGTTGTAGTTTCACAACAGCTTGAGTGCTGTAGGTTGCTGATCCTTGGTTTAAAAAGGGGTCTTGCAACTACTTTTTAGGCCAAAACGTGTTCGTAAATGACCCCCAATATTTTATATGATATTTTAGACAAGGGGTGTAGGTTTATTTCAAGATGACCAACTACAATTGGTAATATTATCTTCCCCAGCTTAAATCTGGGACGTAAAAGTTCAGAAAATAGCAATTGTTTGAGTATATAGGGATCTTTCAAGAGGGGTGGAAAACGCTACGGGACCTGTGCATTTATGAAGAGAACGAATTAGATTATATCATGTATGAATTCTGCCTCATGCCATATGATATATTCTATAGTACGCACGGTGTGCCAAATGCAACATGTCGGAAGTACTACAAGAACGGCGACCTCTGATCGGTGGGGGTCCAACACTCGAGACCCTCGCCGATCAGCTGTTTGAGAAGGCAGCAGTGCTCTCTACAGCCCCGTGCATTGTATAGAGGCTGTGCTTGGTAGCATGCTCAGCCATTCACTTCTATGATGCTGAGCTGCTCCTAGGCCACATGACAGAAGATGTCAGCTTAGGAAAAGCTGAAGAAGACCGCGGTGCTCACAGGAATGCCAGTGCCTTCTCAAACAGCTGATCGGTGGGGGTCACAAGTATCGGACCTTCGACAATCAGATAATGATGACCTATCCTGAGGATAGGTCATCAGTATAAAAATCTCAGAAAACCCCATTAATAACCCTGGCTCTCTCAATCCCTCAACGGCCTCCAGACATTTTAGAGGCAGGGGCTTATAGGGGGCGCAGAGGTAGCAGTCGCTACTGGGCTCAGTAGCCTGAGGGGGCCCAAAGACCCTTGTGCCGCATAAGAAGACACCAGTTTTATAGAAAGTTACACCTCTGGCCAGGGGCGTAGGAAGCCCCAAAAATCTGGGGGGGACAGCACTTATGGGGCCCCTGTGTCCCCGCCCACCCTCAAGCCACACCCACATTTCTCCGCCCCCCCCCCCCCAACTGCCAAAAATATCTCCCCTCCCCTCCTTATGGGCCAGTGGGTCCGGTTAAAAAAAAAAAAAACACAAACACACACAAAACAAGACACTTATACTTACCTCCATCCGTCACAGCGATGTGATGCAGGCCTCTTCCGGCCTGTGTCCCGCGCTGTACGGCTCACAGACGGCGCGATGAAGTCATCGCGCCGCCTGTACCAACATCTGATAGGCTGCCGGCACTTCCTTTCCTGCTCCGCAGCACAGCCATCTGTATCGCTGTCCTGGGGACGGCGATACAGATAACTGTTGAGATGAACGCTTCCACAATGGAAGCGTTCATCTCCCTGTGCCCTGCCACCGCCCTGCGAAAGCTGGGGGGATTTTGGCATACCCGCCCCCCCCGCATTATTTCTTGGGGGGGATCCGACCCCCCCGTCCCTCCCGCTTCCTACGCCCGTGCCTCTGGCTGGAGGGAAGGGGTTAGGTCAAGAACTTGGTATAAGTGTGCCCCTGGCCACAAAGCTCTGTGGGAAGGGGGGCCCAAGCTTAACTCTTGCACCAGGGCCCATGAGCCGTTAGCTACGCCCCCTGCATAGAGGTGATACTGCACTCCTTGATTTTTTATGGGTGTGAACAGGTGCATAGACCTTTGAGGGGAGGCAATT
Organism: Bufotes viridis; assembly: GCA_033119425.1. Classification (NCBI taxonomy): domain Eukaryota; kingdom Metazoa; phylum Chordata; class Amphibia; order Anura; family Bufonidae; genus Bufotes; species Bufotes viridis. The sequence continues at coordinate 11,861,842 of CM065591.1, read as the reverse complement.
TGGAATATAGGGTATGCAACTGAGAAGTGTATTGGATCTTGGAACTAGAAACCACGGCACCAGCTGGTGTAAACCTCCGTGTTTTTATTAAGTCCAATTGCATTTATTCTTGTTTCAATATGTGATTTCCTTTTCTCCCCTCCCATGCATGCTGCTCTGTGTGTTTACAATCTGTCAAACAAGGGGTTAACCAATCAGGCCTAGTGCATTGAAAGGGGCGGTCCCCATTGTCTGACGCTGGGACCCGCTCCTATATCGAGAACGGAGCCCCGAAAGTGAAGGAGGGCACGTTGCGCATGCGCAGCCGCCCTCCATTCATTTTCTATGGGGTCGGCGAATATAGCCAAGCGCTATTTCCGTGGCCCCATAGAATTGAATTGGAGGATGGGCCGTGCATGAGCGGTATGCTCTTATTCACTGCTATGGGAGCAGAGCTTGGTGGTGGACGGACACCGGGAAATCTGGGGTCCTCCAGCCACAGCTCTCCCTGCTCCGTTCTCGATAGTGGGACCCCCACCTATCAGACAATG
>CM065591.1:11563812-11856312 GCA_033119425.1 Bufotes viridis | reverse complement strand
GACTGTCAGAAACCGACTCAGGGAAGCTCATCTGCATGCTCGTCTGAGGCCACTTACCGTTCAGGTTATGCAGAAACACTGATGGAGGTGAATTAAGGGTCTGAATCATTGGCACCCGGGAAGGAAAGATGGCCTGGGGCAGTGGTGGGCTGAGAAATTGATGCCCCAGAAAAAAAATGAAAAGTGTCCCCATGTTGTCGGAGAATCCAACCCAACAGAAGACATGGCCAACACAAGTAGTCAGGGCCAGCAATACCGTATCAGGGCATAAAGTACTACCACAGCAGAACCCAATGCCACAGTGAGTCATAAATTAGTGCCCCAGAAGCTGTGGTGGCCAGCGCCAATTGACACTTTCTGGCCTCCTACTCCAGTATCTTCAGGATGTCAATACAGTTTCATTTAGGAGTCAGAAGGTCACCTGCGTCCTCCGGCCAGGTACATAAGTACTTGACGCTCCCAGCGTTTATCAACCTGGCTTTCAGCTGTGAGGGACTTCGGCCCACAAGGAATTTTCCCTGTAGGGTCTAAGGCTAGTTTGCTCCTGGAGAGGGGAATGGGATAGCATGTATAACCTAGCTAATCAATCAGTCATAAAATGAAAACTCCAGTGAAAACCACGTGAACTCTCTCTGTGATCATGGATTCTGGTGTCTCTTAGAAATTTCTGAAAAGCAAAGCATAAGGCAAAACATGCCTGGGTCATTACCCAGAACCAAGGAGCCCATCACGTGAAACCTGCAGTTCCTGTATGTCGTGCTGATGTTCCTAAATCTCTCCAGTTGCTTCCTCTATCCCAGGGATGCTCAACCTGCGGCCCTCCAGATGTTGCAAAACTACAACTCCCAGCATGCCCTGACAGCCTATAGCTATCAGCCTACAGCAGGGTATGGTGGGAGTTGTAGTTTTACAACAGCTGGAGGGCCGCAGGTTGAGCATCACTGCCCTATCCCATTGTGATGCCAGGCTGCGGTCAAGCAATCTTCACTGCTCCTCCTTGCAGTGGAATAGAGGTTCCTCACTGCTTGCGACATGCTGCATGCTGCTGCACATACTGTGGCACCGTCTGCAGCCTCTCCTGTGCCTTAAACCAGTATTTGTGACTCTTTAGCCTCTTGTTCACAATTGGTTATAATCTTTAGTTTCCAGCAGATGTCCTCTTGACCCTGGACAGAACATCACATACACATTGATTTCTGCGGTCAACACTGCATTTTCTCTTTGATGCGTTTGCTGGGGTTTCCCCTTAAAGCATAGGTGCAAAAAAAAAAAACTTATTGAATAATAAGCAACTGGTACTCCATGACACCAGTCCCGGTGGATACATCACCTGCCACTACTTAAGTGTTGGCCCATCTGAGACATTTTTGGCATGCCGCAAGGGATGTCAGATAGGAGTGGATCCCATCCCTAAGACTCCCAAAGTGAAGGCGAGCACACTGCGCATGCGCAGCAACCCTCCATTCGTAGCTATACTATCTAGAGAATTGGGGCACCAAAAACAAAGGAGAGCATACCTCACTTGCGCGGCCATCCTCCATTCATCACTATCCTATCTAGAGAACGGGGCTCCCAAAGTGAAGGAAAGAGCATAGCGCATGCGCTGCCAGCTTCCGTTCATCACTATCTTATCCAGAGCATGTAGCTCCCAAACTGAAAGTGATCACACCGTGCTTGCATTGCCACCCTCTATTTATCACTATCCTATCTAGAGAATGGAGCTCCCAAAGTAAAGGAGAGCACACAGTGCCTGTGTGGCCACCCTACAGTCATTGGTATGATATCTAGAGACCCGGCTTCTCAAAGGGAAGGAGAGAGCACCGCACATGCGCAACCAAATTCCAGTTATCACTATGCTATCTAGAGAACATGACTTCAAAAGTGAAGGAGAGCACAATGCGCATGCGTGGCCAACCTACAGTCATTGCTATCATATTTAGAGACCGGGCTTCTCAAAGTGAAGGAGAGAGCACCGCGCATGCGCAACCAAATTCCATTTATCACTATGCTATCTAGAGAACATGACTCCAAAAGTGAAGGAGAGCACAATGCGCATGCGTGGCCAACCTACAGTCATTGCTATCATATTTAGAGACCGGGCTTCTCAAAGTGTCGATCTCTATTCTATCTAGAGAATGAGGTTCCCAAAGTGAAGTAAAGCTCACTGCGCATGCGTGGCCAACCTCTGTCGATCTCTATCCTATCTAGAGAATGAGGTTCCCAAAGTGAAGGAAAGCTCACTGCGCATGCGTGGCCAACCTCTGTCGATCTCTATCCTATCTAGAGAATGAGGTTCCCAAAGTGAAGGAAAGCTCACTGCGCATGCATGGCCAACCTCTGTTGATCTCTATCCTATCTAGAGAATGAGGTTCCCAAAGTGAAGGAGATCTCACTGCGCATGCGCAGCCACCCCTCCATTCATCACTATCCTATCTAGAGATAGGACTGCATGGCCATCCTACAGTCATTGCTATCATATCTAGAGACGGGGGATCCCAAAGTGAAGGAGAGCACACCGCACCTGCGCAGCCACATTGCATTCATCACTATCCTATCTAGATAACATGACTCCCAAAATGAATGGGAGCACACCACGCATGCGCAGCCACATTGCATTCATCACTATCCTATCTAGATAACATGACTCCCAAAATGAATGGGAGCACACCGCGCATGCGCAGCCACATTGCATTCATCAGTATCCTATCTAGATGACATGACTCCCACAATGAAGGGGAGCACACCGCGCATGCACAGCCACATTGCATTCATCACTATCCTATCTAGATAACATGACTCCCAAAATGAATGGGAGCACACCGCGCATGCGCAGCCACATTGCATTCATCAGTATCCTATCTAGATGACATGACTCCCACAATGAAGGGGAGCACACCGCGCATGCGCAGCCACATTGCATTCATCACTATCCTATCTAGATAACATAACTCCCAAAATGAAGGGGAGCACACCGCGCATGCGGGGCAATCCTTCCTTCATCGCTCTCCTATCTCAATTTCCCAGATGTAGGGACAAACGAATGTGGTGTCTCTTGATTGACTCTGGTTGACTACTTTCTTTGATGTCACCTTCTGCCCATTGATGGTTTCCGAACGCGCAGTGTGGCATAGATGAAACAAAAGGCAACATTACCGTATTATGAGACACAATAAATGCCCTCATTAGTGGTGACCTAACAATGCGAGGACCTTTCATTACGAGCCTGAAGAACACGTTCTCTGCGCCCGGCGCGTTGTTCTAATAGAAGTAGACATAACCTGCTTTACATATTATATTGTAGACATTGTTCTCTTCGTGAAGACCCGCTCGGTCCCCACGTACATGAAAGCCGCGTTTCCAAGCAGCATTCCTCTTTAATCTCTGTGTCTCACGTCTGCTTTGATCCTTGAAGAAAACCGTCTTTCTTACTGATTTTTTGAAAATCCATTATGTCTGTCCTAACTTCACTAAAAATCAAGGTGCGAAGGTGACACCCATTACAGTAATGTGATCTCCGCGCTCTAGAGAGAGAGACAAATCCACAGAAATGAAGAACATTGACCGAGAGCAATAAGAAGCATTACCAGAAAAACGCAGACTTAAAGGGGGTGTCCAGAACACAAGTAAAAATGCTCTAAAACCTTATTAGAACCTTCCAAGTGAAACCAATGCACTGACTTATGTGTAGAGGAGGTGGAGCATGACACAGCCATAACAAAAAGACTCTTGGTGTCATGCTGCACTCCACACTGCCTTACGGTTGCTTAGCTTAGCAAATATTTTTAAGAAAATGTTCTACTGAAGCATTGTGTTTGTTTTTTTTATTTTTTAAGGCTAAACAGTAGCAGTATGAGGCGAACATAAGTGTTTTTATGGTCTGCAAACCACGGATATACAAAACACGGCTACCAGCCTTGTGCATGCCGCATCGCGAAGCAGAATCGTTGACTTCATGTTGCGGTAAAGTATAAGGCATGTATGGTTTTTGCAGCACAGATGCAGAAGCACAAAGAAGGACATTCATGTGCTTCCGCATACTGGAAAAGATGCATCAAGTCCTACAGTTTACCCCAACATGTGGTGCACAGACCCGCGCCAGTCAATAGGTTTGTACCGTGAGGCGGCATGCACAACCTGGCAACCATGATTTGCGGATATGTACTTTACAGACCTCAAAGCACTGAAAGGTGTATGAATGCAGCCTTATAGTAGTTATATTCTTTTACATAGGAGCAGCCTTATAGTAGTTATATTCTTGTACATAGGAGGCAGTATAATAGCAGTTATATTCTTGTACATAGGAGGCAGTATTATAGTAGTTATATTTTTGTACATAGGAGCAGTATTATAGTAGTTATATTCTTGTACATGGAAGCAGTATTATAGTAGTTATATTCTTGTACATATGAGGCAGTATTATAGTAGTTACATTATTGTACATAGGGGCAGTATTACAGTAGTTATATTCTTGTACATAGAAGCAGTATTATAGTAGTTATATACTTGTAAATAGGAACAGTATTAGAGTAGTTATATTGTTGACATAGAAGCAGTATTATAGTAGTTATATTCTTGTACATAGGAGCAGTATTATATTAGTTATATTCTTGTACATAGAAGCAGTATTATAGTAGTTATATTCTTGTACATAGGAGCAGTATTATATTAGTTATATTCTTGTACATAGGAGGCAGTATTATAGTAGTTATAATCTTGTACACTGGAGCAGTATTATAGTAGTTATATCCTTGTACATAGGAGGCCGTATTATAGTACTGATATTCTTGTACATAGGAGGCAGTATTATAGTAGTTATATTCTTGTATATAGGAGCAGTATTATAGTAGTTATATCCTTGTATATAGGAGCAGTATTATAGTAGTTATATTCTTGTACATAGGAGCAGTATTATAGTAGTTATATTCTTTTATATAGGGGGCAGTATTATAGCAGTTATATTCTTGTACATAGGAGCAGTATTATAGTAGTTATATTCTTGTACATAGGAGGCAGTATTATAGTAGTTATATTCTTGTACATAGGATGCAGTATTATAGGAGTTATATTCTTATATATAGGAGGCAGTATTATAGCAGTTATATTCTTGTATATATGAGCAGTTTTATATTAGTTATATTATTGTACATAGGAGCAGAATTATTGTATTTATATTCTTGTACATAGTGGCAGTATTATAGCAGTTATATTCTTATATATAGGAGGCAGTATTATAGCAGTTATATTCTTGTACATAGGAGGCAGTATTATAGAAGTTATATTCTTTTACATAGGAGGCTATATTATAGTATTTATATTCTTGTACATAGAGCAGTATTATAGTAGTTATATTCTTGTACATAGGAGCAGTATTATAGTAGTTATATTCTTGTACATAGGAGTAGTATTATAGTAGTTATATTCTTGTACATAGGAGGCAGTATTATAGTAGTTATATTCTTATACATAGGAGTAGTATTATAGTAGTTATATTCTTGTACATAGGAGCAGTATTATAGTAGTTATATTCTTGTACATAGGAGGCAGCATTATAGTAGTTATATTCTTGTACATAGGAGGCAGTATTATAGTAGTTATATTCTTGTACATAGGAGCAGTATTATAGTATTTATATTCTTGTACATAGGAGCAGTATTATAGTAGTTATATACTTGTACATTGGAGGCAGTATTATAGTAGTTATATACTTGTACATAGTGGCAGTATCCCATAGGCCATCACCCCGCACAAGATTTTGCGTGACATCCTCAGTTAAGATGGCTGAGACGGCCTCTCCGCAAACAAATAGATGAGTTAAGTATGTATTCTTTACTGCCATTTCAGGAAAAATAGATTCGTTACCATGAAGCGCAAGGAAATTCGGCTTTGTAGCGAATCAAATTTTTCTGAAATTCTGATCGAAGTCAATTCGTTTGGTTCCGATTCAGTCAACACCAGTCACAAACATGAGATGGTGATTTTAAGAGAAAGCATGTGCCAGGATGAAGAGAAATTTGTTCTTTACCCTAAAGCATGAAGAGGGTGACGTTTAGAATTTATAAAATGGTCAATCAGTCAGATAGAAAATATGGATTTTGCCCCGATTGTTATGATTTTTTCCTGTCTGATGTTAAAAGGAATACTCCATAAACGTGTGATAGGCCCTGAAGGGTGAAGGCATGGGGTCTTACATTTATGTTCTGTGAACCCCTGTGTCAGGCTCGGCCCCCCTCAGGGCGCATGCACAGTGCAGACGAGTAGTATTTCCTGCAGTGTTTTTTACCATCTCCAATGCTTCTTTTTAACAGTGTTTTTTACCATAACTAATATAATGAGGCCATGTGGAGATGAGTGGGGGTTATATAGTTAAGATTCTTGTACTATAAGGAAGCCAAGAACATTATTCCTCCCGGGGCCAACAGAGCAGCCAATCCTGGAGAGAAAAGCACTAAATCAAGAGCTGTTAAATAGAGGGAGACAATAAAAACATACCGCACCATAAAATAAACCCGCTACCTGGCCAGGGTCCCTGTACTGCAGCCACATGATACTTTATCTTTGCAGAGATTTTTGGAAATACATGTATTATTAAAGAGATTTATCTTGTGATTTCTCAGATGGCGCATATGGTTCTAAAGCAAAAAGCTGCTCATCAGACAGAAGAAGAGGGAAGAAGACTGTGGAGATTCCACATGTTAAAAGACGTGATTTGCTCCACATGAATTTCACTGAAATCTAGATTTCTCTTCTATCAGCCGTTTTTGTCTCTTGACAGTTTGGCGGTAGTTTTCTTCAGAGTACATTTTACACAATTTTTTATTTTAAAGAGGCCGCTGCCCTTCAGAAGTTATAGTGTTGCCAATACACAAAGTAACAGATTCAGAGTCAGATGCCGGTGCGTTAGCAAAAAGTTTTTTTTGTGGTAGTTCTAGTTGACACACATCCTCAATTCCCAAAAAGTTTGGGAGCTCTACAATTTGATAGAAGCATCCTAAAAGTTGGGACAAGGACCATGTCTCCCATTGTGTAGCATCCCCTCGTCTTTTACATCTGAGGAGCTTGGAGACTATTTACTGAAGTTTTGGGAGAAGAATGTTGTCCTGTTCTCATCAGATTTTGGATTCTAGCAGGGGCGGATTAAGTGCATTATAGGCCCGGGCCTGTCTACCCAACTCCCCCTCCATTTTAGATAAAAATTGTTTCTGTATGAAAAGGCTGCGGTGCTTCGAGAGCTCCACAGTGTCTTCCTCGGCCATATGACGTCACATTCATCGGTCACGTGGCCGAGGTGCAGCCAGGCCCATCTGAGTGATTGGGGCTGAGCTGCAATGCCAAGAGCAGTGCTATCAAATGGACAGCGCTGAGCAAAGAGGCTGCGGCGCTCACTGGGACCTCGCGGTCCCCTCTAACAGTGGATTGTCGGGGGGCCAGGAATCTGACCCCCACCATCTCATAGCTCCCTGAGTACATATGTCATAGATGTTACCTGCAGTCCTATGTAACACCCCACATAACACTGCAGGGACCATGTACAACATTATCTGCACACAGAAAGTTATCACTGTTATCTGGGCTGTTACATGGGACTGCAGGGAACATGTACAACATTATCTGCACACAGAAAGTTATCACTGTTATCTGGGCTGTTACATAGGACTGCAGGGAAAATGTACAACATTATCTGCACAAAGAAAGTTATCACTGTTATCTGTGCTGTTACATGGGACTGCAGGGAACATGTACAACATTATCTGCACACAGAAAGTTATCACTGTTATCTGTGCTGTTACATGGGACTGCAGGGAACATGTACAACATTATCTGCACACAGAAAGTTATCACTGTTATCTGGGCTGTTACATAGGACTGCAGGGAACATGTACAACATTATCTGCACACAGAAAGTTATCACTGTTATCTGGGCTGTTACATAGGACTGCAGGGAACATGTACAACATTATCTGCACACAGAAAGTTATCACTGTTATCTGGGCTGTTACATAGGACTGCAGGGAACATGTACAACATTATCTGCACACAGAAAGTTATCACTGTTATCTGGGCTGTTACATAGGACTGCAGGGAACATGTACAACATTATCTGCACAAAGAAAGTTATCACTGTTATCTGGGCTGTTACATAGGACTGCAGGGAAAATGTACAACATTATCTGCACACAGAAAGTTATCACTGTTATCTGGGCTGTTACATAGGACTGCAGGGAACATGTACAACATTATCTGCACACAGAAAGTTATCACTGTTATCTGGGCTGTTACATAGGACTGCAGGGAACATGTACAACATTATCTGCACACAGAAAGTTATCACTGTTATCTGAGCTGGTACAAACTTACCAAATTTAAATTAAATATAATTATAATAAAAAAGACTTGGAGGAGAATACAGCACCGCATACCTCTTACATCCAGGGACATCTCCTGTCATGTAGACCTTCTCTTTTCTCTTCTCCTGCGTCTGACCCAGACCACCATGACAAATTCTGGTGGTCTGGGTCAGAGTATGTTACACAGACACGTTAGATATTTCAATTTTTCCATCAACTTCCCCATCCTGGTGTCCCCACAGTGTCACCCTGCTGCCACCCCCAATACTGTGCCCGTTGTGCTCCCCAATGCCCCAGGTACTCTACTGCTGAAAAAATAGTGACCCCCGTAGATATAATGGGTAATTTATCAAACTGGTGTAAAGAAAAACTGGCTTAGTTTCCCATAGCAACCAATCAGATACCACCTTTCATTTTCCAAAGAAGCTGTCAAAAATGAAAGGTGAGATCTGATTGGTTGCTATGGGCAAACTATCCCAAAGATAAATTATATTGTGCTCTAGTTAATAATGCCTGTATAGTGTCCCCAAAAATAATGTCCCCTAATATGTCCTGTAATAGAAAGGCTCCTACAGTGCCCCCCCCCCAATAGCAACGTCTCCCACACCACATAGTAATTTCCCCCATACTGCCCACATACAGTAATTTCCCTCACACTGCCCCCATATAATAATTACCACACACTGCCCATATAGTAATTTCCCTCACACTGCCCCCATATAATAATTACCACACACTGCCCATATAGTAATTTCCCTCACACTCCCTCTATATAATAATTTCCCCTATACTGCCCCCATATAGTAATTTCCCTCACACTGCCCCCATATAGTAATTTCCCCCACACTGCTCCCATACAGTAATTTCCCCCACACTGCCCCCATATAGTAATTTCCCCCACACTGCCCCCATATAGTGATTTCCCCCCACACTGCTCCCATATAGTAATTTCCCTTACACTGCTCCCATATAGTAATTTCCCTCACACTGCCCCCATATAATAATTACCCCCACACTGCCCATATAGTAATTTCCCCCACACTGCCCCCATATAGTAATTTCCCCCACACTGCCCCCATATAGTGATTTCCCCCACACTGCCCCATATAGTAATTTCCTACACACTATCCCCATATAGTAATTTCCCCACACTGCCCCCATATAGTAATTTCCCCACACTGCCCCATATAGTAATTTCCCCACACTGCCCCCATATAGTAATTTCCCTCACACTGCCCCCATATAGTAATTTCCCACACTGCCCCCATGTAGCAATTTCCCTCACATTGCCCCCATATAGTAATTTCCCCACACTGCCCCCATATAGTAATTTCCCCCATCACTGCTCCCATATAGTAATTTCCCCCATACTGCTCCCATATAGTAATTTCCCCCATAATGCCCCCATATAGTAATTTCCCTCACACTGCCCCCATATAGTAATTTCCCCACACTGCCCCCATATAGTAATTTCCCTCACACTGCCCCCATATAGTAATTTCCCCCACACTGCTCCCACATAGTAATTTCCCCCACACTGCCCCCATATAGTAATTTCCTTCACACTGCCCCCATATAGTAATTTCCCCACACTGCCCCATATAGTAATTTCCCCATACTTCCCCCATATAGTAATTTCCCTCACTGCCCCCATATAGTAATTTCCCCACACTGCCCCCATATAGTAATTTCCCCCACACTGCCCCCATGTAGTAATTTCCTTACACTGCTCCCATATAGTAATTTCCCCATACTGCCCCCATATAGTAATTTCCCTCACACTGCCCCCATATAGTAATTTCCCCACACTGCCCCCATGTAGTAATTTCCTTACACTGCCCCCATATAGTAATTTCCCCACACTGCCCCCATACAGTAATTTCCCCACACTGCCCCCATATAGTAATTTCCCCACACTGCCCCATATAGTAATTTCCCTCACTCTGCCCCCATATAGTAATTTCCCCCACACTGCTCCGATATAGTAATTTCCCCACACTGCCCCATATAGTAATTTCCCCACACTGCCCCAATATAGTAATTTCCCACACTGCCCCCATATAGTAATTTCCCCACACTGCCCCCATATAGTAATTTCCCCCACACTGCCCCATACAGTAATTCCCCCACACTGCCCCCACATAGTAATTTTCCCCACACTGCCCCCATATAGTAATTTCCCCACACTTCCCCCATATAGTAATTTACCCCACACTGCCCCCATATAGTAATTTCCCCACACTGCCCCATATAGTAATTTCCCCACACTGCCCCCATATAGTGATTTCCCCACACTGCCCCCATATAGTAATTTCCCCACACTGCTCCATATAGTAATTTCCCCACACTGCTCCATATAGTAATTTCCCTCACACTGCCCCCATATAGTAATGTCCCCCATACTGCCCCCATATAGTATTTTCCCTCACACTGCCCCCATATAGTAATGTCCCCATACTGCCCCCATATAGTAATTTCCCCATATAGTAATTTCACTCACACTGCCCCCATACAGTAATTTCCCTCACACTGCCTCTATATAATAATTTCCCCCACACTGCCCCCATATAATAATTACCCCCACACTGCCCATATAATAATTTCCCCCACACTGCCCCATATAGTAATTTGCCCCCACACTGCCCTCACAAAGTAATTTGCCCCCACACTGCCCCCATTAATTAATTTGCCCCCACATTGCCCCATTAAGTAATTTGCCCCCACACTGTCCCCTTTAAATATTTTACCCCAACAGTGCCCCCATTAGTAATTTGCCCCCAGACTGTCGCCATTAGGTAATTTGCCCCATCACTGCCACCATTAAGTAATTTTCCCCCACTCTGCCCCCTTTCGGTATTTTGCCCCCACACTGCGCCCCATTAGGTAATTTCCCCCCATGTGATCATTTGCCCCCACTGTCCCTTCAGTAATATGTCCTCCTCTGCCCCCAAAAGTTGGCACACACACAAACCCCCCCCCCCAACAAAAAATAAAACTTAAGGCTAATACTTACCTGTGTCCGTGATGGAGAGGCAGGCACGCGTACATCAAAGCCCTGCTCCCCGACACAGGCGTGCGATGATGTAATCGCATGTAATGACATCATCACGCACGCCTCTGCCGGGCTTTTACTACCACATAGGCTCCCGTGGCCCGCCGCAGTATGTGGGCTTTCTGGTCGGCATTGGGCCCCTCAACGATGCTGGGCCCGGGGTTGCCGACCCAACGTCACTATTATAATCCGCCACTGGATTCTAGCTGCTCAACAGTCCTCGGTCTACTTTGCTGGATTTTTATTTAATTATGCGCCAAATGTTTTGTGTTGGTGAAAGGTCCGGACTGCAGACTGCAAGAGCTGTTCCATACCCGGACTCTTCTGCAAAGCCCATCCAGTTCCTATATACGGTGTCCATATAATAGCACCACACTGTTCTAAATAACAATACCTAACAGTTTCTCATGCAGTAGTTACATACAGTGGCCATATGATAACACCATACAGTGCCTATATACATAGTAGCACCACATGTGTTCTTATAGTAGCACCATATAGTGTCCAAATAATGCCACATACAGTGTTCAAATAATAGCACTATACCATTTGTAAATGATAACACCCAAGAGTTCTCATACAAAAGAGTATACACCATATAGAGTCCAACTGATAGCACCACAGAGTGTCCAAATAATAGCACCATACAATGTCCATAAAGAAGCAAGACGTGCAGGTTACATAAGAGCCCAATATAGTGTCCAAGTATACAGTTTATAAATAATTGTACCTAACAGTTCTCATACAATAGTTGCATGCAGTGTCCATATGATAGCACCATACAGTGTCTGAATTATAGCCTCATAAAGTCTCAAAATAATTGCACCATACAATGTCCATATAATAGCACCATACACCAAAAGGTATCAAAACAATAACACAATGCAGTGGTCGTGTAAGAGCACCAACACAGTCTCCAAATAATACACCATAGTGTCCATAAAATAGCACCATACAGTGTCCATAAAATAGCACCATACAGTGTCCATAAAATAGCGCCACAAACCAAAAACTATCCAAATAATAGCAACATACAGTGCCTATATGATAGCACCATACAGTGCCTATATGATAGCACCATACAGTGTCCAAATAATCACAGCATACACCTAAAAGTATCAAAATAATAACACCACACAGTACCCACATGATAGCACTATTGTCGAAATAATAACACCAAAAAGTACTAAAATAATAGCACCATATTATGCCCATATAATAGCACCAAAAGTGTCAAAAATAAGACCGCCATGCATTGTCCAAATAATAGTTGCATACTGTGTGTATATAATAAAAGCAAACAGTCTTTGAAAAGTGGTCTTTATTCATGCATACTCTATCACCTTCCATGACATCCAAACTCATCACTCACTTTGAAAACACCACTTGGTATATGTATGAAACACTCCACGGATGTGTTCCTTTGTCTGTGATGCCGGCGTAGTGGGGTGCACCAGCAGCGGATCTTCCGTATACGTTGCACAAACTGTTGGGGGGGAGGGGAGGGGGAGTTGTTGTGTTTTTTGCATTAGTACTGATGTCATTCTTATAAGCAGTATCTGTACCATCTTGTATTTTATGATGCTCTCTTTTGTATTTACTGTTACGCAGCAGACCTTAATAAAAAAGATTGTTAAAAAAAAAAAAAATAAAAGCAAACAGTGCTGAAATGGGCTCGTTGGATAGAGGGGACTCATGCCAGGTTTGATGCTGCTTGGAGGCAAGAACCTGAATCTCCGCCCCAGAGGATCTTTAGTATTAGCAGCCAAGGGGTGGAGAATTAACTTTGGGTGATGGTGTAAAAGGAAACCACCCCAAGGCATGGCATAACACTGTAATGGGGGATCATTTTGATCTTTTCTATGGTTCTCTCTCCCTTTTACAGATATACCCTTCTTTACTTTTCCTCTCGGCTCAGCAAATCCTGAGATGTGGTAGAAGACGACCAGCGGTGGAGATTTGGCTTTGAGTTAATGGAGAGGGTGTAGATAGGAAACCTAACCCAAGACCCTTCTGTCTAGGGTAGCAGAACCTGGCATAATGCCGTAATGAGGGCTCATTCTGATCTTTGCTCTATGGTCCCCTCTTGTTACAGATGTGTCCTCCTTTACCTGTTCTCTTGGCTCAGCAGACCATGAGATGCTTGACACAGGATGACCGACTTGTCAAAAAAGTGTGATACTCTGTCAGGAGATGTTTATTCTATATGTGTCTGTATCTGGCCACCTAGTGGTTGTGATGTGAATTGCAGTCTGTCAAGAGTATTGATAAACATATCATGATAAGGTATTGAATTCGGGAGGACCCAAGGGTGGCCACGTGTGTATATAGGTTCAGGAATATTTTTGTATTTTAGTTTCTAACGCAATCCGTGTGCTATAACATGCCTTCTCAAAGAGTTAAATGACATCTTCAACACAGCTACAGCTAGATACAGACGAGAGCCACCCACTCACTGCATTCCATATATCTCCACATCACTGTCGCCCCCTCCCCACCTGCATTTATGTTTGATAGACACCTGATTTTGATGTTTTATATAACGCGTTTCGATTCCGCAAAGCCCACGAATGAGACAGAATGCATTAATTCACTTCTGCCAGGTCTGAGGTTATTAAGAAATAATTTAGCTGCCAATCCTGGTCACAGGCGGGATTGAGAAGCTTATAGGTACCTGTCTGTGGAGGGTGCAAACATGCTAATCCGATCAGCTCAAAAGACCTGGCTCGCCGGGGAGATGCGAGACGGTGTCATTCTGCAGAGGTGTCATCATGCCAAACGTGATCAATCACAACGACTCTGTGGAAACTGGCAATCTGCTGTGATACACTTCTTACACAGCTGGAGGAGACCACAACCGGCGGCTACGTGGTTCCTCCATGCCATGACGCTCAGGAGAGATTAGCCAGACAGGTTTACAGGAGAACGGAGGACACGTATGGTGGAAAATATGCAAAGAAAGACTTGAATAGGGACTTTGCAGTACGGAGCGGTAGAATATCTCAGTAAGATACTACTGGATGAATGATAAGGAACCTTGGACCCATGGCGGATAACCGGCTGCGTTACAGGGGCCTCAGATGTGCGTCCATTGTTAATCTATGACATATTATGTCTGCTTGGAGGAACATGTCCCGAGATGTTTGATGTGAGATGAACAGCGTTCTAAAAAAACGTGATTTTGTGATACTCTGTCACGAAATTCCTATACTGTATGTGGGGCCACCCAGTGGTTGTGATGTGTATGACAGTCTGACAAGGAGTTCGTCCCATGTTAAGCTACATAATACGTACAGATGTGTCCTTCCTTACCTTGCCGCATGGCTGAACTCTTCCGGAGATGTGTGATGTGAGATCACCGGCTTTCTAAAAAATAATTGATTCTGCAACAGTCTGCCACGAGATGCTTATTCTGTGTGTGACCGTGTGAGGCCCCCCAGGGGTTATGATGTGTGTTGCAGTCTGACAAGTTTCGCTAGCATGTTGCAATATTGTGCAGAATTGATTGCATAAAAAAACTAATTTGAGTAAAGTTTGGAAACATCTGAAAGAAGGTGCCGAGGAGCTAGCTGCAGCCAGGCCCCCATGTTTGTGGCATACCAGAGGCTCATGGCGGTTACAGAATTGGGCCCAGAAGGTTCTGGGTTCTGAAAAAAACTAAGGCACGTGTGCATGTTGGGAGTCATAGTTTCACCACAGCTGGAGGGCCGGAGGTTGCTGATCCCTGCTGTAGCTGTTTTCACATTAGCTGAAATGTCCCAGAATGTACAGTACTGTATATCTCCAGAATAAGAGCTGTGCAGATACTGAACTAGGAGATGTCAGCTCTGAAGAGTAGAGAACAGCGATTACAGCTCTGGAGTATAATACAGGATGTAACTCAGGATCAATATGTATGTACACAGTGACTGCACCAGCAGAATAGTGAGTGCAGCTCTGGAGAATAATACAGGATGTAGCTCAGGATTAGTACAGGATAAGTAATGTCTGTACACAGTGACTGCACCAGAAGAATAGGGAGTGCAGCTCTGGAGTATAATACAGGATGTAACTCAGGATCAATATGTATGTACACAGTGACTGCACCAGCAGAATAGTGAGTGCAGCTCTGGAGAATAATACAGGATATAACTCAGGATCAGTACAGGATAAGTAATGTATGTACACAGTGACTGCACCAGAAGAATAGGGAGTGCAGCTCTGGAGTATAATACAGGATATAACTCAGGATCAGTACAGGATAAGTAATGTATGTACACAGTGACTGCACCAGAAGAATAGGGAGTGCAGCTCTGGAGTATAATACAGGATATAACTCAGGATCAGTACAGGATAAGTAATGTATGTACACAGTGACTGCACCAGCAGAATAGTGAGTGCAGCTCTGGAGTATAATACAGGATGTAACTCAGGATCAGTACAGGATAAGTAATGTATGTACACAGTGACTGCACCAGCAGAATAGTGAGTGCAGCTTTGGAGTATAATAAAGGATGTAACTCAGGATCAGTACAGGATAAGTAATGTATGTACACAGTGACTCCACCAGCAGAATAGTGAGTGCAGCTCTGGAGTATAATACAGGATGTAACTCAGGA
This sequence comes from Bufotes viridis, assembly GCA_033119425.1. NCBI lineage: Eukaryota > Metazoa > Chordata > Amphibia > Anura > Bufonidae > Bufotes > Bufotes viridis. Next base: position 11,840,317 of record CM065591.1, on the reverse strand, counting down.
TCAGTACAGGATAAGTAATGTATGTACACAGTGACTGCACCAGCAGAATAGTGAGTGAAGCTCTAGAGTATAATACAGAATGTAACTCAGGATCAGTACAGGATAAGTAATGCATGTACACAGTGACTGCACCAGCAGAATAGTGAGTGCAGCTCTGGAGTATAATACAGAATGTAACTCAGGATCAGTACAGGATAAGTAATGTCTGTACACAGTGACTGCACCAGCAGAATAGTGAGTGCAGCTCTGGAGTATAATACAGGATGTAACTCAGGATCAGTACAGGATAAGTAATGTAATGTATGTACACAGTGACTGCACCAGCAGAATAGTGAGTTCAGCTCTGGAGTATAATACAGGATGTAACTCAGGATGTAATGTATGTACACAGTGACTCCACCAGCAGAATAGTGAGTGCAGCTCTGGAGTATAATACAGGATGTAACTCAGGATCAGTACAGGATAAGTAATGTACGTACACAGTGACTCCACCAGCAGAATAGTGAGTGCAGCTCTGCAGTATAATACAGGATGTAATTAAAATATTTACAAAAGAGGATTAAAAACAGTATTAGGCCTTTTTGCAACATAGTCCCTGTTGATTGGTCTGAGATTTCCAACAGCAGAGGAAAGTGCAGCACTTTCTGTGTAGAAGGGGAATAAGTCTGATGATGTGAAGATTCCTGATCCAAAGGATTCTATGGACACATTTGATGTTTGCTCCCAGGACGGAATCTACGGCCTTTAGTGAATACTGCTGCCTACAGATTCTGCTTGCCTGAACGCTCTCCAGCTATAGTCCGCTGCCTCTGACCGGTCACCTGATTGCTCTTCTTTGAATTTCAGTCCAATCTTCTCCCCATTGTCCTGGTCCAGCTGCCCCTTGTAAAGGATGAGGGAGCCACAGGTGTTTTGGCACATCCGGAAATCTCGCTGCATCAAGCACATAAGAAAAGGGAATTAACGAAGGGAACTTATGTCAGTCAGCGCTTCCATTAGTTCAGCTGTCCGGGCACCTGGACCACGGCCAGAAGGTCTGCAGGCTCATGTTCCAATAACTGAGATAAGCGCAGACATCTGCTTGTCAGGATTCGGAAATGGCTTGTGGGACCGTTCAGCCAGGACGAGTGTACCCGCTATGTGCGCCATGAGCATGGGGCCGCGGGGCGATGCACAGGGACGCCGCCTGCCCACGTACAGGAGACACTGTCTGACTTGTATGGATCCTAGGAATTGAAGTTTAACAAATTGACTTCGATCTGAATTACAGGAAAAATTAGAACAAATTTGAAATGACGGTAGAAAACAACAAAAAAACAAAAAACTAAAAAACAACTTTTTTATTTTCCGTCTATATATAGCTTCATGAGGGCTTGTTTTATGCGGGACAAGTTGTAGTTTTTAATGGCGCCATTTTGAGGTACACACGAGCTTCTGATTAACTTTTATTAACTCTTTCTGGGAGGGCCACTGCGTTTTTACCTTATAAATTTTACAGCATTCATTTTTAGGTATAAATAACATAATATTTTTATTCTCTGGGTCAGTACGATTACAGTGATACCAAATACATATAGTTTTTTTTTCCGTTTTACTTTTTGCAGTAAAAACCCCTTTTTTATGGAAAAAAATGTTTTTGCATTGCAATGTTTTGCATTTGCCCAAATCCATAACTTTTTCTATGGAGTTGTGTGAGGGCTTGATTTTTGCGGGACGAATTGTATTTTTCATTGGTGTTATCCTGGAGTAAATGGCGCTTTTTGATCGCTTGTTATTACGTTTTCTTGGTGGCAACCAAGAATAAATGACCAATTCTGTCTTTTTATCTAATTTTTTTTTTTTTCAGTGTTCACCGCAGGGGATAATTTACGTCATTTACGTGATATTTATGTAGTCCTAGTCTTTATGGACGCGCCAGTACCAAACATATGGGGGAGATTTATTTTTTGCAATTTTTTTCATTGAAAAGCGTGTTTTCAATGGAAAAAAAAGTGTAAATTTTTTTTGAGATTTTTTTATTAAATAATTTTTTTTTTTAACCACTTAATAGTCCCACAAGAGGACTTTAATAGTCAACATTCTGATTGATTTTAAAATGCAATGCATTATCCCTATAGTGCAGGCATGGCCAACCTGCGGCTCTCCAGCTGTTGTAAAACTACAACTTCCACAATGCTCTGCTGTAAGCTGATAGCTGTTGGCAGTCTGGTCATGATGGGAGTTGTAGTTTTACAATGGCTGGAGAGCCTCAGGTTGGCCATCCCTGCTATAGTGCATTGCATTTTAATATCAGTGCTATTCTAACATTGACAGTGCAGCCTGCTGGAAATTACTCAAGGCTGGTCTGGGTCCTACACCAGACCCCTGCCAGCCTTCACACACATCGGCACCCCGCAACCTCATTTGCAGGGTGCCGATGGGAGACAGAGGGAGTCCGCTCCCTCTGTCAGCACTTTACATGCGGTGGGCGCCATTGCCCACGGCACGTAATGTGTTAAACATCCCGGATCGTCACTCTTTCCGATCCAGACTGTTAGAGCAGTGCCGTGGCTCTCATGTGAGAGCTGGGCCCCCGCTGCATGGCGCATAGACTGGGCCGCTGTAAAAAAGCAGTGGCCCAGCCTAAGGCCCTTAGTGACTGCTGCAAAAAAGTGTATGGGTGGTCACCCAATGATCCCAGATATCCCCCCCCCCAAAGCCCTCGCACAGATTATACCAGGCACTTGTTGTGTGCTTTGCTTCCGGCCCGGTGACTGGGCGAGCAGGATCATTTGTATGTGTTGAGATGTAATATCGGTGGGCGCCATTCCATAGCGTAGATGAAGCCCCCAGGATATTGGATGAAATGTGGCGAGTCTTGCGCACTGCCAGCTCAGGACGAGTAACTAATAGGGTCATTTATGAAAACTGAAGGCACATTACGGACATCGCTCCCTAAAAAAAACAAAAAATACAAGTACATTTATTAGAGACAGCTGCTAAGTGTGTAACATTCAGGATGTCCTCCTTTGGAGGTATTTTTTAAATTATTTTTTAAGACTGCATTTTACTCTTTTTGGGATAAAAATAATTTTTTCAATTGGTCTTTATTAAAAAAAAAAATGTTCAGCTATTTCTGAGTAACAGGGGTTAAAATCAGTCTGTTTGCAAGCTGTCACTTTGTGTTTTCTTTGACTTGTGTAGCTCTTATCTCCGATCTCCTGACCTCAGAAACACTTACTTAAGGCATATTCTTATCGGTTTGATAACAAACTGATCTAGAATGAGTGTTCATGAGGTCAGGAGGTCAGAGATAAACATGAGTCTAATGAAATAGAAAGCAACAGCTTGAAAACAGACTGATTATTAACCCCTGTAGCTCAGAAACGGCTGAACATTTTTAATAAAGACCAACTGAAAAAATTTTTTTTTAGCCCAACATGAGTAAAATGTCATCACAAAAGGAAAATATTGACCCTAAAGTGTATTTGGCCTTTAAAGGGATTGTCCAGGATGGGATAAACATAGCTGCTTTCTGCCAGAAACAAGGTCACCCCTATCCATGGGTTTTGTTTGGTATTACGGTTCAGATCCATTGAAGTGAATGGGAGCTCATATCCTGCAAAGGAAAGCAGCCTTTATCATACAAATGTAGCAAACTGAAAGTGAAATTTAGTAAAACAAAATCCATAGAAAGTCTCCACTTGGTATCAGGTTTGCTACATCTGTATCTGTGTCCACAGAGGATGGCAGCCAGCGTCTCCTGAGGCCCCAGCAATGAGGTGAAATCAACACGAGCCCTGCAAACACTATAGGATTACATAGCAGAAATTCTGTAGCATCTCCTCTAGCTGTCAGTGAATGGAAACAATATTATTTCTTCACCTAGTCCCTCTCATGCTGCTGTAATATGCCTATAACAGTGCAGCTAGGAGCCTGGACATTCTATCTATCTATCTATCTATCTATCTATCTATCTATCTATCTTTCTTTCCATCATCTATCTATCTATCTATCTATCTATCTATCTATCTATCTCATATCTATCTCCTATCTATCTATCTATCTATCTATCTATCTATCTAACTATCTATCTATCTATCTATCTATCTATCTCATATCTAACTATCTAATATCCATCGCCATAGCTATAAGGGGTGCAGAGGTAGCAGTCACTATAGGGCCCAAGAGCCTGAGGGGGCCCAAAGACCCTTGTGCCGCATAAGAAGACACACAAAGAACTGAGGTAAGGGGGCCCAAGCTGAACTCTTGCACAAGGGCCCATGAGCCGTTAGCTACGCCCCTGCTCATATCTATCTATCTATCTATCTATCTATCTATCTATCTATCTATCTATCTTTCTATCTATTATCTATCTATCTATCTATCTATCTAATATCTATCTATCTCATATCTATCTATCTATCTATCTATCTGTCTGTCTATCTCATATCTATCTATCTATATCGGTACCCTGTCTGGGCTGCCATGGCGGTGACGCAGGAAGCATTGCGGCAGGTGACAGGCTGTGTGATCTCTGCGCAGGCGCAGGGTCCTGGGGCTCGCTATAGGCGATCTCACTATCACAGCAGCGGATTACTGACATCTACCTTCCGTGACTCATTTCTTCTGGCTTCTGAAATTGTTCAGAAAGCATCCGGTGACACATAGAACAGTTCTTCAGTTCAGATGTGGATTTTACAGGAACACAAGTTTCAAATCCCATGTGGGAGAGTCTCAGATGTAGGAAATGCTGGAAAAATCTGTTTCTAGATATTTACCTTCTCTAACAAAGTCTTGTCTGAACATGGATCAAAGGCACAATAAACTGGAAGAGACTGATTGACAGGGCAAAGCAGTGAAAACGTCATCCCACTTGGTCCTGTCAATCAAAGTGCAGAGGGGGCGGCAGTTACAGAGAGAGCAGAGCATCTAGGTGTAATGGTAACGCCCCCGTTGCTCCTAGAGGCTCATTTGCATATACTAAAACATCATGTTTCTCAGCAATGCGGGCACATATGACCATGGGGCCAACACAGACTCCTTCAGCTGCCGAGTGCACATGTAACAGGTCAGCCGGGGTCATAGGGACAAAATTGCTGACAGATGCCCTTTAAATCACATTCTTATCAGATTGATCAGAATATAGCCCTACAGGCAGATCTGTCAGAACGGGACAATCTGAGATAGACTGACACTTAAAAGGGTTTTCCGAGACTTAAATACTGATGATCTATCCCCTGCATAAGTCATCGATAACTGATTGGTGGTGAGCCGACACCCAGGACCCCCGCCGATCAAGGGTTTGAGAAGGCACTAGCTCTTACAGTAGCGCCACGATCTCCTCTGTGCTCACCAAGCACAGCGCCGCCCATTGTATAGTGGCCATGCTTGGTATTGCAGCTCAGCCCCAGTCACTTCTAGGTCATGTGACCAATGAATGTGTCATCATATGGCCTAGGGAGCATTTCAAGAATGATGCAGCAGTGCTGCGGCCGCCGATCCCTTTCCAAACAGCTGATCATTGGGGTCCCAGATGTCGGACCCCACCCCATTTAACCCTGTAGGATAAAGACTGCTCAAAATTAACACAACCTGACTTTTTCAATGACTAGTGCTTTGTTGTGTTAAGTGCTAGTTTTAATGTTTTTTGTAACTGTACATTTAATGTGTTAAGTGTCAAGTTGATGTTTGCTGCCTCTGTATGCCGATATAGAAAAAAACATTGTCCCTAAGGGGTTAAATAGTTTCATTCTGGCACATACACAGTGACGCAGGGTCCGCCTGACTGGCTGACATATGTAGTGTGGCCCAGTGTGTGATGATCATCTCCTTACACAGAGCACATAACAATGCCGCCATCTCTCTGACACAGTTGGTCATCATTCATTTACTTAGCAAGACTGCTAATTGTTCAATAATTGATATTTATAATGGGAGGACTCGCTCCTCCGCGTCTCATCAGCATGTTTACTGTGCACCCAAGGCCCCAGGTTAGCTGAAATATTAAGAGATACCAAATGCAGATGAGGGGAAAAGCTGAAAGACAGAGCATTGGATCCGACAGAGACTGAGAGACAAAAAGCCTTGTATGTGCGGCTGCCGCTGGGACCCAACGAAAGACGAGGATCCAGCGTCTTCTCCTTCTCAGCCTAATTGATCTGACTGCTTGGATACTGGCAACTTAGAAGATGCTCATGATGACTAATGAATTAAAGGAGAAATCTCATCAACATACAAAAAGCCTTATTTGAATTTAATTGTTGTCCTGGAGCAGTTCAGATGTGCGGCAAGAAATTATCTTCCCCGCCTGTTGTGTTCTCCATTTTTCATATAAATCAGGCTTCATTTTTGTAGAAAACGGAAGGTTAAGTTAACTTTGGTGGCAAAAACATGATCTACTGTACATAGTCTTACTGGCCATCCAATCCATAACCTTGATCTTGATCATTGTAAGGGTTTGTCCAGTTGAAAGAGGTTGTACGGGATTCTAGTCGAAAGAAGTTGTAAGGGATGTCTACTCAAAAGAAGTTGTAAGGGATGTTCACTCAAAAGAAGTTCTAAGGGATGTCAACTCGAAAGAAGTTCTAAGGGATGTCCACTCGAAAGAAGTTCTAAGGGATGTCTATTCGAAAGAAGTTCTAAGGGATGTCTATTCGAAAGAAGTTCTAAGGGATGTCCACTCGAAAGAAGTTGTAAGGGATGTCTACTCGAAAGAAGTTGTAAGGGATGTCCACTCAAAAGAAGTTCTAAGGGATGTCAACTCGAAAGAAGTTCTAAGGGATGTCTACTCGAAAGAAGTTGTAAGGGATGTCCACTCGAAAGAAGTTGTAAGGGATGTCCACTCAAAAGAAGTTGTAAGGGATGTCTACTCAAAAGAAGTTGTAAGGGATGTCAACTCGAAAGAAGTTCTAAGGGATGTCTACTCGAAAGAAGTTCTAAGGGATGTCCACTCGAAAGAAGTTGTAAGGGATGTCCACTCAAAAGAAGTTGTAAGGGATGTCCACTCAAAAGAAGTTGTAAGGGATGTCTACTCGAAAGAAGTTGTAAGGGATGTCCACTCGAAAGAAGTTGTAAGGGATGTCTACTCGAAAGAAGTTGTACGGTATGTGCAGTTGAAAGAGAGTGAAAGTGGTGCCCAATAAATTAGGTTGTAAGGGGACGTCCAGTCGAAAGAGGTTGTAAGGGATGTCTAGTCTAAAGAAGTTGTAAGGGATGTCCAGTTGAAACAGGTTGTAAAGGGATACCTAGTCTAAAGAACTTGTAAGGGGATGTCCAGTCGAAAAAGGTTGTAAGGGATGTCCAGTCGAGAGAGGTTGCAAGGGATGTCCAGTCGAAAGAAGTTGTAAGGGGATGTCCAGTCAAAAGAGGTTGTAAGGGATGTCCAGTCGAAAGAAGTTGTAAGGGGATGTCTAGTTGAACGAGGTTGTAAAGGGATATCTCGACTAAAGAGCTTGTAAGGGGATGTCCAGTCGAAAGAGGTTGTAAGGGATGTCCACTCGAAAGAAGTTGTAAGGGATTTCAACTTGAAAGGAGTTGTAAAGGATGTCAACTCGAAAGAAGTTGTAAGTAGAGTTGAGCGAACACGAACTGTAAAGTTTGGGTTCGTACTGGACATTAGGAATTTTCGTACCCGGGCCCAAACCCGAACATTTTCATAAAACTTCGAGTTCGGTGTTCGGCCGTTTAATAAAGCTTGTTGAAAGGCTGCAGGGCAGCCAATCAACAAGCGTTTAAGATGTGTGCCCTTAGAAGCCATAACAGCCATGCCTACTAATGGCATGGCTGTGATTGGCCAAGTGCAGCATGTGACCCAGCCTCTATATAAGCTGGAGTCACGTAGCGCCGCACGTCACATCAGCTCTTACTAGTGTAGGGATAGGATGCTGCTTCTGTGAGGGAGAGAATAGGAAGGAATCTGATATCAGAGCTTCAATCTGGTAACACTATTTGTTCATTGGTCCCCTGATGATTTGGTGTGAGCCAAGGAAACGCTTCGGGACATTCCTGATATATTTGTTCCGTATCATTCCATTCTCTTTTCTTATACATCTTGACAAAGCTGGGCAGTCACTGTCCTGTCTGGAGAAGGGTGAGACAGGGATATTGATTGATGAGGGGGGAGGGGTTTTGGGATTGTTTATAGGGAGCTACAAGGCTATAGACTCAGTACCTTCATCTCATCTGCACTTTAACCTTATCCCACTACACCTCAGCGCCCCCTGTTTTTAGTGGCATATACCTTGATTTGCTTACTACAGTCGGCAATTTTTCAGATGTATCGGGCGGACTGTAGACTACATTAGATGTTTACTATTCCAACTTTGGACTCATACTTTTAAAGTGATATATTAAATGCTAAGTTTTAGGTCGGTTGTCTTTTCTAAGTGAGTTATTGTTTCACCGATGGGATTACGAGGCTGAGACTAGAGCAATTTAGTCGTGTGATATATTGCAGTTTTGGAAACCAAAATCAGGGATGAATCATAAAAGTAGAGAAAGTATAAAGGACAGATGTGACTTTTCCTTTTTTGTGAATTCGCTCCTGAATTTGGCTTCCAAAACTGCATGCAGAAACTCACTTTGTGGCCATACCCTAGAAGAGGTTGTAAGGGGTTGTCTACTTGAAAGGTGTTGTGCATCAACAATGATGATTTAGTTGTTGGGAGGGGTAAAACGGTGATCTTGTCACTGGCGGGTCGTTGTGGAATCACTAAAGTCACTTGTAATTGCTTCAGGGCTTCATTTTGTTAGGTGGTTCCTAAGGGAAGAGTCGCCCTTTGCATTGGCTCTGTAAAGCTTCAAACATGCTTACATTGAAGATCTAACAAATTTGCAAACCACATTTGGGAATTCCAGGAACTGGAAAATATGAACAGTTTTGGGCTAGGTATCAGGACAGATGCATGATTTCTGTAGTGTCTAATAGGCAAGAACATGAACCTGTTGGTTCTATGAATCCATCTCTGACCATCGATGGCTACTGTGCCAGTAAAATCAAGATTAACTTACAATAGTGTATAATAATTCATGGGTCACAGGGTGGCTAGATCTAGAAATGGTCTGTTCGATTTACCAAGAGCTGAAAAGCCCCTTGATAAACCACGAGCTGAACACTGAGACCTTCTGTCAGGTTTATGGTAAGATTTGTAGGAAGTCTTGAGTAAGAATGAAAAGTTTGAAGTAGATTTAGGCAATATGGCTGATGGCGATGATTAGTGTTGAGTGAATTAAAGCCAAATGAATTGACTTCGATACGAATTTTAGGACAAATTTGATTTGCCGCAAAGCCAAATTTCCTCGCGCTTCGTGGTATGACATCACCGCACCTGGCCAGCGTGATGATGTCATTACATCACCGATCGGTGTATTCAATCAAGATGGTTCGTGACGGCCTCTACACAAGCAAATGGATAAGGTAAGTATTTATTTATAAAAAAAATTTTAAACCCTGATTAATCCCTGAAAAGCCAAAATTGTAACCTCAGGTGCCACAATCAGTGATGTACTCAACATCTGAGAGGTTCAATGACGGCCATTCCTTGTCATTGTGCCCACTACATACAAAGTAATGCGACGTGTGACCTAATACAACTAACCAGTTACAGCCATTTTTGGATTTCTATTTCATACTAAATATAGCAGTTCTGGATGTTCCTTGGTTCTGGACAATCCTTTTAAAGGGTCAGCTGAGGTTCTTCATGTTGATGCATTATATAGCGTTTTGGTACTGCTGATCAGAGCTCCATAGATGGTAATCAGAAACATTTTTAAGCCTTCTTATGACTTTCCTTAGAAGCTGGTGACCTCAAATTCTCATCTGCAGGCATTTCATTTCTGTCCTCCTCCTAGTTCAGCCACAACCTTCTGAAATTTTTGAAAACTCCTCAAAGCATTATCATTTGCAATGTTTTGGGTTGTTTGTGGTCAGACTGTTGGATGAAGCTGTCACAATTCTTCATCACCAATTTTGGCCTTATTATGTTGTGCTCCAACCTGTTTCGTCATGCTACAATGTATCAAGACGGCAATAGCTCAACAGACTCTTGTAAGCTATATAATCCAGGACAACTTGAGTTCTACAAATGAGATCCTCAGCTGGAAATGTTTTTGTTTTAATAGAACATTAAATTGATACATTTTATTATGAAAAGTCTTTTGTGGATAAACTGGAATCATTTCCAAAGCTTCTTAACATTTGTTTCTCAGATGTACGAGTCTCCAACCAGCCTCTAACAACAACACGCGTTGCATTTTCTGTGATATTTATGTGCTGTGCTTTGGGGCTCAACTTTTTTTTTAAAGCAATTAAACATCTGTTGAGTTTTTAAACAAACTTTCAACTTCTCTCGTATAAAAGGAGCTCAGTCTGAACAACCCAACCGAGTCCTCCAGAGCTCGAGAGCTGGAAACTTAATGTTCTGAGGAACATCTTCCAGATACACTTGTAGTTGAGTGCATCTCAGCATATTGATGGGAAATACGAGATAAGTTGACTTCAAAGTGGACCCTACTGAGAAGGAATTTCTGCTGAGTACATTGAATCAATCTTTAGCCTATGAATCAGCCTTTAGGCTATGAATTCACTAAGATCAAGTCAGATCAAGGAAGCCATATGATTCACAATCAATTAGGTCAGGACAAGAAAGCATGTTCCTTTTAGCGGACACTTGTGTGACAAAACGTGACAAAAAACAAAATGTGACAAAACTTTCCTATTGGTTGCTAGGGATGTTGCTAAGTGCCGATATTCCCGATAAATTCACAATAAATTTGCGATTAGAATATATAGCTCTATTTTCTAAATATTCGCGAATTCTCGAAGTGGCGATATTCGAATATTCGCGCTCAACACTGCTTATCTCCTGTGAGACTAAACGGACTGGGGATGATGAAATCCAACAACCCAATCCATCTCGAGTCTTCACCAAAAGTTGGAGGATAGTCGGAACACCACCGCACACATTAGATGGTCAGGAGCTCTCGCCTTAATCAGCAGGTCTGACCAAAATGAATCTAAAGCACACGGTCAGCTTTGCTAAACTGTTGGCAGCGATCCTTGTTGGGAACGGGGAGGTGACGACTTTTTATCAAATTGTAACATTATAGATACACTGTTAGGCCTTATTCACACGTCCGTAGTGTTTATGGATCCGCAAATTGCATATCCATAAACACACCCGGCCGGCAGCCCCATAGAAATGTCTATTCTTGTCCGCAATTGCGGGCAAGAATAGGACATGCTCTACTTTTTTGCGGAGTTGCGACCGTAAGATCGGGAGCGCGCTCCGCAAAAACGGATGCGGAGAGCACAGTGTGTGCTCTCCGCATCGTTCCGTGCCCCATTCACAGTCAATGGGTCCGCATGTATTCCGCAGAATTGCGGAATACATGTGGACATATATGTGGACGTGTGAATAGGGCCTTATTAGGCACACCTCCACCTGGATATGTATACTGCAATTAATATAAAAATAAATATGAATATAAATGTCAATGTATTTGATCCACAATATCAGCACATACATACTGTATGTGTATATATATATATATATATATATATAAATCCGGAGATAGGCAGCAGCACGTCCAAAGGGCGTGGCGGGTGCAAAATCCTCAGGAGGACGGACAATCCTCCACACATATATAGATCCCAGAGAAGAGGCAGCACTCCAAATATATATATATTTGTATATCAACTCCTGTTTACATCAGATAAAGTACAATATATATACAGTATATATATATATATATATATATATATATATATATATATATATATATCTGTTGGCTTTTTGTATTTTACTGCAATCCAGTATATGCTCCAGATATAGTGTGGCTGAACACTACTCTAGTATAGTTGGATTGACGATGATGTATGATGAATACAATGTTGCCGCTTTGCTTATATTCAGTTCAGTAATCCAGTCATCCTGTAGTATATCGCCAGTTCAACATTCCTCTCTATTATGAGACGTATATACTAGTATATAGATTGCAGGAGCCGTTAATGTAACAACTTGTCTTAATTAAAAGGTATACACGCTGTGACCAATGCGTAGATCGCAGGGGTCGGTCTATAACCGGAGCTGTTCAGTAGCGTGATAACAGTTCAACATACTGCGACCAATACGTAATTAACAGGCGCCGGTCTGGAGCTGCGCTGTGTATGCGGGCTCATAGGATCGGCGTGCCGTCCACACGTGTGAGCATCCAAGATCCTCAATCGCTCCTCTGGTCTTGAATGCATAGACCTGTGATGGCTGACCGCCGGCACTCCAGCTGTGGTAAAACTACAACTCCTAAGATTCACACTTGCCCGGCTATTCTCAGAATTCTATAGAAATGAATGGAGCATGCTGGGAGTTGTAGTTTCACCAGAGCTGCAGTGCCGGAGTTTAGCCATCCCTGAGTAAGTCCGAATGTTTTCTCCTATGCTGATTGACACTGAAGAAAAAAAATAACAAAGCAGTAATTGAATACATTATTACATTAGGAATAAAAATATGAATAAAAGAAAGAAAAATAAATGAAAAAATAAAATAAATCTGTAAAAAATAATAAAAATCTAATGAAAAAATTCAAAAAGAAATAAATAAGTAAAAAATTAAGTAAAATTAGAAAGTAAATATATATTAGCATTGAAAAAGAAGTTCCGGTGATGGACGGCCCTTTCACCTGAGCCGTGCTCCCCTCCCCCGTCCCGTTCATGTCTCCTCTAATAACTCACAGCGAGGGGACATCGGGCTGAATAGTTGGTTAAGTCGTTTTGCAGAGGGCAGCAGTTCTGACTTGCCATAAAACAATAGTGAGCTGATATCATTAGTGCGTATAGTTCCTTCGGTATTTCAGCTTCACAATAAAGTTTAATTACTACAGAAGTTGAAGAGCTACGACGGCGAAACGATCCGGGATAATCGTCTTCTTGACACAGTTGGCAGAATTATTTAATCTCCTGCCTTCAAGTGCAGACTTTGTGCAGTGACTTGGTGCGCCAGGTCTGTGTTGTACCTTCCTTACATCATCAACACCTATGCCGTCATCAGTCATCGCTATATGTCTGTTCCCTTCGAATAAAGTTATCCATAAAGTGATGCCGATGACATCATCACCTATGACATCACCAATGTCTATGGAGCCTTCAAGGGGTTGTCCCATTTGGAACATTTATGACATATGCATAGGATATGCCATAAATATCAGATAGGTTCAAGTCCCACCTCTAGGACCATGCTTCCTTCTGAAGAAGGAGGCCACCATGGCATGCTCGGCTATTCTCGGAAACTCCATAGCAGTGAATGTAGAAGACACTGTCCATGCGTAACCATCCCTCCATTCACTGCTTTGGGACTTCTGAAAATAGCCAAGCCAGCACTCGGCTATTTTCGGAAGCCCCCATAACGGTGAATGGAGAGTGGCCCTGCAATTCTTGACATAGGGGCAGGTCCTAGAGATGGGACTTTATGGCATAATACATTGGTATACCATAAAGGTCCCAGATGGGACCGCCCCTTTAAATGGACAAACATATCATAGAAGCAAACCATGTTGAGGCCACTGAAAAAGGGGACCCAGGACTGATTGGTCCAGGCACTGGTCTCAAGAGGAACTACATTTCTGGGAAACAAAGGACATAGTAAAGGAGTGGGCATTTTTATGTAAAAAAAATATTTTATGTCATGTACCTGGCACCCTCTATTCATGTCATCAGACATACCTATGATGTCATCACTCACCATGGAAATTGAAAGGGGACACGTTACGCATTAGCATTTGTCACTAAGCGCGTCTCCACCACTAGAGGGAGCTGACTGATTGCTGTGTTACTATTGAACTATAGCAATAAATGTATGCAGCAAGTTCCTGAGCTCCCCCTAGTGGTGGAAGACTATATTTTAATCTAGGAGATTTGAGATTCTGTATCATTGAGTGTAAGCACCTGCCATATTCTGTTGCATTGTCCTCTGCAGACCTCTTTTGTCTTAGTATAAACTGAATGCATATTCACATATGATTTTTGCTCGAGTTCTCAGGTTGTGCTACCTTCAATAGGGGGAGGGGGGGAGCGCTGGTTTACCTTAAATCGTAGAAATGAATTGTAAGTCTGAATGCTGCATTGCTTTACCAGCTCCCCTTAGACAATGCATTAAATATTACGACCATCCGCCTGCAGTCAGGGCTCGCTCTAGCTTACCGCTTGTTAAATTCATCATCTGAGCATTGTCAGGCTCATGAAATTTACAGCAAAACAGTCTTCATGCAAATCTGTCGCCGGGTGGCAGGATAAATATTTGTTGATACACAAGGTTATTACCGTAAAGGTTACAGATGTAGCAGAGCCAGATTCACCACGGAGCTGCTTCTTTCGTGTACCATATTAGTACTGAGATAGGTGGACTCAGCGTCAGTATTAGAGGATCCTCTAGTTGGCCCAAGCTCTGATATCATAGTGAGCTCCAAAGGTCCAGGAGAAAAAATAATGGAGCCAATAACTTGTTACTAGGGTCTATTTCTTTGAATGCAAATCTATTAAACTTTATCGAGGATATGTGAGTTGGGCCCCGCAAATAATTTCCTCTGGTGGGCCCAAGGAATCCCAGTCCAACCCTGGACTCAGTTTCTTACATTTTAAGTAGATCTTCACTTTTACATATCTGCTTATTACCCCAAGTCATCTTAGGCTACTTTCACACCAGCGTTAGGGATTGAAAACAGGCTGTTCCGGCAAGTTCCAACTGCCCGCTGGACGCCGTCGACTATAATGGGAACCGGTGCAGATCCAACTGCTTCCCGGCATGGATTCAACTGGTCAAAAGTTGCTGCATGCTATGGTTTTCATCTGGCCGAATTCTGGCCTATGTGGTATGGACTACTCTGATCTCCGCCAGTTCCCACTATAGTGAATGGAGGCTGGCAGGCAGACGGCACTTTCTGGCTATGCTGGATCCAGAGAACTTCTCCGAACGCTGGTGTGAAAGTAGCCTTAAACCAAAAAAATGGGGCAACTTTACAAATAATCTTAAATGGGGTTGTGCCAAGTTTGCAATGTATCCGCTATCCACGGGATAGGGAATAACTGATTGCTGGGGGTTTGACTGTCGAGACACCCACTGATCCTAAGAACTGGGGCCTCGTCCCCCCAGTCTGATGGAGCGACAGGTCGGACATGTGCTCCTGTGCTCCATTCATTCTTTATGGGACCATCGGTGATAGCCAAGTACAGTGCTCGGGCTATTTCTGAAGGTCCCATAGAGAATGAATGGAGTGGCAGGGGCACATCCATGACCTGCTGCTCCATTAGAATGAGGCACGCCTGATCAGTGGAGGTCCCAGCCGCTGGACCCCCAGTGAACGGTTAGTTATCCGCTATTCTATAGATAGGGGATAACTTGTAAACTTGGCATAATCACTTTAATTCAAAATGCGCTACCATTTTGCATATACAGCTCTTACCCAGTCCTATCCGTCACTATGGTCACAGACTACAAACAAGCCCAGTGTAGTCTGACACTGCAGTACTTTCTTCCAATAGGTTATCAAAGAGAGCGGCAAAAGGCGTGGTGCTAGTCGATGATTTTTTTTTTTTTTTTATTATGAAACCATAAAGTATTTTCCTTGTGTCACAAATGTATATTTAAATTCCAGCCGTTTATCATGAGTTGAATTCAATTTGGCAAATATGGCTTTGAAATAGAAGACACCTCTGTGGTCGTGGCACCATTAGAGACACAAGTAACGATGGAAACAGATTTACAATGTTTCATATGAAAAGAGGTGATTTACACTTAGGTAGAACTATGTGCTTATTAATGTGCGCCTACATCTCTTTTGATGCATCATAAACATTTTATTTGCCTTGGCAGCAGCTGTTGCTACCATCAGTAATATTATGTCAGGGCAGCTGGACTTGTTCTATTTTTTCTTGAAGAAGACATTTTCCTAGTCGTACAACTGGCTTTATCAATTAGAATGACTTGTACAAGGAATCTCCAGCATTAAATACCTGTGACTCAATCTTCAGTCAGCATAATTTGACAAAACAAGATCAAGTACCTCAAGGAGGTAAGATGTTGATTGCATTTGCATGACCAAAGCTCTTAGGTAAGACTAAACTGCCACGGGAGAAGTCTTAGAATGGCAGACAATAGACATCACACCCTTCCACCTCTATTCAAGCTTGGTTTCTCCAATTTAAGCATAAATAGCTTATTTCCCACCTATTTTAAACCAGTTCTATTATGTGTCAAAGATGTGAACCTCAGTGTCATCAAATGAGCATCCTGTGTCCTTCAGATATATATATATATATACAGTCATGTGAAAAAATTAGGACACCCTTTGAAAGCATGTGGTTTTTTGTAACATTTTTAATAAATGGTTATTTCATCTCCGTTTCAACAATACAGAGAGATTAAAGTAATCCGACTAAACAAAGAAAACTGAAGAAAAGTCTTTTCAAGATCTTCTGTAAATGTCATTCTACAAAAATGCCTATTCTAACTGAGGAAAAAGATAGGACACCCTTGCCCCTAATAGCGAGTGTTACCTCCTTTGGCTGAAATAACTGCAGTGAGACGGTTCTTGTAGCCATCTACCAGTCTTCGACATCGGTCTGAGGAAATTTTACCCCACTCCTCAATGCAGAACTTTTTCAGCTGTGAGATGTTTGAGGGGTTTCTTGCACGTACAGCCCTTTTCAAGTCACCCCACAGCATCTCAATGGGATTCAAATCTGGACTTTGACTTGGCCATTCCAGGACTCTCCATTTCTTCTTTTTCAGCCAATCTTTGGTTGATTTACTAGTATGTTTTGGGTCATTGTCATGTTGCATGGTCCAGTTCCGCTTCAGCTTTAATTTTCTAACTGATGGTCTCACATGTTCTTCAAGCACCTTCTGATACACAGTAGAATTCATCGTGGATTCTATGATGGTGAGCTGACCAGGTCCTGCTGCAGCAAAGCAGCCCCAAACCATGACACTTCCACCTCCATGCTTCACAGTTGGTATGAGGTTCTTTTCTTGGAATGCTGTGTTTGGTTTACGCCAAACATGTCCTCTGCTGTTGTGTCCAAATAATTCAATTTTGGACTCATCTGTCCAAAGAACATTATTCCAGAAGTCCTGGTCTTTGTCAACTTTATCTCTGGCAAATGTCAGTCTGGCCTCGATGTTTCTCTTGGAAAGCAAAGGTTTCCTCCTTGCACACCTCCCATGCAAGTTAAACTTGTACAGTCTCTTTCTGATTGTAGAGGCATGTACTTCTACATCAACAGTAGCCAGAGCCTGCTGTAGTTCTCGAGATGACACTTTAGGGTTTTTGGAGACCTCTT
This sequence comes from Bufotes viridis, assembly GCA_033119425.1. NCBI lineage: Eukaryota > Metazoa > Chordata > Amphibia > Anura > Bufonidae > Bufotes > Bufotes viridis. Next base: position 11,823,006 of record CM065591.1, on the reverse strand, counting down.
TTTAGCATCTTGCGGTCTGCTCTTGGGGTGAACTTGCTGGGGCGACCAGTCCTGGGCATGTTGGCAGTTGTTTTGAAAGCCCTCCACTTGTAGACTATCTTCCGGACAGTGGAATGGCTGATTTCAAAATCTTTTGAGATCTTTTTAAATCCCTTCCCAGACTCATAGGCTGCTACAATCTTTTTCTGAAGTCCTCTGACAGCTCTTTTGCTCTCACCATGGTGCTCACTCTCACTTCAACAGTCAGGAGCACACCAAACTAAATGTCTGAGGTTTAAATAGGGCAAGCCTCATTCAACATGCAGAGTAACGATCTACTAATTATGTGCACCTGGTGTGATATACCTGTGTGAGATCTGAGCCAATTTAAGAGGGAATACATGTGAGGGTGTCCTATCTTTTTCCTCAGTTAGAATAGGCATTTTTGTAGAATGACATTTACAGAAGATCTTGAAAAGACTTTTCTTCAGTTTTCTTTGTTTAGTCGGATTACTTTAATCTCTCTGTATTGTTGAAACGGAGATGAAATAACCATTTATTAAAAATGTTACAAAAAACCACATGCTTTCAAAGGGTGTCCTAATTTTTTCACATGACTGTATATATATATATATATTGTAAGAGGGTGCAAGGTGTTGTTTTTGATAGCAGGTACGTGTCACCGAGGTTGCTGGCCTCGGTGAGGTAAGAGCCGGGGTTTTTGGTCTGCAGCAGCTAGTGCTGCTCTGTTAAATAGCATGGCTGCAAAGCCGATCCGGGCCGGCTCTTACTGGGAGCAGCTAAAGAGTAGGGTGGGTGGCTGCTCCCCACGGTCCAGTCCATGTTTTGGGGCTGGGTATAAAACGCAGCCAGCAGCTGTGTCTGGGTGTGTGTGATTATCCTGGAGCCTGCAAACAGGGCTGAGGAATTCTCTGTCCTGGAGGAAGGAGCTCAGCAAGGTGGTGTTGCCCTGCGACCTGAAGGTGGAATCGCCTGTGGCTGAGCCGACTGCTAGGTGTGAACCCGCACCTAAACCACCCAAGGTGACTGGACCCTGTGTTGGCCTGTTTTTGGTTTTGCACATGATTTCTGTTGTGTATGAACTGTCACCAAGAGACTGTTTTCATTTCTGGTGTGCAAGTGTGAATAAAACACTGTTTGATGCACAATCTGGACTCCTTGTTTTGCCTCTAAACTGCACCCGCACCGCTGTCTACCAGAGCGACTCCCACATTTGGTGTCGGATGCGGGCATGCGCAGTGAGGCTGGCGTGAACGCCGAACTTTGTTTTTGCTGGGCAAAAGTGAATGTCCTATATTAAGCCGGCAAAGTTGCAGCCTGTGATCCCCGACAAAATGGAGGCGGCTGTGAAAGCCCTCATAGAGGCTAACGTGCAGCAGCGGGAGACCAACCAGCTACTGCTACAGCACGTGATGGCGTTGCAAGCGGCAGGAGCGTCCCACCGCGTCCACGATGCCCGGAAAGCTGTCCGTACCGCGATCCCTAAGATGACCCCCTCGGATGATGTTGAGACCTATCTGGCGGTGTTCGAGAAGGTGGCCGTGAGGAGAAATTACCCGAGAACAGTGGGCAGAGGTCATCGCTCCGTTCCTGGCGTCTGGACCCCAGCAAGTATTTTTGACCTCCCAGGTGACCAAGCAGCTGACTACCCGACTGTGAAAGGTGAGATCCTGGCAAGACTGGGGTGAATGTTTTGGTCCGGGCCCAGCGGGTGCATCAGTGGGAGTTTAACCCGGCTGAACCCGCCAGACCACAATACTATGACTTGCTACAACGGTTGCAAAAATGGCTGCAGCCAGACATACTGACTCCCACTGCTATGCTCGACCGTCTGTTAGCCGATGTCTTCTGGAGGGCTTTGCCTTACCCTCTCCAGCACTGGATCGGCCAGGTATCGCCCACCAATGCCCTGGAGATGGTCGACCTGGTGGAGCGATGCGAGGCCACCAGAAACCTGCAGGGGAGTCTTGCTGGGAAGGGGTCAGTTAAACCCCGGAGGCCTCTGCCCCAGTTCCAACGTCCGGCGACAGAGCGGCCTGCACGGAATATACCCCCTGCGAGCCCGCCTCCCGTGGTATGCTGGAGGTGTCAGGAGCCAGGCCACATCAGGGCCGACTGTCCGCATCGGGATGAGCTGATGGAGGTGAACTACGGGGTCGCCACTCCTTGTATGCACGGAAGCTGTGCGCAACTGGCACCCGTGAGGTGCAAGACCATAACCACCTGTGTCAGGTAGAGGTGGGAGATTCGCTGGCGGTGGCTCTGCTGGACTCCGGGAGTTTAGTCTCCCTGGTAAGGGCTGCCCTTGTACGGCCTGCGGAGTATACTGGCCGTAAAGTCGGGGTCCTGTGCATCCACGGAGACCTGAAAGACTACCCCACTGCACTAGTGACTTTGTCCACAGCGGCTGGTAGGTGGACCCACGAGTTGGCTGTCGCTACTACACTCCCACACGAACTAATACTTGGGAGGGACTTCCCGGTTTTCCGCGCTGTGGCCGGCAATAAAGGTATCTGAGGGACCCGAGACAGGGGTGACCCTAGCAGAGTGGCCTGATACCGCTGGAAGGCCAGAACCCTGGGAGCCCGAGTCTGAAGGGCCGGCGGTAGGGGTGACCACTGCTCCGGCGGTAGAGGGGGAAACAACCCCACTGAGTGTAATGGTGGGAGACACGGAGGACTTGCCACCGGGACCTGAGTTGGCAGACCTCAATGTCTCCGGGGAAAATTTTGGGACCGCACAACACCGGGACCAAACCCTAACCAGGGCCTGGGAGAATGTGCTGGAAATTGATGGTAAACCCCAGAAACCAGGGGCTGAATTAATGTTCCCACGATTTATTGTTCTACAGGATATGTTGTATCGGGTGAACCAAGTCTGAGGTGAACCTGTTGAACAGTTGGTGGTGCCCACAGCGTATCGCAAGCTTGTCATGGAGCTTGCCCACCAACATGTTCTTGGGGGACACCTGGGGTGGCAGAAAACCCAGGACCGCATACTGCAGCGGTTTTATTGGCCCGGTGTGTTCAAGGAGGTAGAAGATTATTGTAAGTCCTGTCCAACCTGTCAGATAACTAGCCCCCAGCCTCATTTCCGTAGTCCTCTGGTACCTCTGCCAATTATTGAAGTACCGTTTGAGCGAATCGCTATGGATTTAATTGGGCCTGTACCAAAGTCTGCCAGGGGCCACCAACACATTCTGGTAGTTCTCGACTATGCCACTCGGTATCCGGAGGCGGTGCCTCTGCGACATACCTCAGCTAGGCTCATTGCCAAAGAGTTAATGGAGATGTTTTCCCGTGTGGGCCTGCCAAAAGAGGTTCTGACAGACCAAGGGACCCCTTTATGTCCAAAGTAATGAAGGAACTGTGTAAATTGTTGCGTATAAAGCAGTTACGGACGTCCGTTTACCATCCGCAAACAGACGGTCTTGTTGAGAGGTTTAACCAAACTCTAAAAAATATGTTAAAAAGGGTGGTGTCTAGAGATGGGAAGGACTGGGACCTGCTTCTGCCCTATCTCATGTTCGCAGTGCGAGAGGTACCCCAGGCCTCTACTGGGTTCTCGCCCTTCGAACTGCTTTATGGCAGACACCCTCGGGGCCTGTTGGATATTGCCAAGGAAGCATGGGAACAACAGCCTGTCCCCCACAAAAGTGTCATTGAGTATGTCACCCAGATGCAGGAACGGATGGAAAGGGTGTTGCCCTTGGTCCGGGAGCATATGGAGGCAGCGCAACAAGCCCAGAGTAGGGTGTATAATCGTCAGGCTCGGGTACGGGGCTTCCATCCGGGAGATCGGGTTTTGGTTCTGGTACCCACCCTTGACAGCAAGTTCCTAGCTAGGTGGCAGGGCCCCTATGAGGTGATCGAGAAGGTAGGGGAAGTAAATTACAAAGTACACCAGCCAGGCGGCGCAAGCCGGAGCAGGTGTACCACGTGAATTTACTTAAGCCGTGGAAAGATAGGGACGCGGCCGACGACCACAGCCCCCGGCCAGGGCTTCTAGGTGAAAAGGGTCCAGCCCCACAGTTCGAGGCCTGTGAAGCAGTAACCACGGTAAAATTGCAGACAGCCTGTCTTCCAAACAAGTTCAGGAAGTCAGGAGTTCATCAGTCGGAACACGGATGTGTTCTCGGACCTCCCTGGCCGCACGTCTCTCATCCAACATGACATCGTCACTGAGCCTCAGGCCAAGATCCGGTTAAAACCATACCGGGTACCCGAGGCTCGGCGACGGGCCATCGCGGAGGAAGTACAGTTAATGTTGAAGCTCGATGTCATTGAGGAGTCGAAAAGTGAGTGGGCCAGTCCCATAGTCCTAATACCCAAGCCGGATGGGACGTTGCGGTTCTGCAACGACTTTCGCAAGTTAAATGAAGTATCCAAGTTTGACGCGTATCCCATGCCCCGAGTAGACGAGTTGGTTGAAAGTTTAGGACAAGCCCGTTATTTTTCTGTGCTGGACCTCACTAAAGGGTACTGGCAAGTACCCTTAACGGAGGCGGCCAAGGAAAAAACCGCATTTGTTACCCCGCAGGGCCTGTATCACTACAAGGTGTTACCCTTTGGCCTGCATGGCGCCCCCGCCACTTTTCAAAGGTTAATGGACATAGTGCTGCGACCACATCGTCGGTACGCCTCGGCCTACTTAGATGATGTAGTCATCCACAGCACCGACTGGGAAAGCCATTTACCCAAGGTGCAGGCGGTAGTGGATGCCCTGAGGAAAGCCGGACTGACCGCTAACCCAAAGAAGTGCTCCATAGGGTTAGAGGAGACAAAATATCTGGGATATGTAATTGGGCGGGGAGTCATCAAACCTCAGGTAACTAAGGTAGAGGCCATTCGTAACTGGCCCCGACCGGTCACCACCAGGCAGGTAAAGTCGTTCCTGGGGATTGTAGGTTACTACATGAGGTTTGTGCCCCACTTTGCCACAATAGCAGCGCCATTGACAGACCTGTTGAAGGGGCGAAAGTCTGGGAGGCTTAGCTGGAGTGAGAAGGCGGAGGAGGCTTTCTCCGCGTTGAAGTCGGCCCTGTGTGGGTCCCCGGTTTTGGTGACACCCGACTTCAACAAGGAGTTTGTCGTACAGACCGACGCCTCGGAGGTAGGCCTCGGTGCGGTACTGTCGCAGGAGGTCAACGGGGAAGAACATCCCGTTGTCTTCCTGAGCCGTAAGCTCAATCCCGCCGAGTCCAGATATAGTATAGTGGAGAGGGAGTGCCTGGCTATCAAGTGGGCACTCGAATCTCTCCGCTACTACTTGTTAGGGAGGAGGTTCCGTCTGGTGACCGACCATTCCCCCCTCAAATGGATGAGTCAGGCCAAGGAGAGGAATGCTCGGGTCACCAGGTGGTTCCTATCTCTGCAGAATTTCAAATTCTTCGTGGAACACAGGGCAGGCCGCTTGCAGGGCAACGCAGATGCCCTGTCCCGCGTCCACTGCCTCACGTGTGTTCACCCCTCAGGGTTGAACAAAGGGGGGTGTGTAGAGGGTGCAAGGTGTTGTTTTTGATAGCAGGTACGTGTCACCGAGGTTGCTGGCCTCGGTGAGGTAAGAGCCGGGTTTTTGGTCTGCAGCAGCTAGTGCTGCTCTGTTAAATAGCATGGCTGCAAAGCCGATCCGGGCCGGCTCTTACTGGGAGCAGCTAAAGAGTAGGGTGGGTGGCTGCTCCCCACGGTCCAGTCCATGTTTTGGGGCTGGGTATAAAACGCAGCCAGCAGCTGTGTCTGGGTGTGTGTGATTATCCTGGAGCCTGCAAACAGGGCTGAGGAATTCTCTGTCCTGGAGGAAGGAGCTCAGCAAGGTGGTGTTGCCCTGCGACCTGAAGGTGGAATCGCCTGTGGCTGAGCCGACTGCTAGGTGTGAACCCGCACCTAAACCACCCAAGGTGACTGGACCCTGTGTTGGCCTGTTTTTGGTTTTTCCACATGATTTCTGTTGTGTATGAACTGTCACCAAGAGACTGTTTTCATTTCTGGTGTGCAAGTGTGAATAAAACACTGTTTGATGCACAATCTGGACTCCTTGTTTTGCCTCTAAACTGCACCCGCACCGCTGTCTACCAGAGCGACTCCCCACAATATATATAGTCTGCCACTTACAATGCTGTTCTACCACATCTTCCAAGGCAGTTTAATAACACTAATAGTTTCAGTCAAGCAAAAGCAATCAATATCTGACCTCCATGATGCTTGTGTTGAGTATGATGATCAGGTGATATTGACTGAAGCATGGGTCACCATTATTTAATGAAAATGATTCATTTTATGAGTAATTCTAATTGAGAAAGTCATTCTAATTGACTAATTTAAGAGAAAATCTGAGAAGTGCAGCTGCTATGACTTATAGATACTGATATACCATGACCTGGATGAACGAGAGCTTTCCCCCAGACTGTTGCACCAGCATCCCATGCCCACCTCTGCCCTGATAGTCCATGTGGTCTTCTGATGTTGGCAGGTCTGGCTCCTTGTCTTCTTAGTGCTTAGTGTGGCCTGCTCTTCCTCTAGCTGGCCTTGGGCTGTGCTATAGGGTGCACGCTTGCTTTTTGACTCTTAAAGGACCATTATGTGTATGTCCTAATTCCTCCCCAGCCCATGTTTGTCAGTTCCTGGGTATGTAAGGCATCTTTCCTAAGGGAAGGTTGCCTGAGCTTTAGGTTCCTAGTCTCCAATTACCAGTGAAGGTGTGATGTTCTGACTACCTATGTACCAAACTCCTGCCTGATAGCCATGATTCCAAGCCGTCTGCCTTGACCTTAGTCTGCTTCTTGTACTTTCCAGTAAATAAAAATGATAATGTTTGTAATATACTTTCTATAAAAATTCTTCCCCCATTGCCAGGCTCCAATTTTCCCCTTCTCTTGACCTTGTCCATAATGACCATGTCAGATACTTCCTCAGGACTTAATGTCACAATGCAGCAGTTGGCCAAAATGGTGTCATATCCTTATGGAAGATGTGGCTTTGCATCAAGATCATGAATCCTAAAATAAAATAATCTTAAAAATAAAGAAAACCAACTGAAGATTTATTTATTTATTTATGTTTTTAATTTTTTTAATTAAGGTTTATTGGAGTCCATGCCAAGATAAGAAATGTTTTGGGTGGTTGAGCATCTTTCTTTGGGATAGGTTCCTCTAGCTTAGGGTTTGTGGCAGCTCCATCAACCCTAAACTACAGTAACACTGCCTGAAGAAGGGTGGGCAACTGCCTAAAAAGATGTTTAACATTGGCGGTGACTCCATTAAAACTTAAATTCAAAGAATCTCTCCCAAGAGTTGTCTCTATTTTTAGACTAATATTTGAGAAGACCTTAGGTGGAAGGGTCAATAAAAGACACACTAGTAGATGTAGGAGAAGTACTGTCATCCACCCCTTACATCATATTACCCAAGGGATGATGATTCACTGACAGCAGTGGAATAGATGGATGCTATGATACCCAGATGCATTCCTGTGGATCCAAATGGACTAATGATGGGGTCCGTCAGCTGTATTTTTGTCACTAAGAGTGGCAATGTTCCTCTTGCCCTGAAGAGTACAAAAATATCATTATAGAAATCTCCTGGTGTACATGTGGTGCTATGTTGTGCCTGGATATTATGGCATAGGGCCAGGGATCAGTGGATGTTGGAGTGTCAGGTGGCTGCCAAGTCAATCTCAAGTTCAGTATTTTATTAAAAAAATAAAAATTCTGTGCTGTGATTGGCATTCCTATCAGCCAATAAAAGTGCAGAATCCTGATACCTTTATTAGCTTGCTGGTTTCTAGCCTTGTGGTTTATTGTCATGTTTGTACTTTTCATTATTGTGATTTGCAAAAGTTGATTTTTGTGATTGGACCTTGAAAGTTCTGTTCCTCACCACACAGTAAAAAATTTCAACTTTTTGAGAATTTTCTTTGTGACACACATATACTTTCACTGACAGACATATACAGTGCACACTGTGACACTTGTACATACCTAAGGGCACAGGCTTCTTTAGCCAGCAGTCTTGTGATGATATCGGAGCTGTGAAGGTCTCCCCGTTATCTTCTCTATGCTGTCTTCATTCTATGGTGTCTCCCATGCAATGTTGACCAGTGGATGGTGGATAGAAGTACATGGACACTGCGAGACTTAGGAGTAAGCGGGAAAATTGTGAGAGCACAAATGGGAGGTTTTAAAAGCCCCCACCTTGTGTGTGTTTCTGCAACAGGGCCCTCTATATAAGGCGACCCAGGTGTAGAAAATGCCGAGTAGTATGTTGCCTAAAATGTCTCTTTATATGTGTCACGGTGCTCCTACCTGGATATGGCTGGACCCAAGGCTTTGGCTCCGAAGGAATAAATAGAGAGAAAAATTGAGGAATAGAAGAATAACTTGAGTCCAGACCTTGTATGTAGTTGAACAACAGCTTTACTTGAATAAAGTTCATCAGGAACAATCTTTAAGCTTTGTCTTGCTTCCAGCAGGCTTTAGCATTAAACTGGCAAGCTTCTTCAATAACTCTGCTTGCTTTCTCTCTCTCTGCTGTACTGACAGGCTTGCTTAATATTCTGTTACTTCTGTATGCTGCACTTCTCTCTTTGGTCTGACTTATGGTTATGCCAGGGAACGTTCCTCCTGGCACCTGAAGCTTTACAGCGAACCTGTCACCTGCTTTTCACTTATTAAACTATTCACAGTACCTTATAGATCATGCTCATTGTGTTCCCAAACTCAGACCCTCCTTGACTCCAAGATGTACCTCCCCCGCCCTAACCCCGCCTCTCAGCCCTTTAATTGACAATTGTCCTCCTCGCCGGGACCGCGCTTGTATCAGCGGCGCATGCGCCATCGCCCTCCTTTGCAGCGCGATCCCGACCATCGCGCATGCGCTGTCCACCGACGCTTCACTCTGCGCGATGGTCGGGATCGCGCTGCAAAGGAGGGCGACAAGCGTGGTCCCGGCCAGGAGGACAAGTGTCAATTAAAGGGCTGAGAGGCGGGGTTAGGGTGGGGGAGGCACATCCTGGAGTCAAGGAGGGTCTGCCTCCTTGACTTGTATCGTGACTTGTGACGCAGGAGAGCAGGACTTTATAAAGTGATTTTTTCATGAATCTACAGGCCAGAAAAACTGGAAAAAACAGTTTAGAAACACAATGAGGATGATCTATAAGGTACTGTGAATAGTTTAATAAGTGAAAAGCAGGTGACAGGTTCGCTTTAAGCTTTGACCTCATGGCCAGCAGAGCTTACTGTGCTCTGGCTGGCATGGGCACGTCTAACTGAGAAGTGCCCCCTGCACACCTGTCCCCTAGCAAGGGGTAAGCTAGACTAACTCTTAACCGGTCCCCACCCTTCCTGCAGGAAGTAGGACTTGCCCACCTCTCTCCAGGGTCGAAATTGAATATTCGTCATTATTCTATATATTGCGAATGTTACGCAAATTTATATTTGCATTGCGAATTCAACTTAGAGCTGAGTTCCTAATGGTTGTTGCTAGAATATAACGAAGATTGAGAATATAGCGCTATATTCGTGAATTCGTGATATTCGTTATATTCTAGCAATACAACCATTAGGAACCCAGCTCTAACTTGAATTCGCAATGCGAATAATTCAGGTTATATTAATCGCATTGTGATTACTACTTTGTCAAATTTGTGAGATCGTGATTCTCACATCCGACAGTACATTTTAGCATGGAGGCGTTCCCATGCACACGGGAAGTCGGCAGAAGCGGCAATGGGCATTGACTGGAGCTGGCAGGGAGCCAGGAATCCTCCGGACAGGTAAGAACAGCTTTTGGGAAGTGGGAAGACAACCGGAGAGCAGCAAGGATTAACAACTTAAAAAAAAACAACGAATATTCGAAATAGCAAATATATACCGCTATATTCACAATATTCGCGAATTTGTGAAATGCCAATATTCGCTAAAAAAATTCACTATTCGAATATTCGCGCTCAACACTATTCATAAAAGCATTGAAATTCCCAATAATCAGATGAGATCTGGTGATTAGCATTGGGATCATCCGATGATCTATCGGCGTGCTCAAGTGCCGTAGTTTGGTGTGGCTTTGCCTATTGCTGGGGCATCGAGTACATAGACTACAATAATGAGAATGACACTCAGGTCATTCTCATTAGTATGATTTGCTGAAAAATGATGGGGGCCTTTAGATTTCTGCTCCTCTCCACACACAAAGATAAAATACTCAGATGGCGCGTCGTCATTAATCACACAAAGCCTCGGCGGCTGGCATGATTGGCGCAGTTTCATAGAGGTAATCCCGTTATTTCCTTATGAACTTGTAGTGGATAAGGATTACACATTGTAGGCTGTTGTGGTAGAATAGATGGATTTCTGTAATAATTCCGAGAATGATTCTCTTGGAATGAATAAAATGTATATTTTCAGGCTCAGTCTGAATAAAACGCGCGGGAGATCGTATTATCCTGACATAATGGACTCCGCTCTGAATGAGAAACATCATAGAGATGTCTGAAGCAAGAAAATAAATATTTAACCAATGTTCAAAGGCCGGTAAATAAGAGACATGAGAGGTGTCAGACATCGAAGTGCAAGTTGTCATAGAGGAGTCTATTGACTTACAAACCACAGTATTCTGTATACATCTAGATAGATAGATAGATAGATAGATAGATAGATAGATAGATAGATAGATAGATAGATAGATATGAGATAGATAGATATGAGATAGATAGATATGAGATAGATAGATATGAGATAGATAGATATGAGATAGATAGATATGAGATAGCTAGATAGATAGATAGATAGATAGATAGATAGATAGATAGATTGAGATAGATAGATATGCGATAGATAGATATGCGATAGATAGATATGAGATAGATAGATATGAGATAGATAGATATGAGATAGATAGATATGAGATAGATAGATAGATAGATAGATAGATATATATGAGATAGATAGATAGATAGATAGATAGATAGATAGATAGATAGATATATATGAGATAGATAGATAGATAGATAGATAGATAGATAGATAGATAGATAGATATGAGATAGATCAGGGGCGTAGCTATAGGGGGTGCAGAGGTAGCAGTCGCTACCGGGCCCAGGAGCCCGAGGGGGCCCAAAGACCCTTGTGCCACATAAAAAGATCCTGGTATTATAGAAAGTGTATGCTGGGAGGGTCTCATAGATTTCGCACTGGGTCCAGAATGTTCAAGGTACACCTCTGGCTGGAGGGAAGGGGTTATTTCGACAATTTGGCATGAAGGGGGTGCCGTTTCAATTTTTGCCTCATTCAGCAGGCTATGTGCTCCCCTTTCCCTGGCCCCAAAGTACTGAGGGAAGGGGGGCCCAAGCTGAATTGTTGCACCGGGGCCCATAAGCTTCTAGCTACGCCCCTGAGATAGATAGATATGAGATAGATAGATAGATAGATAGATAGATAGATAGATAGATAGATAATGTTAGGGTTGCTGGGGTACAAGTCACCCCCTTGGTCATGATATATACATACAGGCCTACATAGTGAGCAGATTTTTTTCCTTGTACATAACTGTAAGTGATTGAGAATGATCTGTGTCACTGCAGGTCATTCTCACATTCTCCACACCACAACATGACTAGGACAGGAGATGACCCGGTCGTTTTGATGTCCCTCTGCCAATTACCATGTCATGAACTAAACATGACCTCCCTGTGTAGGGGATAACAGTGGGTTACGTAAAGGGCCCAAAGGGGGGCAGGTACAGACGCAGCATTGCTTTCAGATAATTACATAATCCTGGTCCATGAATAGAGTTCTGAAACTGCAGGGAAGTAGATTGCATGGGCCTAGCAGTAGGAGAAGGATTGATATTCTGAGGCCTGTGGTATCTGATAGACAATCCTCCTGGGTGCTGTGAAGATTCTCACCCATCATCTGTTAACCACTTAGAAGACGCCTCAGGGAGTCAGATGATCCTAAACTTCTTGGGATCTTCAGGAATGAAGTCCCGGATCAGGTGTTACATTGTCATGTGCTCCTCAGATACAATGTATCTCACCTGCGCTGACATGGCTCTTCTCTTCTTACAATCGGTAGATTCCTCCTCTCGGCTCCCGGAGTTCTTACTTTGCAGAATTGTCTACGGAAGCAGCGGGATCTAAATGAAGTATAATGATGGTTCATTTGCTGCTTTAATGAGGATCAAAACCCAAATTCCCAGCACTCGCTGAGCTCCCAGCTGCAAAAACCCATCGGCTGCTCAGCTGATGTCATGAAGTCCATATGCTACCAATCGCGGTTAATGGTCGAGGCTGGATGGGACATTGTGGCTCCATATACAGTGGGACGCCAGACGCTGCAGTCGTCATCCATCTCTTTGTCTCATCACCGCCAGCATCTCACAATCATCAACTCTGCTACATCTTCAAGCCTTATGGTTTTATAGGAGGCTACTTATGATTCCCTGCCTGATGACATGTCTGTCTTAGTATCTTGCATTCCTCATGCAGTGATTATTTTGGAGTGTTTATTCTTATGCTGTGTCATTCCTTTAGTATTCCTACTAAATGTTAATAAAACAATTGCTAGCAGTTTACAATGAGGGTCCTTCTGGGTGTTACCAGTTGGGGGTGTATCCTTGCCAGTCTGACACTGGCAGCACTGATTGGATGGTGTCAGATTGCACAAGGACACACCCTCAACTGGTACCACCCAGCTGGACCTTCACTGCCAACTGCTAGCAATACATGTATAACATCTTGCAGGAATAATAGAGGACTAGCAAATAGAATCATAAGAATAGTTGAAGAATTGTTATTACATGAGGAATGCAAGTAGTTACTAAAACTGCCCTACCCAAATCCAGTAGTAACACAATGGGTCCACCTGCCTTGTCCCAAGACCTGACGAAGGGGTTATTTCACATGAACCCACAGGATAGATAATAAATGTGTGATCAGTTGTGGTGTCAAAAGGTGGGAATCCCACTAAAATGAGGGTCTCAAAGCCTCTATTCCTCCTCATTACACTCGTGCGCTGCAGTGAGGAGGAGATTTAATCGACGGTGGTCAGGCATGTGCACTGCTGCTCTATTCATACCTATCGGGCCAAGAGCAGTGAGAAGGAATTGGGTCCTCAGGCCCGCATTTTGGTTATTGGTGATGTAATGTGCCTGTGATTTTTTTGCAATAAAAATGGGCAGTAGCCCAGAGCAGGGAGCTCCTGCAAAGGGTTTGTTATATGGTGTTATGTAATGCTGTATATTGTGATTTTATGTTATGTTTTGGAGCCCAATAAAGGTATGTATGGATGGTACAGCTGGGGTTTATAATCTTGGTTCAGACCTTGCAGAAGGCTCGTTGGTGGCTGGCTCCACCCCTAGCTTGAGGTTCTTGCTCTAGAAATAGTTCAGTGAAAGAGGAAGCTGTTGCCTCATTCTCCTTCTCCTTAAACCCGAAATCTTCAGAGACTCATAGATCTCTGCAAGATTCACAGAAAGAGAGAAAGAGGAAGATAAATGATAACTTTGAATTTGTCAGTAAGGTAACCTGCTACTACTGCCATTCAGACTTTGCTGCAGTGAGGGACAGCATTAAAACATCTCAACACGTCCTGGCTGGACGTGCCTTCAAAACCCTGTATCCCTCAATGGGCACTACAGCCATTATTTCTAAGGTACTGTTACCAGCCATAGATTTTACTGAGAGAGACTTTAGCAAGATAGAAACAGAAGACGGCCATAACTCCCATCCTTGCCTAAATCTATACATTATTTTCTGGGAGAGAATTGCACTATATACAATTGGAACTGTGTCTGTTATAACTGGATTTACTCCAACTCCCATCCAAACACTTAACATCACAGGCGCCCATCTACCATCAAGCAGGAGCCCCAGAACCAGATTGCACCCCGAGGGAAGAAAGGGTGCAGCCTCCTTTCACTGCACGGTCCTAAGGAGAAATGGACTGATGAAACCCACTATGATTGACTGTGACATCCATAACCACTACTACTCCCATCATCCACTCCAGCTCCTCCTGGGCCGCTGCAAATGCAAATCACAACATGCAAACACTTTAATTTTCTCGAAACTGGACAGCTCTGAAATGGGGAGAGAAAAAGTGGGTGGAGTCGATTGGGATGGGCGTGGCCAATAACTTTATGGTATTAGATGGCAGTCTTAATGAATGTGGGATCTTTTATGATTTGTGATTTTTTTCATGTTCCAGTTAGGGATGAGCAAATCGACTTCGGATGAAACATTTGAAGTCGATTCGCATAATACTTTGTTTGAATACTGTACAGAGCGAGCGTTCCATACAGTATTAGAATGTATTGGCTCCTATGAGCCGAAGTTATTACTTCGCGAAGTCTCGCGAGACTTCGCATATTAACTTCAGAAATTGATTTAGACTGTAAAAAAACATTTCCTGAACTCGGGTTCGGTTACAAGGTTCCACTTGGAACCAAACCCGAGTTTGGGAAATGTTTTTTTACAGTAGATATTGATTTATGAAGTTATTATAGGGAAGTCTCGCGAGACTTTGCAAAGTAATAACTTCGGCTCATCAGAGCCAATACATTCTAATACTGTATGGAGTGCTCGCTCTGTACAGTATTCAAACTAAGTATTATGCGAATTGACTTTGAATGTTTCATCTGAAGTTGATTCGTTCATCCCTAACAGCTTTGGAAATTCAAAAACATTCAGTAATCGGCCACTAGATGTATATACTGTATATAACACCTTCTCAGGGCCAACATTTTCTTGAGCAGTGTAGACCATGCCACTCTGGTTGGACAACTTATTGCCTCCTGTAATGACCGATCCTCCCGCCATACTGAGACCTGCCTCTATGGGGAGCCCAGTCTTCATGGTGACCAAGGCCCAATCCATGGTGCAAAAAGGAAGAAGCATAAATCAAGACCAAGCAAACATGGCCCAGGAGATCCACCTCCACAAAATGATGGAAATGCGTGGCCATAATGCATGGTATCTACAAAGTGTTATTATGTGTGGGCATAGTGAGGTGGGGTAGTAGTATTTGAACACAAATTCTGTGTTCTGTGCGGCACTTTTATGTGGACACTTTATGTCACTATTATGTGGACACTGTATGGTGGGTTTACATGAGGACTGTATAGGACTCTGAGGACACTACAAGGTCAGCATAATATAGTGGCATAGTATTTATTTGGGACTGGTTGACACTGTTATACACACACACCATATGACAGCATTATGTAGGAACTGTACAGTGGGGGTATGTAGCTGTGTTACATTGTATGTATATATTGCATTAGTATTGGCATACAAAACCCCTTGAGGATAAAGCCAATTTTGGCAGCAACATTTTCTCTTTGTTTCCCCATCTTCCAAGAGTCACTGTCGTCCGAGGGCTTGAACTTTGCAGGACGTGATGTATATTTTAATGGCTCGGTAACTGGAACATTATTTGTGGGGGTGGAATGGGAAAAAAGCGCCATCTTGCAAATTTTGTGTTTCGTTGTATGACGTTCAGTGTGTGTATTGGATTACACAATACATTGCAATACTTTTACATTGCAGTTTATTGTAATTTTACTGGAATCTTATTACAAACTTCAAATCGCGAATTAGAATATTGCCCCTGCCGCTCATCACTATTAAACAGTATTAAACAGTGCAAGTTTAGTCTTTCAAGTGAAATAAAGTAAGAACTTTATTTGCATAAATGAAACGGGCAAATGTCCACAAATGTCTAGACCTCACAGTAGAAATCACAGAATAAAGTGGCCTAAGCCTACATGCACACGGCAGTGGTTTTTTGCGGCCACCGTTCCGTTTTTTTTGCAGATCCAATGGTTTCCCATTCATTTCTATGGATCCGTTAAAAATGCAGATGCCTCTTCCGTTGCCTGTCCGCTGTCCGAATTTCACGTCCGCAAAAAAAATATGGCATGTCCTATTCTTGTCCGCAAAAAAGGTTTGCAGACCCATAGAAGTCAATGGGTCCGCAAAAAATGCGGATGACCAACGGAAGCCATCCGTTTGTCATCCGCATCCGTTTTTTTTTTTTGCGGATTGTCGCTTGGAAACCAGAGCACTTGTACAGGTACTTTAAGTAAATGGTTCAAGCCTTCCATCTTTTTTTGTGGATACGCAAAAAAAAAACAGAAGACACACAGAAACACAACCTATAAACACACGGAAAGGATGTGGATGTGAAAAAAAAAGGAAGACGGATCCGCGATTTGCGGACAGCAAAAATCAACTGTTGTGTGCATGTAGCCTAAATGGGAGGAAATGCTCAAACCCCCAAATACTTTAGCGTATTTATAACCGGGGGAGCAGTTCCTCCGTATGTGAGCCGTTACTAATGGCAATCCCCAGCAAAAATGTATATAATGGAGGATGTCGGCAGCGAACCACATGCACCACAAAAACATCCTACACAAGATGGAAACATGTGTGGATGAAAATATAAGACTAAATAAATCACTGCAAAAGGTGCACCACAATGATATGCAACTGACAATATAGGCTAAACCCTCACGCTGATGTTAAAAATGAGACTTTAGCCAATATATTCCGGTTAGGAACATATCAAAGCCCTGCGCACCCCTTCAAGGTATCTCATTGTGGTGTGGGACCTACCACGAACCTACCTATAGTGTGTGAACACAGCCTGATAGGTGCTGAGGTCCGACTCACAGCCAAGCTCCCACATACCTCCATAGTAAGATCACTAATGGGAGGGAAGAGGAGGCTGCGAGCCCCACCTATAAGGGGCCATGTGACACAGGCTACAAGGTGCACCAGAATGTTACCAACGATAGACATTGGCACATTCCATAGATATAAAGACAAATCACAGAATAAAGTGGCCTAAATGGGAGGAAATGCTCAAAACCCCCACACTGAGATACCTTGAAGAGGTGCGCAGGGCTCCGATATGTTCCTGATCGGAATATATTGGCTAAAGTCTCATTTTTAACATCAGCGTGAGGGTTTAGCCTATATTGTCAGTTGCATATCATTGTGGTGCACCTTTTGCAGTAATTTATTTAGTACCCCTGCTCCAGGGCACAACACTAACATGTGGGCATTGTGTGGCACTGTTATGTGGGCACTGTCTGACACTAATATGTGTAGCGTTAGGGACCCTTGTGCGGAAGTCGTGAAGTGGTACTTGGGCCCGACATACTTTTGATCAAAAATGTGCGCTAAGAGCTTCCTTCATTCCAACTTTTGGAATGAGCCCCTTTTTTATTTTCCTGTTAGTTTATGATTTATTGTGCAGCCATCTTTTAACCAGTTGATTTACTCTATTTGCCTTATGGTTATGCACTTCTGAGTGTAGAAACATATCTGCTTAGTCTGAACTCTGTCTTATAGTATGACACTAATATGTGGGCACTGTGTGGCACTGATATGTGGGCATTGTGTGGGACTATTATGTGGGCACTGTCTGACACTAATATGTGGGCACTGTGTGGCACTGATATGTGGGCATTGTGTGGGACTATTATGTGGGCACTGTCTGACACTAATATGTGGGCACTGTGTGGCACTGATATGTGGGCATTGTGTGGGACTATTATGTGGGCACTGTCTGACACTAATATGTGGGCACTGTGTGGCACTGATATGTGGGCATTGTGTGGGACTATTATGTGGGCACTGTCTGACACTAATATGTGGGCACTGTGTGGCACTGATATGTGGGCATTGTGTGGGACTATTATGTGGGCACTGTCTGACACTAATATGTGGGCACTGTGTGGCACTGATATGTGGGCATTGTGTGGGACTATTATGTGGGCACTGTCTGACACTAATATGTGGGCACTGTGTGGCACTGATATGTGGGCATTGTGTGGGACTATTATGTGGGCACTGTCTGACACTAATATGTGGGCACTGTGTGGCACTGATATGTGGGCTATATGTTGGTATTATAAGACATTATGGGACTCATTTATGAACTGATATACTCCACTTTTATGGCGTATATCAGTTGCACATTTTGTTGCACGCCATTTAGCGGCAAAATCTACAACTTTTCCCACAGATCAAGAAAAGGGGGCATGGTGTGGGAGCTGAAGAGGGTGGGCCGCCAGGCCATCTCAATCATTATTTTCTACGCCAGTTTGTGGCGTAGAAAATGGCTTAAATCTACACTAGTAAGGGAACTGGTATAGATTTAAGTTTGTCGCACGTCCTGCTGGAAGATTATGTACGGGCCTGCAGCTCCATATAACTTTGATGCCTCCTCCAGTAGTATAAAAAGACTTAAGATGGGTGTGTAAATCGCTGGTCTTAATAAATGAGCCCCCGTATGCTGATATTATATGGGCACTTTTAGATTGGCACTGGGTGACACTATTATGTGGGCAAAGTGTGGCAAAGATATGTGGCCACTGTTCTGCACTATAATGTGGGCATTGTGCAGGACTTTTAGGTGGGCACTGTGTGTCACTATTATCTGGATATTGTGCAGCACTAATATGTGGGCACTGTATGTTTATATTTTATGGGCACAGTAGGTTGATATTATATGAACATTTGTTGATATTATATTGGCACTGTACTTTAGTATTATATGGACACTTTCTGTTTATCTTTTTTGGGCATTGATTGGTATTATATAAGTGCTGTATGTTGAGATTATATGGGCACTGTACATTGGTATTATTTGGGCACTGTATGTTGATATTATATAGGCATTAATTGGTATTATATGGGTACTGTATGTTGGTATTATATGGGTACTGTATGTTAGTATTATATGGGCACTGTATGTTGATATTATACTGTATAGGGATTAATAGACATTATATGAGTACTGTATGTTGGTATTATATAGGCATTAATTGGTATTATATGGGTACTCTATGTTGGTATTATACTGTATAGGCATTAATAGGTATTATATGGGTACTGTATGTTGTTATTATATGGGCACTGTATGTTGGTATTATACTGTATAGGCATTAATAGGTATTATATGGGTACTGTATGTTGGTATTATATGGGCACTGTATGTTGGTATTATACTGTATAGGCATTAATAGGTATTATATGGGTACTGTATGTTGGTATTATATGGGCACTGTATGTTGGTATTATACTGTATAGGCATTAATAGGTATTATATGGGTACTGTATGTTGGTATTATATGGGCACTGTGTGTTGGTATTATAGGGGCACTGTATGTTGATATTTTACTGTATGGGCATTAATAGGTATTATATGGGTACTGTATGTTGGTATTATATGAGCACTGTATGTTGATATTATACTGTATGGGCATTAGTGATATTATGGGCACTATGTTGGTATTATACTGTGGTTAATATTAGGCATTATTATATGGGCACTGTATGTTAGTATTATATGGGTACTCTATGTTGGTATTATACTGTATAGGCATTAATAGGTATTATATGGGCACTGTATGTTGGTATTATATGGGCACTGTATGTTGATATTATGCTGTATAGGCATTAATAGATATTATATGGGTACTGTATGTTAGTATTATATGGGCACTGTGTGTTGGTATTATATGGGCACTTTATGTTGATATTTTACTGTATGGGCATTAATAGGTATTATATGGGTACTGTATGTTGGTATTATATGAGCACTGTATGTTGATATTATACTGTATGGGCATTAATAGATATTATATGGGCACTATATGTTGATATTATACTGTATAGGCATTATTAGGTATTATATAGGTACTGTATGTTAGTATTATATGGGCACTGTATGTTGGTATTATACTGTATTGGCATTAATAGATATTATATGGGTACTGTATGTTGGTATTATATGAGCACTGTATGTTAGTATTATATGGGCACTGTATGTTGGTATTATATGAGCACTGTATGTTAGTATTATATGGGCACTGTATGTTGGTATTATATGGGCACTGTATGTTGATATTATGCTGTATAGGCATTAATAGATATTATATGGGCACTGTATGTTAGTATTATATGGGCACTGTATGTTGGTATTATACTGTATAGGCATTATTAGGTATTATATGGGTACTGTATGTTAGTATTATATGGGCACTGTATGTTGGTATTATATGAGCACTGTATGTTGGTATTATATGGGCACTGTATGTTGGTATTATATGAGCACTGTATGTTAGTATTATATGAGCACTGTATGTTGATATTATACTGTATAGGGATTAATAGACATTATATGAGTACTGTATGTTGGTATTATATAGGCATTAATTGGTATTATATGGGTACTCTATGTTGGTATTATACTGTATAGGCATTAATAGGTATTATATGGGCACTGTATGTTGGTATTATATGGGCACTGTATGTTGATATTATGCTGTATAGGCATTAATAGATATTATATGGGTACTGTATGTTAGTATTATATGGGCACTGTGTGTTGGTATTATATGGGCACTGTATGTTGATATTTTACTGTATGGGCATTAATAGATATTATATGGGCACTGTATGTTAGTATTATATGGGCACTGTATGTTGGTATTATATGGACACTGTGTGTTGGTAACCTCATGATTTCCAGTAGACATTTGTGATCCGTATTCACTTCTAATCTACAAGGTGCTCCTCGGGAGCGATAGTCTGCATCATCACTGCCCCCGTCCTCAATTAGCAAGTTTAATAACCGCTATTCTTTACTTTAAGAAAAGCAATTTAGAAAACACGTCTGCGATGCACAAAGCCTAATCTTTCATTTTTTGAAGTGCCTCCCTCCTCCTCCCTGCTTCTCTTCCTAACACTATCAAAAAACACAGGAGGCGAGAGCAGCCACCGTCCCCACAAAAGAAAAAGTGGAACATTTGACCTGCAAATATTACATTAACATTTAAATAAGCCGCCGGAGATGGGAAGAGGGAAAGTCGCCGATGCTCTTCACTTTCCTATTATTTGCTGAGAGAATCGGGGATTGGGGTCTAGAAGCTGTTGACTTGCTCGGAGAATGACGGGTCAGGGAACTGCTGCTAGAAAAAAAGGTTTTATGTTTTATGCAAATTGCATTTCAACGAAAAGTTTCAGGACTTTTTGAAATGCCTTGTGTCAATTCTTCACCATTTTTAAAATCTTAACACGAAAACCAACAGGGCAGAAATAGGGTGCTTAGTCTTCTCTCCTGCGGGAGGTGATGTACCCAGATGTGTCTCTCTTCAATATATAATGTGTGACCACTTATCAAAAAATTATGACTTCAAGATATTGTGTCACAAGATGCTTATGCAATATGTGTTTATGTGCTGCCACCCAGTGGGTGCGATGAGAATTGTAGTCAGTCAAAGGCTTTGTTAACATGTTGCAATATTGTATTAAATTTGTTTAATAGGATATTGGCGTCTTAAAGGAACAGTGCATTTAAAACTCTTTTTAAACTCTTATACTCACTTATCTGGAGAACTTTCATCATTTTCTGTGGGCGGGCAGCGGCTTATCAAATACTGTCATCTATCAGGATGCTTTGCAGTTAGCTCCTCTTAACCCTTTCCTGCCCTGCATAAACATAGTCCGTAACGTATAGCCCCACAATTACCTCCTAGAGATATAGCCACATATTTCTATGAATGTAGGGATGAATGAAAGAGATATGTCTGGCCACCACCGAGTGCAGGAGAAGGATAAACAGCAGGGGGTGCAACCAGAGATGAAACTGTACTTAACCAATTCAGGATCGGGACACTTTCCATTTTTGCGTTTTTGATTTTCATTCCCTTCCCTTCCCAGAGCCATAACTTTTTTATTTGTCCATTCAAATATCCATATGTTGACTAATTTTCGTGAGACAAGTTGCACGTTCTTATGACACATTTACCAATGCATACAATGAAGTGGGACGCTGGAAAAAAATTCAAATGGGGGGAAAGGGAGGAGGACTGGGAAAAAAGGCAATTCTGCCACAGTTCTGTGGGTTTTGCTTTTACGTTGTTCCCAATGCAGTGAAACTGTGTCAGTTCTCTTGGCCAGAACCATTACACCAATACCACAATTGTATAGTTTTTCCATACGTTTTAATACTTAAAATTTTTGGGGAAAAATTCATTTCTATTCATATTCTGACCCCAATAACTTTTTTATAAATACGTCTAAAGACATGTGTGAGGACTTATTTTGTGCGTTGCAATCTGTAGTTTTCAGTCATACCATTTTGGAATGTGTATGACTTTTTAATCATTTTTTATTCAAAAAATTTTTGGAAGGAGGAAGCGACAAAATATGGTGAATTGGTCATTTCGACTTTAGTTTTCATTATATTGTTTGCCGTATAGGATAGATATTGTTAACTTTTAATAATGGGATGCAGTGATGCCCATCATGCTTTATGTTAATTGTTTATTTGTTTTTAATTTTGGTGAGGAAAGTGAGAGGACTTAAATTTTTATATAAACTTTATGTAAACTTTTTTTTTTTTTTTTACATTTTTTAAAAGTTCTCCTAGGGAACTTGAACATGCGATGATCAAATTTCTTTTGTCAAACTCCAACACCTTAGTATTGAAGTCTATAAAAAATTCCCTATATATAGCTGCATCGGCCTGAAATTCTTCAGAGGGAATGGGCCTGCTACAGTGCTCCCGGGTTTTCCGCTCTCAGATGCGGTGGTCACATTTGACCACAGCATCTGAGGGATTAAATGTCTGCGATCGGTATTATTGCCAAGCGTAGACATTAGCTTTGGGTGTCTGCAGTTTAAAACAGCAGAAATCCAGCGGCTATTGTGCCCTCTGCTCTAGTAAGCGGGCACCATTTCGTATCCCGCACTTTAACTGTACGGGCACAGTACTGAAGGGGTTAAATATACAAATTTTTAAATGGTTTGTATAATGTAATAAAAAATACTGTATTTACAATTTCCTATTCATTGCATGGTAACACTTTTCATGGGATAACTGCTTTGACCAAATTCTAACAAAGCTAACAGTGGGCACATCTGAACTTGTTTGTGGCACAACCCATACAGTACGTGGACCTCAGTTTTCTACATCGTGCCTCTCTATAGTATTGTGTTGTGTATAAGCAGGTTCTTGCTTCAATTTGCTGATTGTGGTTGATTTCTTTATCTTTGCTTGCTTTCACTGAATGAAGACTCTAGGCTGCAGACCTCAGCTGAGAAGTGGATACAACTGGATCTAGTCTAGACAACGCTCTGTGAGCGAAACACATCCATAGGAGCCGCAGAGATCTTGCTTAGAGTTGACCATGCTGGTCTTGATCTGGTTGGGTAGGGGCCATGCTGTGCGCAGCCAATTAGCCCGCTGCTGCCTTTATATTAACTAATGAAGACCACACTGTTTAGTTTAGGCCACTTGGCAAGTTCAATACCAAAAAAAGACTGGCTTTGCGGTGCGTTCTTCATTACTTAAACAAAAGGCAGCTGTGGACTAGACAACTCGACTAGATCACGACCGTGCCGTGTGGTCGTACCATTAGGCCTCTTGCACACGAACGTTTTTTTTGCGGGTGTACGGGCCGTTTTTATGAGTTCCGTATACGGACCCATTCATTTCAATGGGTCCGCAAAAAAAACAGAATTGTTTCCGTATGCATTCCGTTTCCGTATTTCCGTTTTTCCGTTCCGTGCAAAGATAGAACATGTCCTATTATTGCCCGCAAATCACGGTCCGTGGCTCCATTCAAGTCAATGGGTCCGCAAAAAAAACGGAACGCATACGGAAATGCATCCGTATGTCTTCCGTATCTGTTCCGTTTTTGCGGAACCATCTATTGAAAATTCTAAGCCCAGCCCAATTTTTTCTATGTAATTACTATATACTGTATATGCCATACGGAAAAACGGAACGGAAACGGAAACACAACGGAAAACAAAAACGGAACAACGGATCCGCAAAAAACGGACTGCAAAACCATATGGTCGTGTGCAATAAGCCTTAGGCTGCTCATACACGATGCGGACCAGCAGTTCCTAGGCTGCACCTGTAATTGTCAGCCAGCATGGCACATAAAAGCATGGCCCGGCAAGTTCTGGTGCCCCCCTGGAGAATAGTGGAGAGTCGCATGTGGAAGGTGCTGCCGGAGGCCGCATTCTGTACGGGCAGCCTGAGGGCACAGACACGTAGCATACGTTGGGGCGTTTACAGTAGCAGCAAACTGGATGAGACTTTAAGAAAACTCCTCAATCCTCAAAGTGGAAAAAATCTCCCAAAAATGACCCAAGTGTTCAACCATGTGGTCCACCCCTGACATGTAAAAATCCAGTTGTTATAGAATGACCTACCTTTATGCCTAATGATTGATGTTTTCTGATGATATCGAGGGGCCAGGACCCTTCAGATGACACGTGATGACATGCCGGGCACTTATGTCTCCTTCTCTCTCCTCTCTGCAGGTAATGTCACTTCCTTCTGTATCAACGTCACAGTAAGAAACTAAATCTGCGCTGAGCGTCATGTCTGTATATAGTGTGTGTACATGTATATAGTGTGTATATGTATATAGTGTGTGTATATTGTGTGTGTATATGTATATTGTGTGTGTATATGTATATAGTGTGTATATATATGTATATAGTGTGTGTGTATATGTATATAGTGTGTGTATATCTATATAGTGTGTATATGTATATAGTGTGTGTATATGTATATAGTGTGTGTGTATATGTATATAGTGTGTGTATATATGTATATAGTGTGTGTATATATGTATATAGTGTGTGTATATATGTATATAGTGTGTATATGTATATAGTGTGTGTGTATATGTATATAGTGTGTGTGTATATGTATATAGTGTGTGTATATGTATATAGTGTGTGTGTATATGTATATAGTGTGTATGTATATGTATATAGTGTGTGTATATGTATATAGTGTGTGTATATATGTATATAGTGTGTGTATATATGTATATAGTGTGTATATGTATATAGTGTGTGTGTATATGTATATATTGTGTGTGTATATGTATATGGTGTGTGTATATATGTATATAGTGTGTGTGTATATGTATATAGTGTGTGTATATGTATATAGTGTGTGTGTATATGTATATAGTGTGTGTGTATATGTATATAGTGTGTGTATATGTATATAGTGTGTGTATATGTATATAGTGTGTGTATATGTATATAGTGTGTATATATGTATATAGTGTGTGTATATATGTATATAGTGTGTGTGTATATGTATATAGTGTGTATATATATGTATATAGTGTGTGTGTATGTATATAGTGTGTGTATATATGTATATAGTGTGTGTATATGTATATAGTGTGTGTATATGTATATAGTGTGTGTGTATATGTATATAGTGTGTGTATATATGTATATAGTGTGTGTGTATATGTATATAGTGTGTGTGTATATGTATATAGTGTGTATATATATGTATATAGTGTGTGTATATGTATATAGTGTGTGTATATGTATATAGTGTGTGTATATGTATATAGTGTGTATATATATGTATTGTGGGGAGTCGCTCTGGTAGATAGCAGTGCGGGTGCAGTATAGAGGCAAAACGGAGTCCAGAAAGTGGAGCAAACAGTGTTTAATTCACACTTGTAGCAAATACACAGCAAACAGTCACTTGGTGTTAATTCACACCCATCAGAAAACGTGCAGCAAAACGAAATAGTCTAAAACAGGTTCCAGTCACCTGGGAGGTTTTAGGTGCAGGTTCGCACCTGGCTGTCAGTCCAGCCGCAAGGCGATCGACCTCCGGCTTCCAGGCCGTCTGCACTCCTCCTTGCTTGGGGTCTTGCTTCCAGCCCAGAGAACTCCACACAGCACAGCATGGATCAGCACTCCCAAACTCAAGTGATTCCACAGCCTAACAGCAGCTCCAGGACAATCACACTCAGCTGCTGAGGAGGCTGCCTTTTAAAGGCCCGGATAAAGTCCGGCCTGGACCGTGGGGAATAGGCACCCACCCAACTCTTTGCCTACTCCCAGTAAGAGCCGGCCCGGATTGGCTTTGCAGCCAAACTAAAAACAAGGTGTCAAACAGCACTAGCTGCTGCTGACACACGAAAACCCGGCTCTTACCTCACCGAGGCCAGGAACCTCGGTGACACATACCTGCCATCAACCACGGTACCTTGCACCCTCTTACAGTATATAGTGTGTGTGTATGTATATAGTGTGTGTATATGTATATAGTGTGTATATATATGTATATAGTGTGTATATAGTGTGTATATATGTATATAGTGTGGGTATATGTATATAGTGTGTGTATATATGTATATAGTGTGTGTATATATGTATATAGTGTGTGTGTATATGTATATAGTGTGTGTGCATATGTATATAGTGTGTGTATATATGTATATAGTGTGTATATAGTGTGTATATAGTGTGTATATATATATATATAGTGTGTGTATATGTATATAGTGTGTGTATATGTATATAGTGTGTGTATATATGTATATAGTGTGTGTATATGTATATAGTGTGTGTATATGTATATAGTGTGTGTATATATGTATATAGTGTGTGTATATGTATATAGTGTGTGTATATATGTATATACTTTGTGTATATGTATATAGTGTGTGTATATATGTATATAGTGTGTGTATATATGTATATAGTGTGTGTATATATGTATATAGTGTGTGTATATATGTATATAGTGTGTGTATATGTATATAGTGTGTGTATATATGTACATAGTGTGTGTATATATGTATATAGTGTGTGTATATATGTATATAGTGTGTGTATATGTATAAAGTGTGTATATATGTATATAATGTGTATCTATGTGCAGAATATTATGTATCCTGAATGTATCACTTTGTGTGGTACTGTATCTCCTGCAGGCCGTGCGCTGCTTCTGTGATCTCTCTTGTTATCATACAAAGGACTCGGAAACAATGTTTATTTTGAATGTGTTAATGTCCTGGATTTCTACATAATGACAGCAAAGGGTTAATTGTTAGGCCTCTTTCACACAGGCGTGAGTGCAATGCATTTTGCACGCGCGTGAGAAAAAACTGAATGTGGTACCCAGACCCAAAACCAGACCTCTTCACTGAAGTTCGGGTTTGGGATCGGTGTTCTGTATATTTTATTATTTTCCACTATTACATGGTTATAATGGAAAATAGTAGAATTTTTAAATTCAGAATGCTAAGTAAAAGATCCTTTGCGGGGTTAAAAAAAATAATAATTTAACTTCACTTCATCCAGCCGGGCTCGTCTTCTTTCTCCTTCTTCTTCTTGCAGTACTTGGCTGGAAATGGACCTTCGGTGACATCATCACGCTCACCACATGGTGAGCACGGTGACGTCAGCGCACGTCCTGCTGAATGAAGATAGAGGGTTCTTCTATCTTCATTCAGCAGGACCTGCACTGACGTCACCGGAGCTTGGCTCTCTTTCACGCAGAGGATTACCTGCACGGCATCCACTCATGTGAAAGAGCCCTTACACTACTTATCCTGTACTGATCCTGAGTTACATCCTGTATTATACTCCAGAGCTGCACTCACTATTCTGCTGGTGGAGTCACTGTGTACATTACATTACTTATACTGTACTGATCCTGAGTTACATCCTGTATTATACTCCAGAGCTGCACTCACTATTCTGCTGGTGGAGTCAATGTGTACATACAT
Source organism: Bufotes viridis (assembly GCA_033119425.1). NCBI lineage: Eukaryota > Metazoa > Chordata > Amphibia > Anura > Bufonidae > Bufotes > Bufotes viridis. The sequence goes on along the minus strand of CM065591.1, from coordinate 11,795,423 downwards.
TACTTATCCTGTACTGATTCTGAGTTACATCCTGTATTATACTCCAGAGCTGCACTCACTATTCTGCTGGTGCAGATACTGTGTACATACATTACTTATCCTGTACTGATCCTGAGTTACATCCTGTATTATACTCCAGAGCTGCACTCACTATTCTGCTGGTGGAGTCACTGTGTACATACATTACTTATCCTGTACTGATCCTGAGTTACATCCTGTATTATACTCCAGAGCTGCACTCACTAACTTTGTATGAACAGTAACCAGTCAGGAGATACATTTGTGTCTATTTCACAGAGGGTTAATTAGACTGCATACTATTATTGTAACAATGTCTGTCTATGGAGAGTATTAGGAGATTTCTGCCTCATTAGGTAAACAGGAATATTCTCATTCATTGACATCAATCAGAGATCTTTAAAAAAGTGAGGATTCCAAACTGAAGATGATTAGAAGTTGCAGAATTCGTTCTGTGTGGATGAGTTTTGAGTCTCTCTCTCTTTCTCTTCATATCCCCTTCTCTCTCTCTCTCTTTCTCTCTCTCTCTCTCTCTCTTTCTCTCTTTCTCTATCTCTTTCTTTCTCTCTGTCTCTTCCTATCTCTTTTTCTTTCTCTCTTTCTGTCCCTCTCTCTCTCCCCTACTGTTAAAGAGATGTTCACTGTGGAGGTCAATGTTAATGGGGCGAACACTGTGGAGGTCACTGGTAAGGGGAAAGGGGCAACTATTAAAGGGGCAACTGTACTGTGAGGTCACTGTTAAGGCAGCGGGGTACTGTTAGGTTACTGTTAAGGCAGCGGGGTACTGTGAGGTCACTGCTAAGGCAGCATGTTACTGTAAGGTCACTGTTAAGGCAGCAGGGTACTCTGAGGTCACTGTTAAGGCAGCATGGTACTGTGAGGTCACTGTTAAGGCAGCATGGTACTGTGAGGTCACTGTTAAGGCAGCATGGTACTGTGAGGTCACTGTTAAGGCAGCAGGGTACTGTGAGGTCACTGTTAAGGCAGCATGGTCCTTGAGGTCACTGTTAAGACAGCGGGGTACTGTGATGTCACTGTTAAGGCAGCGGGGTTCTGTGGCGGTCACTGTTAAGGGGACGGGTCCCTGAGGAGGTCACTGTCAAGGGAGTTGGGTGCTGTAAAAACTCACTGTTAAAGGGGTGGGCTGCTGTGAAGGTCAAAGTTAAGGGCATAGACTGCTGTGAAGGTCCCATTTTTTAAGTGGCGGGGCACTGTGGGGGTGGGGGGCAGTGTTAAGGGGTAGGGGGCTGTGGAGGTCACTGTTATGGGGGATACTGTCGATATCTTTTAACGACACACACAAACATTAAATGAAATAGATGAAATATACCCGGGCGAAGCCGGGTCCTTCTGCTAGTTGTTTATAAAGACCAAAGGAAAAAAAGATTTTTAGAGCAAAATTAGTAAAATGCAATCATAAAAAAAAAATTCTCTGATGATGTACATAGCCTTTAAGGAGGCAAGTGTAGAAGAGGCATATATGTCATTTATAACTCATCTCAGCTGCACTGACAAACCCCACCCTGCTACTCTGCGATTATACAATATCATGGAGAACCCGCAGCTTCGACTGTGCGATCAATACCTCAACAGCCCCCGCAGAGTTAATACAAAAACACGCAGAACAGTAAAAATACATTTCCACTGCCAAAACTCTAGGAATCGCGCCTTGACGTCATGCCTTTCACTTCGCTAGTAACTCAAGGGATGCGAGACCCAAGATGTCCCCTCCGTCCAGCCGCTTGTGAGGCCTTTTAATAGACCATAACTCATGAGCGCTGCTGGGGAGCGGAGCGTGACACGGAAAGAAAATCGATGCGTCTTTATATAGTGCCCTGACGGCGAGAAGCCAAGCAAGCGACAGGGACCGCTGGTGGGAAGAAAAAATTAGAAACATACATTGGACTGATGCTCGCCAAAAACAGACCCTGGGGTGGGGGGAAATGTGGAGAGCGAAACTGCCGATCCACGGCGAAAAGTTGGTCTATGCAGGAAAGTGATGACTTAAAGGGTCACTAACTTTTCACCAAACTTTTCAGAAACACAATGGGGGGTCAGTCAGCACGCCCCTGTATGCAGGTGCACGTAGCCATGGCACATATACATACAAACAAAAAAATGCCACAGCACTCTGCAACCAGAACTCTGCCCAAGATAGAAGCTATAAGAGGACATTAGTGTACGTTTTGATCAAAAGGTAATAAGCCACTCGCCACGCCAAGGCTGTCCCGTGAGTGGTACTAACGCTAAATCTGACCTGTTATGGGCCATGACAGCCACATAAAATCCAGGGAGTGTGGGCCGAGCATGCATGCTGGGATTTTATGTGGCTGTCATGGCCGAATAACAGGTAAGATTCAGCGTCAGGAGGATTTTATGTGGCTGTTATGGCCCATAACAGGTTAGCTTTAGCGTTAGTACCACTCACGGGACAGCCTTGGCGTGGCGAGTGGCTTATTACCTTTTGATCAAAACGTACACTAAGGTCCTCTTATAGCTTCTATCTTAGACGCAGGGCAGAGTGCTGGTTGCAGAGAGCTGTTGCATTTTTTTGTTTTTCACCAAACTTTTGATACATCACAGAGACTTATCAAAACTTTAGATCGGTGGGGGTCTGAGCGCTGAGACCTCCACTGATCCCCTGAACGAGAGGAGAGAAGCTCGCAGATAGCAGGATCCCTCTCCTAGGCGCTGAGGATAGAATTGAGGCAAGCAAGAGGAGAGAGAGCGCGCTATGCTCCATTTATTCTAGAGATCGTGGAGGTGTCAGTGCTCAGACCCCCACCAATCAAAAGTGTTCATATGTCTCTATGACATATCAAAAAGTTTTGTAAAAAGTTGGTGACCCTTTAACTTTTCATAAATTTGGATAAAGAGCATCTGTCAGCAGAAACAAACAGGCATAGTACCTGTTAGGGTTGATCCTGCTGAATAAAATAATTCTTCATTTATGTTGTTCTGTTGCACCATTCCTTAGAAAAATAATCTTAAAGGGAATTGCGGAGCGTGCTCCTCAAAGCAGCGGAGCCGCTCCCGCCATCCCCATGATTGACAGGGCCAGGCATCTGCTTCTGCTTCTGCAATAGTTCAGATGACTACTGCACATGCGCTGATGATGTCCCTGAAGAGGAGATGGTCAAGGTCATCATCATTTGCTAGAGGATGATTTAATCAGCGCATTACAGGGCCAGGCCAGATACTGGAAGGGGGGGGGGGAGTAGCTCTAAATTCAGACAGAGGAGCTCTGGTGCACTGGGGGGCTCAGGTCCTCCCCTTGGTGCAACGAAGACCTAATTGACTTCTACTGATAAGAATATTTATCAGGCACAGTGCAACAGAGGGACACAATGAGGTATGGTTTTACTCAGGAGGACTAACCCCATCAAGCCTGACTGGTTTGAAAGGGTGGATCCTGCTGGCAGATACTCTTTAAGGACTTTAATTTCCCATGAAGAAAATTTAAAACATTACTGCAATATGCTAGGAAAAAATGTGCAATTCACATTGCAACCACTAGGTGGCACATAGAAATCGATATAGTAGACATCTCCCAGCAGAGTATCAAAAAATCATCTTGCATCAAACATCTTGAGAGGTACCTGCACTCTCGTCTTGCTGCGCTCTCAATGTGATCACAATGTGAGCCTTGGTCATGTTTTTGACTCTCATGTTGTAGTACATTGAGGTTGACCACCATTGTCCTACACAACGTATCTTTTTATTCTATAATCTGGGCTCCAAAATCAGGTTCTGGTTCAGACCTCAACCTACATTAGTCTTGTAGGACTTCCAGTGAGAGGGGAGCCTCTAAGCCTAAAAAAGTTGCTTGTGTTGGAGTAGCTTGTGTCCTTCTTTACCTGGGACTTCATACAAGCTTGGGTCCTTCTTTACCTTGGCCTTCATACAAGCTTGGGTCCTTCTTTACCTGGGACTTCATACAAGCTTGGGTCCTTCTTTACCTGGGACGTCATACAAGCTTAGGTCCTTCTTTACCTGGGCCTTCATACAAGCTTGGGTCCTTCTTTACCTGGGACTTCATACAAGCTTGGGTCCTTCTTTACCTGGGACTTCATACAAGCTTGGGTTCTTCTTTACCTGGGACGTCATACAAGCTTGGGTCCCTCTTTACCTGGGACTTCATACAAGCTTGGGTTCTTCTTTACCTGGGACTTCATGCAAGCTTGGGTACTTCTTTACGTGGGCCTTCATACAAGCTTGGGTCCTTCTTTACGTGGGCCTTCATACAAGCTTGGGTCCTTCTTTACCTGGGCCTTCATACAAGCTTTGGTCCTTCTTTAACTGGGACTTCATACAAGTTTGGGTCCTTCTTTACCTGGGCCTTCATACAAGCTTGGGTCCTTCTTTACGTGGGCCTTCATACAAGCTTGGGTCCGTCTTTACCTGGGACTTCATACAAGCTTGGGTCCTTCTTTGCCTGGGACTTCATACAAGCTTGGGTCCTTCTTTACGTGGGCCTTCATACAAGCTTGGGTCCTTCTTTACCTGGGACTTCATACAAGCTTGTGTCCTTCTTTACCTGGGCCTTCATACAAGCTTGGGTCCTTCTTTACCTGGGACATCATACAAGCTTGGGTCCTTCTTACTGGGCCTTCATACAAGCTTGGGTCCTTCTTTACCTGGGACTTCATACAAGCTTGGGTCCTTCTTTACCTGGGACTTCATACAAGCTTGGGTCCTTCTTTACGTGGGCCTTCATACAAGCTTGGGTCCTTCTTTACCTGGGACTTCATACAAGCTTGGGTCCTTCTTTACCTGGGACTTCATACAAGCTTGGGTCCTTCTTTACCTGGGACTTCATACAAGCTTGGGTACTTCTTTATGTGGGCCTTCATACAAGCTTGGGTCCTTCTTTACGTGGGCCTTCATACAAGCTTGGGTCCTTCTTTACCTGGGCCTTCATACAAGCTTGGGTCCTTCTTTACCTGGGACTTCTTACAAGCTTATTTTCTCTGTGGTGGTCAGGATACCGCATATAGCGGATTTGTGCAGTTCTGGTAGTTATCATCCCCCATGGGAGTTATTATACTCCGTTGGGCAGTGATACATTTCGATACAATCTTACCGACACATATGTTGCCATTGGTTGCTGACAGAGTATCAATATGTGACAGTAAATCGATTCTGATCATGTGACTGGACGGAGAACGAGCAGCGTCCCGGGGAAAGCTTCAGATCTGATGAGTACAAGAGAATCCAGAACCTTCCAGGCCCGATTAGGCTTTGTGAATTATTATATTTCACTCAGATAGTTATGCCCCCGTCGTCCTGTTGTGGATGAACATTGATCGGGGTATGAGGCCCTGACTAATTAAATCACACGGTGCTTGAAACTATGGATTTTTGCCTGTCAGAAGACAAGATACAGCCTAAAAAATCACTGGAGACGACCGAGCATGTCTGCTGTCTAACCAGATCCGTCCGTCAAAACAGAGGAACTGAAAGGTCAAAAGCGAAAGCGTGTTCTCCTGACCTGAGGTGTAGGATCTGGAGAATCCGGTCAGTCTTCTGGAGGAGAACCTCCTTCCCTTCTCACACCAGTACCTTGTAGCCGACCTCATTTGTGTCCCTTCTCACCTTTATGTATTTGGCTGCATTCATGGCGTCCATATACAGAGTCTATGATGGGTATGACAGATCCGTCATGGCTCATAATGATTCATTACCATCTGCTATGATCCATCAAGATCTGTTCTGATTGTGGTTCGTGCTTCATCGTGGTCTGTTGCTGTGGCCATGTACTAGTGGTGAGCGAAAAGAAGTCCAAAAAGTGGAGTTCGACCCGATTTCAGGGAAAATCCGATTCGCCGCAAAGCTGAATTTCCTCGTGCTTTGTAGCGAATCAATTTTCCCTGAAATAGTGTAAAAATAAAAATAAAATTATACTTACTTCATCCATTTGCCAGCTGCCACCATCTTGATCAAAGATCTGGCACAAAATCCTGTGCGGGACGAAGCATGACGTCACCACGCTGGCCGACGTCATGACATCATCATGGGCCGTGCAAGCTTTCGTGCTGGATCTTTGATCAAGATGGTGGCGGCTTCAAGCAAATGGATCAGGTATTTTTATCTTTTTTGTTTATTTTTTTAAATTTTACACTGTGTGTTATTACTGTGAATATGAATGTGGCATCTGAGGGGTACAATGATGGGGACGGGGGTAGATCGCCACTCTCTGTCATTGCACCCGCTATTTACAAAGAAATGCAGGTGGTCGTAGCAGTAGAAGAAGTGCCCAGGCGGTACTGCTATGCTCAGTATGGGGCTTAGAGGGCTTGACAATGGGGGTCCCAGAAATGCCAAAACCGCCCCTGTGTATATGCAGCGACCCAGCTCTTTCCCAAGGGAAGATGTCTCAGCAACAAGAATGAGGCAGGAGGGATATAACCTGCCTTATTCTTTGTTCTCACCATAGTCAGCGGCTCATTCCACTCTCCCTACGGAGGACACATGCATGCTCTGCCGAGGGGATGAGTAGCCGAACTGATCACATGATCCACATGATCTGAATCATATGTAGGGGTATAACTATGGGGGTTGCAGCAGTTGTCGGTGGTTCCACAAGCGTTGGGCCCCCATAGGTCTCCTCTCCACACTAGATCCTTGTTTGATTTCCTTTCTGATTTGCTTTGATGTCTGAAATCCAAAGAATCATAATTCTGAGATACCGGAGGGTAGGGAACAGGGGAGGAAGATTTACCATGCCGGTCATCCCCCACTTTCAGAAAGGAGAACATTGACCTTTATCATTAATGCCAAAAATGGCAGCAGGTCAGTACGTAGTTAAAGGGGATATACCATGATTGATGACAATCAGACATCATATAGAACATGACGGTCTCATTCTAACAAAACTAAAATCATCCCTGTACCCCACATGAATGCAAAGGTCTCCCCATCCATTGCCTCAGTTGTTCTGCTGCAGTTATTTTAGGCTGTAGCTCATTGGGCATGTCCATTTCCCCAGCTTCTAACAGAAGATATGGCTGGGGACAATTGAATATTTAAACTGAGCGTGTGCGACCAGCTCAGTGAGGTGGACAAGAGATAAGGAAAATAACAACCAGCAGGTGGCGACAGACAGACACATGGCTCATGGGCTATACTAAATTTTTAATTACAGGCAATTATAAAAGTATTCAGATCCAGATGTTGGTTCAAAAAAAGGAAATGCAGAATATTTATTTTGTGGCACAACCCCTTAAATAAGGGAAGCTGTAGAGAAAAATGCAGGTGGGTGGCTGCAGGGGTTTCAGTGTTCTTATAGCACATGTCTGTATGGAGGAGGCTCCTGAGCTCTACAGGTCCCCCACCACTATTTACAGTGGTGGTAGGGTAGTATGTAGGGGTATCCAGGAACTAATGTGGGTTCATATCAGGACCTACAAATTGATGAAAGCTTAATGTTCAAGTGCATGCATTGATATCCCCTTCCCTTAGATGCTGCGGTCACTACTGGGAAGCAAATGGTTTCGATCGGAGATGATATAACTGCACTGTAACTACTTGCCGCTAGGGCTGCATTAACGGGTCTCATAAGAGATCCAGTGATGGTACCAAAAAATAGTAGTTGTACTGGGGGCCCAAGCTGAACTTTAGCACAGGGACCATTAGTTATACCCGCGATCGTATGCTCTTGTATAATCAATGTTCTATGGAGTTCTAGAACATTCCGGAGGTTGAAGAGCCAGGAACATTTCCATGGTGATTCTGTTGATTTCATCGTCTCGAGATTCCATCAAGTATCCCACGTGTCACCTCTTTTCCGATAAAATGAGTTGTCTCTTCGCTCAGGATGTCCTCAAGGCTTTTTTCAATGCTAACTATAATTACCCTCCAATTAGGAGGCAGAAAGAAAAAAAATATACACGAAAAGTCTTTATTTGAAGACATCAATCAGATACGAGGTGAGGTGAATGAATAATTACCGTCCCCGTTAATTACAAATGTCGGCTTTGCTTTTATGAAATATGTCAGTTTCAATTGCTCTTCCCGTCAGTTTTTCTACATCATAACTCACTTACCCTGCCCACTGTCAACAGAGAATAGGAGGAAATGATCCAATTATGGGGCCGGTGCGTGGAGGAGAATCTAGCGCCTGCGCAGTATGGTAACGGAGGATAAGACAGGTGTATGTGGCGACATGGAAACTGGGTCCAAAGGAAGTCTAGTCATCACGCTGGGTTTGATTCCTGGTGACCATATAAATGGTGTCTCTCCAGAAGGTCTTCTCTTCTGTAGAGAACTTCAGTCTTGTATCGGTCTGGTCCTTGCAATACTTTGGGAAAGAATCAGATTGCATAATTCATCTATAAGACTCCACTACCACAACTTTGGTTAGGGTCAAAATCAGAGACCCCCCCACAGAGGATCTCTAGAGAAAGGTAGGAAGGTTCTGGAGCCAAGGGTAAGATTAAGGGGATCAGGCACATGACATACAAGAATAGTTAAGAAACCCGGATCACAAAGTCAAGTTCAAGTTGGCACAACCTAAACTTGGGTACAACTGCCTATAATTGGCACTGAAGGGCAGCGCACTCAAAATTCCGGCTACATAATGGTCATTGGCCACCCAACATCCTCGCTAGAACACTTGAAACACAGGTTGAAACACATTGGGTTATCTCAAGACAACTATGGATCAATTATCCTATAAGGGTATATAGTCATCATAGAAGGGGTCCCCTACTCAACACCCCCTTCTTTGTGACAGAATGTGTCTACTCTTTTGGACCCCTGGATGACCATGGAACGTGGCATGCCATGCTACGATCACCTTGCAGGAACTATCTAATCCAGAGAAGCCAGTAGTGGTGTCTTCATGAGAATAGACCTGTGAGGATTGAGGAACAATGTAGAAAGGATTAGTCAACTGCAGCATATAATGAGGATGGTTTTGCACTATTCCCCTGATACTCTGCAGTCTTGAAGTGGCATTCGGTAGGCATCCTTTTAATAACAGCCTCCACCATCGTAGGTCATCTCAAATGCTGCTGAAGCAAGGCGGTTTGCAGGGACTGTGCTCTCCACACACCTCCTTTCCTTCACTAACCTCTGAATTGATGCAAGATTAAACATTGCGTTCCATATGGCGTGTCCCGGGCTAAGAGGGTAAATACCACTTTGCGGTTTGCAGCGGAGTTAAGCTGTTTTTGTTTACAAGCCTGTAATCATGATCACATATTTGTGCACGAGGTTGCACCCGATAAATACCATCCTGTCCGTCTTGGAGACTTTCTTGAAAGACCATTTACACTTAACCATCAGTGATCAGTGTTGTGAGGAAGTGTGGATGTGAATGGAATCTAAAACGGGGGAGGTTTCCAGGGTGGCCTCCTTTTAATAAACTGTCAATATATTTAAAGGTTAGAAAAGAATGCAAAATAATCTAGAATGATCTTAACATAGGCTGGGAATCCTTCTAAGCAATAAACAAAAGTGTAATAATATGATATGTAGAAAATTTGTGCAAATAAATGTGTGAACTTGTTACTTGTTACCCATCTTCTTGACTGGTTCCAGCACTGTGGTGGTTGCAGCTTCTCCCAACATCTCTTCACCTCCTGCTGTATCTTTCATATCTCGCCATGACCTATGTCCTTCCTTTCCGACAAGTTTGTCATGGCAACTGGTGCACAGAAAAGTCAGGTCTGGTGGTCTATCTATGCACCTGACTCTGGATGCTGCATCTGGTACTTGTAGTGTTGCTCCTAATCCTAACCTCTTCGTAGTTCTTGACTACACACCTTCCTAACCCTTTGGATGCTACATCTACTACCTGTGATATTACATCTGGTGCTTAACTTATCTTAGTTCCTGACTATAGACCTAGGTAAACCTCGGGTTGCCACATCTGCTACCTGTAATTGTACTTCTGATCCTTAGCTCGACGTAGTTCCTGACTACACACCTGGTTAGCAATTTGATGGCTACACTTGGTACCTAAAATGCTTCTCCTGATCTTTACCTTGACTTAGTTCCTGGCTATTTTTTTTTGTACATTGCCCCTTGCTCTTGTAATGCTGCTACTAGAGTTGAGTGAACTTGTATTTTAAGTTCGGCGTCCAAAGTTCGGGTTGGGGTTATCGAAGCATCCCGTTATGGATTCCGCTACCATGGACCATAACGGCATTTGGAATCCATAAGGGCATTCTTCAATGAACCCGAACCTTGGACAACACTAAGGACCTGGGGTGACGTCACCGTCATGTGATCAGTGCAGGGGGCGCGGCTCAGTACTGGATTGGATAAGAGGTGGTAGGCTACTGAGCCACGCCCCTGCACTGATCACATGACGGTGACGTCACCCCAGGTCCTTAGTGTTGTCCAAGGTTCGGGTTCATTGAATAATTCCCTTATGGATTCCAAATTCCGTTATGGTCCGTGGTGGTGGAATCCATAACGGGATGCTTCGATAACCCCAACCCGAACTTTGGACGCCGAACTTAAAATACAAGTTCGCTCAACACTAGCTGCTACGGGTCCGGACTCCTGACTCATCCCTTGGCTTGTTTTGTCCTTTAAGTTTTCTAGGTGATAAACCCTAGCTCTTTTCCTGACCATATCACACTACCTCCCAAAAAATGACTAATCCGGTGACCACAACCTGCCATAAAATCTGTAGCTCTTTGTGGGAGTTAAGGTTAAAGACCAGGAGATATTTCAGGCTCTGCATTACTGTACAGTGTGAGAGGACACATCCACCAAATGTATTAAGAGATGTGTGTGCGTCTTTTAACACATTTGGTGCTCATTTATATTTCTTGACCAGTTTAACAAAATGTTAGTGTAAGTAAATGTAGACCATTGAGTCTCATCTGTTGGTCCAACTCTAGGGACCTCCAATCTAGTCCCCTCCTAGTGCAGAAAACTAGGCTGTTTCCTACCCCACATTGACTTTCATCAAAAGCATCCCTTCTCTTAAGATGGATGGTTTAATTGTGGTTAAAAACCTTTATGGTGAGTTGGGACATCCAGAAAATATGGTCTTCAGTCAAATCTTTACTTATTTGGATAACTTTCAATATCTGATATATTTAATATGTAAGAAAACTCCTTTGACCAACGAATCAATAATTTCTCCGTTAGAATAAGTGGATTTAGAACGACTGTCGTTTACGTTACATAATCCAAAATTGTCCCTGTTTGTTTGCAGTACACAAATTCTCACCGTCTAAAATCTCTGCTTTTATTTTCCAACATTTCCATGTTCTTTTGCTGATTAACTTTTAAAATAGATGGTTTCTTTTATATTCGGCTTCCCGAGAAGCCAACGCAATCAAACACATTAATTAAGACAAGAGTTGTCATGGAAATGGCAAAATCAGGCAAAAGAATTAAAATGAGAGAAAAATGTAAGATAATGAGGTGCCGCGTGCTCCGAGGTTCTGCCGACGTGTTCTTGTTGGCTCTACATGGAGGAGTCGTTTCAGGATCATCTCCTTTTTTGGAACGCGTTGTGTAACGTTATGAGCGGGTTGCACCTTCCACTTTAAGGCTTTGCTGGGTAATTAAATGAGCTTAAAATGCACCTGCCATCCCAACGTAAATGTCCTCACAGGGTGGAATGAAGCCGAGAGGAGTGAATAGGCTTGATTCGAGGTCAGCCTGGCCTCATGGTATCTTATGTTGCCAGATGATACCAGAGAGTAAACCCAAAGACTTTGGATGCCTGTAAATTATTCTTTCTTGTATGTCTACAGTCATAGTAGATACTTGAGGTTGAAGGACCCACCAAGCGGCAAGAACATTTCTCGTTGGAGTATTTTTGTGGGACCGGTTTGCGTCTTTCTGCTGTCTCGTTTTACCGTGTGGGTTCTTTGCACATAAAATCTGATCTTATAGGCTACATGGACACGAATGCACCATTTTTGCTGCCCACAAATTCCAGAATCGCAAAATATGGGCTGCCCATAATAAAAATGCCTACGCTCGTCCGCAAAATGGACAAGAATAGGACATGTTCAAATTTTTATTTTTTTTGCAGGGGCACGTAATGGAGCACTCCGTGTGCAGTCTGCATCTTTTGCGGCCCCATTGAAGTGCCTGGGTCAGCATCCGAGCCACATAAAATGTGTCTCGAATGCGGGCCCAAACAACGTTCCTCTGAATGAGGACTTACTCTAATATCCAACACATCATTGCTCAGTGTTAGGAGCTCTTCACTCTGGGTGATGAAGGGTAGGATCCTGACTGGGGGAACCATTCATGATACCATTGATATCAGCCCTAGTAGAACATGTGGAAAGGGGTTGTCGTTTGGTGATATGAGCTCATCACTAGTTTTGTGATTTTGATTTTGGTTCAGAGCTCCATATGACTGTAATAATAAATCTATGCGTATATGACTGTAATAATAGCTTGACGACAGGGGTTCAGCAACCTCTAGCATTCCAGATGTAATAAAGCTACATCTCCCAGGATTTCTATTGAAGTTCTAAGAACAGTATGTATGCTGGGAGTTATAGTTTCACCACAACTGGAGTGCTGGAGGTTTCTAACCTCTGGTTTAGGGTATTATAACACTCACTTGGCTGACAGCTCTGTCTCCTGATGCCACATGCATACTCGACACAGTTAACTCTGGTGGAAGATTCTCCCTCATAATAATGAAGGATCAGGAGCTGTTATAACAGGAATTAGGGGCAACTGGATCTCCTGATGCCCAATCCTTCTTCCCCCCAACATCTGTATTCGAGGAACACTTCCATAACCATTAGATGGTTGGTTGGTCCTGCTGAAATCGGTAGGTTCAATTGTCATCTAACTAAAGTGTATGACCACTCCAGAGTCCCCTATGCCATTGGGCTCTCAATGGTCAATTCTTACATTCATTACCAGATCATTTTGACAATGGGGAACCTATGAAGATAGATGCAGTCTAAGTTCTTGATGTCTTAACAACGCTCATTGTAGTAAAAATATTGTGCATAACATATAGGAGGCCACTTGGGAGCCAAGCTCATGGTAGCCTCTGTCCCCTACCTCAGTGTATGGTTTTGTAGGGCTCTCCTTTCAAAGACCCAACTGTGAGAGCATAGCCTGAAACCGCTCCAGTGCTCATGCTAGCTTTCCACCATTGATGAGATGTAGAGGTGGGATGGTTTGAACATACAGATTGGGGTCCACTTTTTGCGAAATACTCATGGAAGATAAAATAGTTTCTTTAAAATAATCAGCATAACAATACTTTTTAAATTATTATTCTTGCATCTCTACAATTAAGACTTTGATAAAGGGGCAATGGTTCATACATCCATTTTTTAGGCTTGTGATGTGCCTGAGGAATTAGTTAAAAAACTGAATAAATCTTCAAGTAATGAACCCATCAATAGATGAGACTATTATATATCCCTTCTACATGTAATTACTGTATTCTGCAGACTATAAGACTCGTTCTATGAGTTTCGAAGAAAGAAGAACAGTTCTAACCATTGGAGGAGGTGCTGATAATGGCACACCCTGCCTCATGGTGTCAAATGTGTGTCCCGACTCTAAAGGCATGTTCGAGATATTTATTTTTTCATGTCACTCCATTTACTCTAATAATTTAATAACGTATCCTAAAAAACGGTGCACATTAATACATTTGCACCTTTACAGCCCAGCCTCTTTCTCTCAATACTTTTCAAAGCTCCATCCCTTTGGCAACTTTGTTTTAAACTCTCTATTTCAGGAGCCACATGTGGCTATTGTGTCTCATGGATGTGACTCCTAGCTGATGACTGATGTGCACCAAAGACAGTAGAGATTGTCTATAGGGATTGTGTAGCACTGGTGACCCTGTGACAACAGGTTCTTAGCATTAACACTATTCATAGTTGTCAGCAGAGTATCCATGAGTTCTTAATATGTTGAGGGAAGCTGCTTTCCGACACTACTAGAGGCGGCTTATCCCCTATAAGAACCAAAAGTTCAGGCATGGTGAACTCCAACAGCCTAATCATTATCTTTCCCAAACCAAGGGAAAGACAGAGGCAACCATACACATCAGATGGTTGGCCAAGCCTAACACAGTTTCCATATTTCGCCCATAATAACCCATGTACATGTGTATGACAACTTTAAAGATACACGGTTTATTTGGGACTATGAATATTTTTTTTCAGTTGGTCCTCATTAAAAATGTTCCGCCCTTTCTGAGGTAGAGGGGTTAAAAATCAGTTTGCAAGCTGTCATATTCAGTTGTCTTTAAATCCTGTCATCTGATGTCTTTCGTGTAGCCCTTATCTCTAATCCCCTGACCTCATAAACACATATCAGTTTGATAAGAATTGAGCTATAATGAGTGTTTATCGGGTCAGGCGATCAGAGATAACAGCTACACACAAGTCCTTAGATGATGACATTCAAAGAAAACAAAGTGACAGCTTGCAAACAGACTGATTTTAACCCCTCTACCTCAGAAACAGCTGAACATTTTCACTAAAGACTTATTGGAAAAAATATATTTTTATCCCAAAATGAGTAGAATCCATTCATATAAAAATTGTCCCGAAGGTGTCCATAGCCGTTGAGATTAGCAAGGTCAAAGTGAAGTCCATGCTAACAGCAGAAGGCCAAGAAGTGAAAGTGCCCCCAATCTGGCTTCCCTTCTTTTAATTGACATCCCAGAGGTGTGTGTATGTCAGTGCAAGTCTGTAAAAAATCCTGTGCATGCGCCATTGTTATTACTCGTCAACTCTGGCGCATGCGCACTACACCCTGGTGAACATCTGGTGGCTTCAGAGGTGTAAAGCATCATAAAAAAGAGTAACTAAGTGTAACGGAACATAATGGTGAAGGCGCACGATTCGTAAAGACCTGTGCTGGCGTTACCCATAACTCTGAGATGCTAGTCAAGCCAGAGAGGCTGGATTAGAGACGTGGAGAGCTTGACTTGTGTTGATGGCTCTCCACCCCTTCGAGCTGAAGCAGCCTAGTTACATATAGGTCTTTCTACATAAATGATGCAATCATGGGCCTTAAGGTGAGGGCCAATGGAGACAACATCAACCTCAATATCAGGTTCTAGGGACCAAAGAGCACGAGGCTGATTCCCTTGATGTTTTTTCATCCATCCATGATAACATGACCTAGGTGACAATTTATTCAGGGGGGGAAGTCGCTATTAACGAAGCATCAAAATGTCCTGCAGTGAGTGGCCGCCAAAATCACATGATGTCATCATGGACAGTACATGATAGCGTCAAGATCAGGGAGAAGCTGGGCTTCTCCGAGGTCAACAGTGTGGACTGTCATGTGGTCTGGCATGATGAAGTGTGGACCAGGGCCGTGGCTGGAAGTGATTGCCTGCTGAGGTCACCGGATGTCATTTTGAAGTGGCTGGTGATGGAGAGAAAATAACGGATAATTTTGTTACAACAGAGCATTTGTCTGGTTGAGGGTTCTTCAGAAAATGTTATTTCGTACAGATGGAGTAGAATTTATTACAATGTGCCGTGGTCAGACTACGGGGTCTACAAACTAATGGAAAAAAACAAGCCTGATGATGAGATATCACGTGGTACAATGTATTCTGCTGCATCTGTGCGCCGTCTTGATGTAAGACACTGATGAGAAGAAGCTGCTTTGAGACGGAACAGTTTAAGATGATTTTTCTCTTTCTGACAACCCCTTGGATTGCATTACGGCTCATTGTGGAGGATGAGCTGACAGCTAGAGGTGCTTATGCTATCAGTAGGTTTTTCTCTTCTCTGCATGTGGACTGACTGCCAACAGCCTCCAAGCCCGGCCATGTTTTCCCTTTGTGTCTCCATTATACGGCATTAAAATCCCATTTCGAGAGGCAGTCATCAGCAGAAAGTATCTGCTGCCTCCGGCTTTTCCACTGCGATAATAATACTGCTAATATTTAAATATCTGTATTTCTTCTCTATCACAGGCCCGGTAGCAGTCAGGGTCCCTGTAGACATC
This sequence comes from Bufotes viridis, assembly GCA_033119425.1. Lineage (NCBI taxonomy): Eukaryota > Metazoa > Chordata > Amphibia > Anura > Bufonidae > Bufotes > Bufotes viridis. The sequence continues at coordinate 11,779,469 of CM065591.1, read as the reverse complement.
TCACAGATGTTCTGTGAAAAACACCAGAAGAGAAAGGAGAAACTCAAAATACCTTTAGTCTTCCAATGTAAACTTGGACCTGATCTGAACAATGCCAGGGGCGGCAGATGATCAGTGGTGCAGGTTCTTCACTGGCATCGAGGGGGGGGGGGGGGAAGGGGTCACATCATGGGGAGCTGCGACTGAGGTCAGAAGACATGGAGACATATTAAGTCATGATCAGGGGAAACAAGGGATTCTGGGGTCTATCCAAGAAGAGTGTTTAGGGACCCCTCGTACAGCGCTAGCATTTAAGACTCATAGCCACAACGAGGCACTTACTCACTGGACACATAGCCACAACGAGCTTCCTCACTGGACACATGCAATACATGAGGCACTTACTCACTGGACACATGCAACACATGAGGCACTTACTCACTGGACACATGCAACACATGAGGCACTTACTCACTGGACACATGCAACACATGATTCACTAACTCACTGGACACATTAAATACATAAGGCACTTACTCACTGGACACATGCAATATATGAGCCACTTACTCAATGGACACATACAATACATGAGTCACTAACTCACTGGACACATGCCACACATGAAGCATTTACTTATTGGATACATGCAACGCATGCAGCACTTACTGAACACATGCAATACATGAGGCACTTACTCACTGGACACATGCAACACATGAGGCGCTTACTCACTAGACACATGCAACATATGAGGAATTTACTCACTGGATACATGCAGCACATGAGTCACTTACTCACTGGACACATGCCACACATGAAGCATTTACTCACTGAACACATGCAACACATGCAGCACTTACTTACTGAACACATATAATTCATGATTCACTTACTCAATGGGCACATGCAACACATGAGTCACTTACTCACTGGACACATGCACTGGGCACACTGGACACATGCAACACATGAGTCACTCACTGGACACATGAAATTCATGATCCACTTAATTACTGGACACATGCAATACATGAGGCACTTACTCACTGGACACATGCAATTCATGAGCCACTTAATTACTGGACACATGAAATACATGAGGCACTTACTCACTGGACACATGCCACATATGAAGCATTTACTTACTGGATACATGCAACGCATGTGGCACTTACTTACTGAACACACGCAACACATAATTCAGTAACACACTGGAAACATGCAATACATGAGACACTTGAGTGACCCTTTTGACTTATGCCACACACGTGACTTTAACAATGGGCACATGTTACACATGAGTTATTTACATGCAGGACAATACACAATGGATATATACCCAACGCTACACAATGGATACTGTATATACCCAATCCTACACAATGGATACTGTATATACCCAATCCTACACAATGGATACTGTATATACCCAACCCTACACAATGGATACTGTATATACCCAACCCTACACAATGGATACTGTATATATACCAGTTCTGCACACCACAACCTACAGAATCATGTGGAATATGGAAGAAAGAGGTAAAATTCCTCCTCCGATGTGATGAGGGTCCAGCGTTTGGTCAGTGATTTCCATCAGTGATTCTGAGCCAAATACCCAGGTGTTCGGTCAAAAACAGAATATGTAGATTTTTTTTATTTTAACTTGTTGTCAAGGTTGTCTCATATTTACAGGAAGAATAGCAGAGGAACAATACAGCATGCAGTTATAAGAACTAAAAAAAATCCATGATTTTTATTTTATAGCAATGCAAGTATAAACTTAGACATGTCAGGAGAGCAGACAGGTATCTATGAAACCCAATTTATCCCAGTCTAGCCCAGTAACCAGGGGCAATGCTAGGTTAAAACATTTGGGGCCTGGGCCCCTGATGTTTTGTCCCAGGCCCCTGAATGTCCTGCCTGCCAGCTAAATACAACTGTAAGTCCTCAGGACAGCAATACAATTGAATCTAATGCACTGGAAGAGCTGAAGGACCTGTGGTGACATCACAGGTCATGTGACCAGTAAAACAGGCAGTGGTTGAGAAGGACTTGCGATGATGTCACCATCATTTGACCAGAGCAGGAGAGGACGGTAGTGAAGAGGAGAAGTCCTGGGGGAAGAAGCTGTGGTGATGTCTGCTACAGGAGGAGAGGTAAGTGAAGGGAGAGGCAGAGCAATGCTGGGAGTTGTGGTTATTTAACTGGGACTGTTTGTTAGGGCTGAAGGGAGGGATTTTATTTACATGGGACTGTGTGTTGGAGGTGGCTAAGGAGGGGGTCATGTTATTTGCAATGTATGCTGATGGCGCCTGGCGGAGGGAGTGATGTTATTTACAGGGTAATCATTATAACAGTAGGGGGCAGTATAACTACAGGGGGCACTGCAGGGGGCAGTATAACTACTGGAGGCACAGTAGGGGTACAATAAATCCAGGGGACATTATAGGTGTTTGTATTACTACTGGGGGCTCTATGGGCGGGACTTATAGACCCTCCTTATTTCTACTAAGAGCACTATGGGGGTCTTATTACTACTGAGGGGTCTGTGGAGAGCTTTATTACCACTAGGGGAAGAATAGGGGGCCTTATTACTACTGGTGGCTCTGTGAGGGCATTATTAATACTAGAGGGTTCTTCTACTAATGGGGGCACTCTTGGAGAGCGTTATCAGAGTTGGGGGCACTGTAGGGCAGTATTACTATGGGGGCACTGATATTTCTTCAGGATAGTTTTTTGGGGTATGGGGGGGGGCACAGCGAGCAGCAGGATAACACTGTGAGGACTCCAGGTTGGGGGGTGGAAATGTGAGGAAGCTAAGATGTGTGTCACACTCTGCAGAGACGAGACGCGGCTGAAAGAAGTTGTCCGGAACAAATGGAGAAGATGATGACAGAGAAGATCTACATCGGAGACGTCCCCTGGAGGCCCTGGATGTGAGAGGCACGTGCTGCTGTATAGTGAGTACAGCAAAGTGCGGGGGGAGGGTCGATTTAAAGAACTGGCCCATTTTCATTAGGGCTTGGGCCCCAGATCTTTTGAGACCCTAGCAATGCCCCGTCAGTAACATCTAATAGAAATGATTGGAACATGGAAAATTAGCCTTTTTTTGGCCATTCAGAAATTGGCATATTTCCTAAAATAGAAGAGTAAGACAATGGAGGCTAAAATACCGCTTAAAATAAGAACGAAGGGAAAATTTCAGCTTGGCAAATCGGCACACCATTTGGATCTCCTGCAGAGCGGGGAGCAGGATAATCTACGAGCTAAATCTATCACCAAGCAAATTGTTACATTTTTTTGTTACAATATTTTTTTTTTTTACCCTTGCCCCCCCCCCCACAAATGTACATTTGTAAGCTCAGTAATGAAAATGATGCAATAGATTACTGGCTGGAAGGGTTAAAATGGCTGCATGCTCGCTAAGGAGGAAACAGATGCTATAAAATCCTTATGACTTTTAAAATTGCTCAAATATGTAAAAAACAGATGGAAGGAGAAATAAAACAGAAATTAAAAAAGCAACAGTGTTCAGGACCCCTGATAATCCCGAAATCCGTTACGGGTACTTGAGGAGGAAAAATAGCGAAAGCTGACGAAGAAATGGGGCACAATGGCGTTTGAGGAAGATGGTGGAATATTCAAAGTCTTACATTGAGGATAGTTAGTATCCCAGATTGGTAAACCTCTGCCCATCTTTGCCTCTGAGAGACTCAGAAGTTGCACATTTTTCTTTCAGTCATTTGTTGCCCCTGTCCCAACTTTGAGATGCTTTGATAAAATGTCTCACTTCAGACAGGTATATAGATGATCTCCTGAATACACAAGTGAAATCCTTGTTTGTCGAGTAATTGGGTCATTTGTGTAGGCACCAAAATCATCGCAGCTTTGGATGGTTGGACCCAGGGGAAAGCAGAAAAGGAAGACAATAGAAACACCCTGATGGAGAGGAATATAGAAATAGTGGGAAGTAAGAGGGGCTAGAGAGCATGCTGATCTAATCATGCTTGGGAACTAAGAAGGACACCAGGAGAACAAAACCGATCCATGAGAAAACCTGCTTAACCGTCTTTTCCAAGATGAAATCTTCCATCCATGATTCATTAATATTGCATACAGTACATTTAGGCCCTAAGGCATAAGTTAAAGGGGTCCTGTATCCTGTAGCGCACCAAATCTGAAATAATGAGACCAATAGATTCCACCTAATGCCCCCCATGGAGTGAGTCAGGACTATTAGCTACCTGCCAGGGCTGTGAGGAAGGATGGGCTCAAGTGGAAGCAAGATATGTTGGCAGCTATATTCCAGATTGCCACCGGGCCCCTGAGAAACCTTACTGACCAGACAATAAAGGGAGCTGTTTCAGTGAGAGATTCATTTAAGAGTTTTCTAAAAGAAAATACATTCAGATGTTCAGAAACCTAAGATTCTCTTGCAGAGACAGAAGGCGACCATTGAGAATATTATGACTGTGTCATACATCACTATATCAATGGCCGGATAAATGACATTTCTTTTAGATTTAGATTGTTTTATTGCATTGATCAAAGACCAGAGAAATATGTGTAAAGATTGTTCCACCAGAATGATTTCCTTCCAGAAGGTTGCGGTTGGTTAATCTTGGTTTGCTCGTCTTCTGTCTTTGGCAGCCATTACATTTCTTTCGCTTTATTATGGTCAAATTTTACTGTCCTAGGGGGACTTATTAGAGATTCCCTTTTCTTATAGTCTGATAATTCCTGAAAAGAGTCTGATCAGTATTGTCACCTGCCTAATCCAATGATAAATTACAGTACCATACTGACGGAGGCAGCTCTTCTGACTAACCTACTGCTGCTAGAACTCCATACTGCTGAAGAAAAGCATCGGTATTGGGGTGCCTCTGGTCCACAACTGACAAAATCTTCTCTTATACACGGTCAAGTCCCATTATTCTGAGCACCAACTAATTTCCAGAGTAACCGCCATGTGCAGCATGGACAGCAGCTAGACGGGCTGGGAATAACTCCGTAAGGTCCTGGTAGGTTGTCACGTGTATCTGGAGCCATGCTGACTGCAGTGCATCCCACATCTGCTGGAGGACCCACAGAGCAAACATGACCATTGAGGTGGTCCCACAGATGCTCAGTTGGGCTCAAGTCTGGAGAATTAGGGACCAGAATAATACTTGGAAATATTGGTCATGCTCTTCCAATGAATGTAAGACATTTCTATCCATGTCGCATTGTCTTCCTGGAAAATCTCAACTTCCCCAGGGAAGACAATCAGCATGTATGGGTGGACGAGATCTGCAAGGATGGATTCATACCCAAATCAGTTGAGAGTTCTTTCCACATGGATGTGTGGCCCAGAGAATGCTACAAAAACCTCCCCGTCACCACCAGCTTGTGTTCTTCCAGCAATGGCTGTGTGGTGTTCCCTCTCTGATGTTTCTCTCCTGACACACCAATGTCCATCCAGTCAATGAAGCAGCAAACATGAGTCATTAGAGAAAAAAAACCTTCTGCCAATCAGCAGAGGTCTAATTCTGATACTGCCATGAAAATTAAAGGCTTTTCTGCCGATACAACTTTAACAGTGGTGCAGGGACCACCCATTTGCCCTAAGCTCGTTACCACCAATTTGTACCCTTACTGCAGTCTGCAAGCAGTTCATTATTAACTTCTAGTAGAAATAATAAAGGAATGGCACAGCATAGAGCCATAATAATAGATGCACTAGAATTGTTATTACATGGGGAAGTGGTGAAAGGTCCTCTCTAAGTTTTGGAAAAGCTGGAGAGCCACAGGTTAGAGACCATTACCATTGGGAGTGTAGGCCATTGATCTTAACTTTAGCAGCAGGTGGAAGACCATTATCAGCGGGAGTGTAGGCAACTGATGTCCACCTTACCCACAGATTGGAGACCATTATCATTAGGAGGTTAGTCCACTAATCTCCACCTTAGCCACAAGTTGGAGGCCATTATCATCGAGAGTGTAGGCCACTGATCTCCACCTTAGCTGGAGGTTGAAGACCTTTACCAGTGGGAGCGTAGTCCACTGATGCCTACTTTAGTTGCAGGTTGAAGACCATTACCATCGAGAGTGTAGGCCACTGATCTCCACCTTAGCTGGAGGTTGAAGACCTTTACCAGTGGAAATGTAGTCATCTGATCTCTACCTAAGCTCTGGTTGAAGACCATTACCATTGAAAGTGTAAGTCACGGATCTCCACCTTAGCAGTAGTTTGGAAACCATTACCAGTGGAAGCGGAAGCTGCTGATGTCCACCTTTTGAATGGACAATGGAATTTGAATCTTAGAAAGGTTTAGACTAGATGATAGAAGGTTGTCACAGAATAAGAAGATTGTAACGTGCGCCCATTCTGCAGCTTGGAGGTTATGAGCTATGTTTCTTTGTAGTGTGAAATTCTTGGTACATTAAAGCAATCTAATTAAAGTTAATGGGCAGTAATAATAAAGGAAGCCGTGTCCGGCTCTTTTATGGTCTTGGTGTCTGCCTTGCCCTCTCTTCACATCTTTATTATTGAGCCTAACCAGGACTCTCTTCCCTTTACTGAGAACGGCGCCTATTGGTCCATGGTCAGCTGGGCAAGATGTGCAGAGAACGCCAAGGCCGGGAAGCCAACACAGCCATTGTTTCATTAAGACAATAAAAACTAATGGTGCTTGCTACAAAGTTAATGGCTTCTCATCCAGTTTATGGGCTGAGATGTTCTTCTAAATGTTAAGGAAATGAACTCTCTATAAAAAGGCATCTCACTTACCAAGGACTCCAAATGAAAAGCCAAGTTTGAGCTCTTATGGACTAATCCTAATCTAGATGAATGTTGTGTTACTTGGTTAACTAGCAACTCTATTACCAACAGATACACAGAACATTCCTTGGATAAATGGCCAGTTCATGTCTCAGGATAAAGCACATGTGTATGTGTGTGTATGTTGTAAGAGGGCGCAAGGTGCCGTCATGGACGGAAGATACGTGTCACCGAGGTTCCTGGCCTCGGTGAGGTGAGAGCCGGGTTTTATGTGTCAGCAGCAGCTAGTGCTGCTTGACATTGATAGTTAGTTTGGCTGCAAAGCCAATCTGGGCCGGCTCTTACTGGGAGTAGGCAAAGAGTTGGGTGAGTGCCTACTCCCCACGGTCCAGGCCGGACTTTGCCGGGCTTTTTAAAGGCAGCCACATCAGCAGGTGTGGCTGTGATTGTACTGGAGCTGCTGCTAGTGTTGTGTTGCTCTCTGGGCTGGAAGGATGAGCTCAGCAAGGAGTCGTGCAGTCGTCCTGGAAGCCTGAAGGTGGATTACCCTGTGGCTGGGCCGACCGCCAGGTGCGAACGCGCACCTAACCATCTCACAGGTGACTGAACCTGGTTTTGGACTCTTTGGTTTTGCTTTTTTGTGTTTGCTGAGTGTGAATTAACACCAAGAGACTGTTTATCGTTTATTTTGTGCAAGTGTGAATAAAACACTGTTTATTGCACTTTCTGGACTTCTTGTTTTGCCTCTATACTGCACCCGCACTGCTACCTACCAGAGCGACTCCCACATTTGGTGTAGGATGCGGGCATGCGCAGTGAGGCTGGCGTAAACGCCGAAGTTTTTTCCCAAAGTGAATGTCATATGTCAAGCCGGCAAAGTTTCAACACGTGAACTCTGATAAGATGGAGGCAGTTGTAAAGGCCTCGTGGAGGCCAATTTACAGCAGCGGGAGGCCAACAAGCAGCAGCAGGAGACAAACCAGCTGCTGTTGCAACATGTAATGGCTTTGCAAGCGACTGGAGCCTCTCACCGTGCCCATGATGCCCGGAAAGCGGTCCGTGCAGCAATTCCCAAGATGACCCCCGAGGATGATGCCGAGACCTACCTGGCAGTCTTCGAAAAAGTGGCCGTGAGGGAGAAGCTGCCCCGTGACCAGTGGGCTGAGGTGGTCGCTCCGTTCCTGGCTTCCGGACCCCAGCAGGTGTTTTTCGACTTGTCGGACGACCAAGCCGGCCGATTATGACATCGTGAAAGGAGAGATCCTAGCCAGACTGGGGGTGAACGTGCTGGTCCGCGCTCAAAGAGTCCACCAGTGGGACTTTAAAACGACTGAACCTGCTAGGCCGCAGTACTACGATCTGCTGCACAGGCTGCAAAAGTGGCTGCAGCCTGATCTACTAAGTCCCACTGCCATGCTGGATCGACTGTTGGCGGACATCTTTTGGAGGGCCCTGCCTTATCCCCTCCAGCACTGGGTCGGCCAGGCGTCTCCGGTAAGTGCCCTGGAGATGGTCGACCTGGTGGAGCGTTACGAGGCCACCAGAAACCTGCAGGGGGTCTTGCTGGGAAGGGGCCAGTCAAACCTCGGAGGCCTCCACCCCAGTTCCGACGACCGGCGACAGAGAGACCTGCACGGAATGTATCCCCTGCGGATCCGCCTCCCGTGGTATGCTGGAGGTGTCAGGAGCCAGGCCACATCAGGGCCGACTGTCCGCATCAGGGTGAGCCGATGGATGTGAACTACGGGTATCGCCACTCCCTGTATGCCCGGAAGCTGTGTGCAACTGGCACCCGTGAGGGGCAGGACAATAACCACCTGTGTCAGGTAGAGGTGGGAGATTCTCTGGCGGTGGCCCTGCTGGACTCCGGGAGTTTAGTCTCCCTGGTAAGAGCTGCCCTAGTACGGCCTGCGGAGTATACCGGCCGTAAAGTCGGGGTCCTATGCATCCACGGAGACTTAAAAGACTACCCCACTGCATTAGTGACTTTGTCCACAGCTGCTGGTAAGTGGACCCACGAGGTGGCTGTCGCTACCAAACTCCCACATGAACTGATACTTGGGAGGGACTTCCCAGGTTTCCCGGCGCTGTGGCCGGCTATAAAAGTGTCTGATGGGCCCGAGACAGGGGTAACCCTAGTAGAGTGGCCTGATACCACTGGAAGGCCAGAACCCTGGGAGCCCGAATCTGAAGGGCCAGCAGTAGGGGTGACCACTGCTCCAGCGGTAGAGGGGGAGACAACCCCACTGAGTGTAATGGTGGGAGACACGGAGGACTTGCCACCGGGACCTGAGTTGGCAGACCTCAATGTCTCCGGGGAAAATTTTGGGACCGCACAACACCGGGACCAAACCCTAACCAGGGCCTGGGAAAGTGTTGTAATGATTGATGGTAAACCCCAGAAACCTGGGGCTGAATTAATGTTTCCACGATTTATTATTCTTCAGGATATGTTGTATCGGGTGAACCAAATCCGAGGTGAGCCAGTTGAACAGTTGGTGGTGCCCACCGCATATCGCAAGCTTGTTATGGAGCTTGCCCACCAACATGTTCTTGGGGGACACATGGGGTGGCAGAAAACGCAGGACCGCGTACTACAGCGATTTTACTGGCCCGGTTTGTTTAAGGAAGTAGAGGAGTTCTGTAAGTCCTGTCCGACCTGTCAGGTAAATAGCCCCCAGCCGCATTACAGAAGTCCCCTGGTCCCTCTCCCAATAATTGAGGTCCCATTCGAGCGTATTGCCATGGATCTGGTCGGACCCGCACCGAAGTCTGCTAGGGGTCACCAACATATCCTGGTGATTCTGGACTATGCTACTCGATATCCAGAGGCGGTGCCTCTGCGACACACATCGGCTAGGCTCATTGCAAAGGAGTTAATGGAGATGTTTACCCGGGTGGGCCTACCTAAGGAGGTTCTGACGGACCAAGGGACCCCTTTTATGTCTAAGATTATGAGGGAATTGTGTAAACTGTTGCATATAAAGCAATTATGACGTCCGTTTTCCATCCGCAAACGGACGGCCTTGTGGAAAGGTTTAACCAAACTTTAAAAATATGCTAAAAAGGGTGGTGTCCCGAGATGGGAAGGACTGGGATCTGCTTCTGCCCTATCTCATGTTTGCAGTGCGAGAAGTGCCCCAGGCCTCTACTGGGTTCTCGCCCTTCGAACTGCTTTATGGCAGACGCCCACGGGGCCTGTTGGACATCGCTAAGGAAGCGTGGGAACAACAGCCCGTCCCCACAAAAGCGTAATTGAATATGTTACCCAGATGCAGGAACGTATGGAGAGGGTGTTACCGCTGGTCCGGGAGCATATGGAGGCAGCACAACAGGCCCAAAGTAGAGTCTATAATCGTCAGGCTCGGGTACGAGACTTTAATCCCGGAGACCGAGTTTTAGTTCTGGTACCCACCCTTGACAGCAAATTTCTAGCTAGGTGGCAGGGGCCCTATGAAGTGCTCGAGAAAGTGGGGAAGTAAATTACAAGGTGCACCAGCCAGGGCGGCGGAAGCCGGAGCAGGTGTATCATGTGAATTTGCTGAAGCCATGGAAGGATAGGAACTCGCCCAGCGATGACAGCCCTCGGCCAGGGCTTCTAGGTGAGAAGGATCCAGCCCCTCACCTCGAAGTCCGGGAAGCAGCAGCCACCGTAAAATTTCAGATAGCCTATCCTCCAAACAGGTCCAGGAAGTTAAGGAGTTCATTAGTCGGAACACGGATGTGTTCTCGACCTCCCTGGGCGCACATCCCTAATCCAGCATGACATTATCACTGAGCCTCAGGCCAAAGTCCAGTTAAAGCCGTATCGGGTACCCGAGGCTCGGCGACAAGCCATTGTGAAGGAAGTGCAGCTGATGCTCCAGTTAGGTGTCATCGAGGAGTCAAAAGTGATTGGGCCAGTCCGATAGTCTTAATACCCAAGCCGGACAGGACATTGAGGTTCTGTAACGATTTCCGCAAGCTGAATGAGGTGTCCAAGTTTGACGCATATCCCATGCCGAGGGTGGATGAGCTCATTGAAAAATTGGGCCAAGCCAGGTATTTTTCTGTCTTGGACCTCACCAAAGGGTACTGGCAGGTACCCTTAACGGAGGCTGCCAAGGAAAAACTGCTTTTATCACACCGGAGGGGTTGTATCAGTACAAGGTATTACTCTTTGGTCTACATGGCGCCCCGCCACGTTTCAAAGGCTTATGGATATTGTGCTTCGTCCACATCGACGGTACGCCTCAGCGTATCTGGATGATATCATTGTCCATAGCACCGACTGGGAGAGTCACCTACCGAAGGTACAGGCCGTAGTGGACTCCCTTAGGAAAGCTGGCTTAACTGCTAACCCAAAAAGTGTGTGGTAGGGTTAGAAGAGACCAAATACCTAGGGTATGTCATTGGGCGGGGGTGGTCAAACCTCAGGTAAACAAAATTGAGGCAATTAAGAATTGGCCCCGACCTGTCACTACGCGGCAAGTAAAATCATTCCTGGGCATGGTGGGATACTACATGAGGTTTATTCCCAACTTCGCTACAATTGCTGCTCCATTGACAAGCCTTTTTAAAGGGACGCAGGTCAGTGTCGATCCAGTGGAATGAGCAGGCGGATAAGGCTTTCTCTGCTCTGAAGTCGGCCCTGTGTGGGTCCCTCGGTTTTGGTGACGCCCGACTTCAGGAGAGAGTTTGTGGTACAGACCGATGCCTCTGAAGTGGGCCTCGGGGCTGTACTCTCTCAGGAAATCAATGGGGAGGAGCATCCCGTGGTTTTCCTGAGTCGCAAACTCACCCCAGCCGAAACCAGGTACAGTATAGTGGAGAGAGAGTGCCTGGCCATCAAGTGGGCACTAGAGTCTCTCCGCTATTATCTGCTAGGGAGAAAGTTCCGTCTGGTGACCGACCATTCCCCTCTAAAGTGGATGTGCCAGGCGAAAGACAGGAATGCTCGGGTCACCAGATGGTTCTTGTCTCTGCAGAACTTCAAGTTCACAGTGGAACACAGGGCAGGCCGCTTGCAAGGAAATGCGGATGCACTGTCTCGAGTACAGCGTTTGGCGTGTGTTCACCCTGTCGGGGTTGAACAAAGGGGGGAGGTATGTAAGAGGGCGCAAGGTGCCGTCATGGACGGAAGATACGTGTCACCGAGGTTCCTGGCCTCGGTGAGGTGAGAGCCGGGTTTTATGTGTCAGCAGCAGCTAGTGCTGCTTGACATTGATAGTTAGTTTGGCTGCAAAGCCAATCCGGGCCGGCTCTTACTGGGAGTAGGCAAAGAGTTGGGTGGGTGCCTACTCCGCACGGTCCAGGCCGGACTTTGCCGGGCTTTTTAAAGGCAGCCACATCAGCAGGTGTGGCTGTGATTGTACTGGAGCTGCTGCTAGTGTTGTGTTGCTCTCTGGGATGGAAGGATGAGCTCAGCAAGGAGTCGTGCAGTCGTCCTGGAAGCCTGAAGGTGGATTACCCTGCGGCTGGGCCGACCGCCAGGTGCGAACGCGCACCTAACCATCTCACAGGTGACTGAACCTGGTTTTGGACTCTTTGGTTTTGCTTTTTTGTGTTTGCTGAGTGTGAATTAACACCAAGAGACTGTTTATCGTTTATTTTGTGCAAGTGTGAATAAAACACTGTTTATTGCACTTTCTGGACTTCTTGTTTTGCCTCTGTACTGCACCCGCACTGCTACCTACCAGAGCGACTCCCCACAATGTATAATATATATATATATATATATATATATATATATATATATATTTGGTGGCCAATGTCAGCCTCTGCTAAGGAATGCACTGTATATAAGCATCCAAGAGGAGTTTGGGAAGGAAAATGTCACCTGCTTAGAGGATAGCCTAATCTAAGATTATTTCTGATGAATAAGCTGCAGTACATGTGGGGCTCATTCCCATATAGTCATGCACGATCCTCCCTTTCTTTATTTGTAATTGCATCTACAGATGTGTCCACCCTGAACTTTAGTTAGGAATCTCAATTTCTCATAATACAATTTCAATACAGTATTGCAACATGTTATCAAGGCTGTAATTCACATCACAGCCACTGGGTGGCCACACATAGACACATACAGCATAAACATCACCCAGCACAGTATCTCAAAATTATCTGGCACATCATTTTAGGATATGTTGAGCCAAGAGGAGAGGTAAGGAAGAACACATCCATATCCACAGAAACATTAAGCATAGGACTCATGAATTGGACTCATCCCCATGTGGTCAAATTGCATTTATGAATTTTTATTTCTCAAATGATTCAATGTCAGTGTTGTTTCTTAGCATTAAAGGGAATTTCTAGGACAGATGGACATCATACAGTAGGGCCACGCATCTATGAGCCAGAATAGTGAGCTGTTCTGTATGAGTGGCTCTTATTTTAGTACATGAGCACTCAATTGGAGGACTGCAATCCAAACCCGGAACGTGGATGCCAGGTGGCCGAACCCTTTAATGTGCTGATTTCAACTGTATATGTGTGCTCAGGATGCAGATACAGTTGAATACAGTGGTGAAAAAGAGAAGCCATAAGTGGTTCAGTGCTGGTAGGCACAATGCAAGTGGTCTCTTCGGGCTTGCTGAGCCGAGCCACAGACAGTAACAGCACAGACCAGATGTGCTCCTTTCTGTTCATTAGGGGAATGGGGGGTGGGGAAGTATTCCAAATTGGAGGCATCACTCTGGGGAAGGCACTTAAGGGGGCATCATACAGGAAGCCTCATTCTTTAAGGGGTTATCATACTTCGTGGTGCCACTTAAAGGGCATCACTCTATGTGGGGCATTTAAGGGGTTTCATTCTCTTTGTAAGGCACAAGGGGTATCCAACTGTGGGGAGGGAGGCACCAAGGGATCATCCTTCCATGAGGGCAGCACTTAGTGGACATCCCTTTATGAGGAGGCACCCAGTAGCATCATATTGTCTGATGAGGCACTAAGAGGCATTGTTACTATCTCGGGGGCACTAAGGGGGCATCATACTATCCAGGGAGGCACTATGGGCGATTATACTGTGTGGGGTCACTAAGAGGACGTCATTACTGTCTGATAGGGGGGCTAAGGGGAATTATTAGTGTCTAAGGGGCACTAAGAGTGCATTCTTACAGTGTGGGGAGTTTCTAAGGGGGCAGCATTACTATGTGGGGAGCACAAAGGGGACTTGGAGGAATTACAGGCATGGCTTATTGTAAAAAGCACTGGTATTGTCCCTACTTACATTTTTTTAGATTCAGATCTTCACCCAACAGCAAGGCCAGATATGTGGACCTTTACAAAAGGCACTTGAATAACTCTGCTCCAGGCCTCCTGTGCTGTTACACAACCTCTTCTAAACAGGCTAGTTGGGTGGGTGAAAAAAAGCAGTTGTCAGGACCTGCAAAAAAAAGTAAAGAAGAACCCTAGGTGTCCTAGTCTGATGGGGTTTTAATGAGGTGGGGCGCTCAAAGTTGTGGCTAGGAAAAGGGCTGCCAAGGCATGGTGGGATACTAGAGGTTAGTAGGCATCGAACAAGATATTTGCCCAAGGTAAAGAAAACAGCCATGACTCTGGGATTTGAACAAACCATTCCAATCGGGAATTTTGGGTCTCAGGTCCCAAGGGGATTTTTTTTCAAATCAGTTCATAAATATCTTAAAAACAACAAAAAGTAAAAAAAAAAAACTGCTAAGAAACACAGAACATCCCCATCGGAGCAAGATTTTAGAAGTCTACATCCAGTATTTTGTCTGCAATGGATTTACAAGCTGAGATTTTCCGTTCGCCTCCATCGCCTAGCCGTGCTGGAATCTGACTTGCATGCTTGGCCGTCTCTCTGAGGGATTGTGGAAGTAGCGGAGGAGTAACAGAACGAAAGGAAAAAAGTACAAAGCAAACAAGAGCTATACTAAGCAATGGAGCAGTCATTTTCACAAATGCATTATATTTCTACTGTAGCGCGCGAGGATCCCAGGTGCCAGATTTCTTGTAAAGATAATAATTTAGCCAAAGAACAAAACAGTTTGAATTGAATTATGAAGCAATAATGTGCACGGTGCTATGTTATCAAGGAAAAAATCTGGATCTTTTGCCAGAAACCATCAGGAAGAATTCTTCAAGAAAATAATAAAAGAAGGTTTTGTCATCTCAGCTCTGTGAAAAACAAGAGGGAGAAGCAACTTGTAGAAACTCCAACATGTAGTATATTAAAGGGGACCCCTCCCGGGATGTCTGCTTTAGTAAATTCTGGCACTCTGGGGCCTAATTTGTTAAAACGTAGCATTGTGCCATTTCTCTGTTATTCCTCCTGGCACTGTGTGACTATATTGACAGATGGGAGTTACCATTGACCTTGTCAGTGGGGTGTGTCCCCGGATAGTGCGCAGGCAGGGTCTGCCTGTTCAGGTGCACCTTATTGACCAGAGTAATGGTAATGCCCAGTTAATGGGTCATAGAGCCAGACTCTCCAGGAGCTATCAAATACATGAAGCTTTTGTAGAAACTCTGGTGGATATTACTGGAACTCTCAGTCATCACCTATACATTAATAAATGCTTTATAAACTTTTCTAAAGGTTGTCAACGGTAAGGTGATCGTCATTGTACTGTTTACATAAAGAATTAATATACAGTATATACAGCGCTATAATAAATTCCTAACATTACTTATCCTGTACTGATCTTGAATTATTATACTCCAGAGCTGCACTCACTATTCTGCTTGTGCAGTCACTGTGTACATACATTACTTATCTTGTACTTATCCTGAGTTACATCCTATATTATACTCCAGAGCTGTACTCACTATTCTGCTGGTGGAGTCACTGTGTACATACATTACTTATCCTGTACTGATCCTGAGTTACATCCTGTATTATACTTCAGAGCTGTACTCACTATTCTGCTGGTGCAATCACTGTGTACATACATTATATTACTTATCCTGTACTGATCCTGAGATAAATCCTGTATTATACTCCAGAGCTGCACTCACTATTCTGCTGGTGCAATCACTGTGTTCATACATTATATTACTTATCCTGTACCGATCCTGAGTTATAACCTGTATTATACTCCAGAGCTGCACTCACTATTCTGCTGGTCCAGTCACTGTGCACATACATTACAATACTTATCCTGTACTGATCCTGAGTTACGTCCTGTATTATACACCAGAGCTGCACTCACTAATCTGCTGGTGGAGTCACTGTGTACATACATTATATTACTGATCCTGTACTGATCCTGAGTTACATCCTCTATTATACTCCAGAGCTGCACTCAGTATTCTGCTGGTGGAGTCACTGTGTGTATACTGTACATTACTTATCCTGTACTGATCCTGAGTTACATCCTGCATTATACTCCAGAGCTGCACTCACTATTCTGCTGGTGGAGTCTCTATGTACATACATTACTTATCCTATACTGATTCTGAGTTACATCATGTATTATACTGCAGAGCTGCACTCACTATTCTGCTGGTGCAGTCACTGTGTACATACATTACTTATCCTGTACTGATCCTGAGTTACATCCTGTATTATACTCCAGAGCTGTACTCACTATTCTGCTGGTGGAGTCACTGTGTACATACATTACTTATCCTATACTGATTCTGAGTTACATCATGTATTATACTGCAGAGCTGCACTCACTATTCTGCTGGTGCAGTCACTGTGTACATATATTACTTATCCTGTACTGATCCTGAGTTACATCCTGTATTATACTCCAGAGCTGCACTCACTATTCTGCTGGTGCAGTCACTGTGTACATACATTACATTACTTATCCTGTACTGATCCTGAGTTACATCCTGTATTATACTCCAGAGCTGCACTCACTATTCTGCTGGTGCAGTCACTGTGTACATACATTACTTATCCTGTACTGATCCTGAGTTACATCCTGTATTATACTCCAGAGCTGCACTCACTATCTTGGGTGATCTCCCATAATGCAAGTGCAGTGCTTGTTTACTACACTCCAATTCATAAAGGGCAAAAAAAATAAAAAAATTTACACCATTCTCACAAGTACTGCCTTGTTCCCTAACACTGCTCCCCAGCATGATGATGTCGGGCCTGCATAATTTGGGGCAACAAATATGATGCAACACATAATGACTGGGGCCATAAATCATGATGTCACCACTGATGATGTCACCTATGATGACGTCATCAGTTATCAGAGAGATAATAAATAATAACCACATTTAATGATGAAACATAGCTGCAAACTTCGGGGCCCCTCCAATGCCCTCAATTGCCCCTTGGCCTTTCTAGTACTGGTGGTCTCTAATGGACACCTGCACCCCCCATGACACCCCCAGCCCCCCCCCCCTTCCCCCCACTGTACATTCTCCATCACTCCAGTGAAAATACATCCTTCCGGGCCACTTTGTCTTTGGCCTCGGTGTTTGTTCTAGCCCCATGACCCGTAATAATCAGACGAGCAGACAACAACACAAAGGCCGAAGCTTCATACAGATTCATAGGGAAACAAATCCATTTAAAGTCAAGATCTCCGGAACAATAAAGTGTGAAATCATCGAGGTATAAGCAATGGGCTCCTTTCTCCCGTCCCTCCGGCTTCAAAATATCAATACTTGTAACAGACTTAAACTAAAAATGGAGCATTGATAAGAGGCATTTTACACGGCCGGAGCCCGGCGATGAGCTTTGAGAGCCGCCCGGCACAATGCCTGCTCATGACATGCTTTGTTCATTCCTGACAATAATCCTGTCTGTCACACTCCATCCTCCGATGCGCTCTCTATTACCCGCAGTCGACTCTCTCTTCTAAGTGCTGTGAATGTATCAGCATCGTATCCAGGAGTCACTGCAGAGCCTTAGTCTCCGTCAGGTCGATTCCTAAACATTCAGTTTAACAAAGTCATTGTTGGCGGCCGTTTAAAACCACTCGGCAAGTCTTCCAGAATGTCGGGGAGCCTCCTCCTAAAAGCACATTTCCTGGGGGTTATATTCTCTGGGGTTTGACTTTTCAATCACTTTTTATCCAATTTTTTTGGGAGGTTGAAACGGTAAAAAAAAAACAGCAAATTGGCAATTTTTTTTTTTCTTTTCCCATTAAATAGTATGGGCGTTTTGGGACATGGCCGCCTATGATGTTTATTATTTTATTTATTTTTTATTATAGGAAAGAGGGATGATTTGAATTTTTGTTAATTTTTAAAAAAATATGTTTACAAACTCTTTTTTTAAGCCCTCCTTAGGGGACCTGAACATGTGATCTTGAGATTGCTTCTGCCGTACACTGCAATTAATTATGAATACATAATGAACTGCCATGGGAAAAAATGTTTGAAGGACTCTTAAGGAACTATATACAGGAGTATGTGACTGTAAATAATATTATAAGTGATAACCAACGTGGGTTTACCAAGGACAGAAGTTGTCAGACTAACCTGATTTGTTTTTATGAGGAGGTGAGTGAAAGCCTGGACAGAGGGTAGGCTGTGGATGTAGTGAGGTAAGTAGAAGCCTGGACAGAGGGGCGGCTGTGGATGTAGTGAGGTAAGTAGAAGCCTGGACAGAGGGGCGGCTGTAGATGTAGTGAGGTAAGTAGAAGCATGGACAGGGGGGCGGCTGTGGATGTAGTAAGGTGAGTAGAAGCCTGGACAGAGGGGCGGCTGTGGATGTAGTGAGGTGAGTAGAAGCCTGGAAAGAGGGTAGGCTGTGGATGTAGTGAGGTAAGTAGAAGCCTGGACAGAGGGGCGGCTGTGGATGTAGTGAGGTGAGTAGAAGCCTGGACAGAGGGGCGGCTGTGGATGTAGTAAGGTGAGTAGAAGCCTGGACAGAGGGGTGGCTGTGGATGGAGTAACTTGAGTAGAAGCCTGGGCAGAGGGGTGGCTGTGGATGTAGTGAGTAGTCTGGACAGAGGGGAGGCTGTGGATGTAGTGAGGTGAGTAGAAGCCTGGACAGAGGGGCGGCTGTGGATGTAGTGAGGTAAGTAGAAGCCTGGGCAGAGGGGCAGCTGTATATGTAGTGAGGTGAGTAGAAGCCTGGACAGAGGAGCAGCTGTGGATGTAGTGAGGTGAGTAGAAACCTGGACAGAGGGGCGGCTGTGGATGTAGTGAGGTGAGTAGAAGCCTGGACAGAGGGGCGGCTATGGATGTAGTGAGGTAAATAGAAGCCTGGACAGAGGGGCAGCTGTATATGTAGTGAGGTGAGTAGAAGCCTGGACAGAGGAGCAGCTGTGGATGTAGTGAGGTGAGTAGTAGTCTGGAGTGAGGGGCGGCTGTGGATGTAGTGAGGTAAGTAGAAGCCTGGACAGAGGGGCGGCTGTGGATGTAGTGAGGTAAGTAGTAGTCTGGACAGAGGGGCGGCTGTGGATGTAGTGAGGTGAGTAGAAGCCTGGACCGAGAAGTGGCTCTGGATGTACTGAGGTGAGTAGAACCCTGGACAGAGGGGTGGCTGTGGATGTATGAGGTAAGTAGTAGACTGGACAGATGGGCAGCTGTGGATGTATGAGGTAAGTAGTAGCCTGGACAGAGGGGCGGCTGTGGATGTATGAGGTAAGTAGTAGCCTGAACAGAGGGGCGGCTGTGGTTGTATGGGGTAAGTAGAATCCTGGACAGAGGGGCGGCTGTGGATGTATGAGGTAAGTAGTAGCCTGGACAGATGGGCGGCTGTGGATGTATGAGGTAAGTAGTAGCCTGAACAGAGGGGCGGCTGTGGTTGTATGAGGTAAGTAGTAGCCTGGACAGAGGGACGGCTGTGGATGTAGTGAGGTGAGTAGTAGCCTGGACAGAGGGACGGCTGTGGATGTATGAGGTGAGTAGAAGCCTGGACAGAGGAGCGGCTGTGGATGTTTCTGGATTTTGCAAAGGCTTTTGATCCTGTCTCTCATAGCCGTTTAATAGGTAAAGTAAGGTCTATAGGCTTGGAAAGTATAGTTTGTAATTGGATTGAAAACTGGCTGAAGGATCGTGTCCAGAGAGTTGTGGTCAACGATTCCCATTCAGATTGGTCCCGGGTTATAAGTGGTGACCTTAAGGTTCAGTGCTGGGCCCTCTATTATTTAATTTATTTATTAATGATATTGAGGACGGGATTAATAGCACTGTTTGTATTTTTGCAGATGACACTAAGCTATGTATTACTGTGCAGTCTATGGAAGATGTCCATAAAATACAAACTGATGTGGACACTCTGAGTGATTGGGCATCAACTTGGCAAATGGGGTTCAATGTGATAAATGTAAAGTTCTGCATCTTGGTCGTAATAATCTCTGTGCTTCATATGTCCTAGGGGATGTAACACTGGAAGAGTCCCTTATAGAGAAGGATTTGGGTGTCCTTGTAGATGGTAGATTAGCAGCACAATGTCAATCAGCTGCTTCTAAGGCCACCAGGATATTGTCATGCATTAAACGAGGCATGGACTCGCGGGGCAGGGATGTGATATTACCACTTTACAAGGTGTCGGTGCCTTCTCCTCTGGAATATGCAGTTCAGTCCTGGTCAGTTCAGTTCTGGTCAGGTCCATAGAAAGGAGGCCCTGGAGCTGGAAAAAGTACAGAGGAGAGTGACTAAACTGATAAGGGGCCTGGAGGGTCTTAGTTATAAAGAAAGATTCATTTTTCTTTTTTTATTATTTAGTCTTGAGAAGAGACGCCTAAGGGGGGACATGATTAACCTATACCAGTGATGGGCAAAGTGCGGCTCTTGCAGCTGTTGCAGAACTACAACTCCCAGCATGCAAAGGCTGTCTACAGCTATCAGCCTACTGCAGGGCATGGTGGGAATTGTAGTTTTGCAACAGCTGGAGAGCCGCACCTTTCCCATCACTGACCTATACAAATATATAAATGGGCCATACAAGTAATACGGGGAAAAACTGTTCCATGTAAAATGCCCTGAAAAGAGAAGGGGGCGCTGCTCCGACTGGAGTAGAAAAAGTTCAGTCTCCAGAAGCGTCAAAACTTCTTTACTGTAAGAACTGTGAATCTGTGGAATAGACTCCTCAGGACGTGGTCACAGCAGGAACAGTGGATGGTTTTATAAAAGGGTTTAGATGAATTCTTAAAAGTAAATGACATTAATGCTTATAAAAATGTGTAGAAATCTGAGTCTCACTTCCTTCTGGGATTCGCATCCCCACCTATTTCTTGGTTGAACTTGATGGACTTATGTCTTTTTTCCACCGTATTAACTATGTAACTATGTATTGTAGTGCAGATTCACTATGTTGTTATGGAGCCTTGTCACCTGCACGACTCCATAATAACTACAGCTATAGTAGGCTGGGTTTCTTCAGAGATTACTATGAATGAATGGCTTCCCTGATCTCAGGGTGGGGAAGCCATTTAGGCCCCGGGAACCACCTCAGATTCCATGGTCACAATTGACCATGACATCTGAGAGGTTATATGTTTGCAATTAGCTTTATCTCCAATCACAAAAATTAGCCCCGGGTGTCTGCTCTTTAAAACAGCAGAAACCCGGTGGCTGCCGTGCCCACTGCACTTGCAGGTGGACTCCATCTTTAAAGACCCAACTTGTAATATACTGTGCTGATCAGGAAAAGGTTAAATGCATCTGGGTTTGCATTTAGGAGTTTCTTATGGGGCCTGTTGTTATTAAGTGAGTCTGATCTGAGGTCTGGACTGGACTAGGGTTTGTATTTTTTTAAGGGGGTCTGGACAAGGGTCAGTATCTATTTAGGTAATCTTGAATGTAGTCTGTTAGTAGTGGTCCGCATTTTTAGGGGATCTATACTTTTGGAGGTCTGGGATCTTTATGTATTTAGAGGTCTGTTCTAGGGTCAGTAGTTTATTCATGTAGGGGTTCTGGTTTGGAGTGTGTAACAGTTTGGTCTGAGTGTGTTAGGTCTGTATGTAATCAGGGTTTTGGTCTGGGGTCTGCATTTCTGTAGGGGGTGTGGTCTGGGGTCTGTATTGATTTAAGGGATCCTGTCTGGAGTCTGTATTTAAGGGCTTCTGCCTTTTTTAGGTTGTTTGTATTGTTCGGTGGCCTTTATGTATTTATAGGGTCTGGCCTGCTCTGGTGTCTGCATTTATTTAGGGGGTCTGCTCTGGAGTTTGCATGTAAGGATCTGGCCAGGAGTCTTTAGTGTCTGGTCTGGGGGTCTGCGTTTTAGCATATAAAAGCAGTATACAGTTTCTGTGTGTATTTACTGTTCTGGTCTGTTTTTGTTATTTCTTTTGGAGTCTGCATTTATTTAAGTGTTGTTGTCTGAAGTCTGTACTTCGGGAGTCTGGTCTGAGGTATGCATTGTTCGGAGGTCTTTATTGTTGGAGGTCTGGGATTTTTATATACAGATGTAGCCGAGCTAAACTTGGTTGACTTGTTAAGTAAAAAATGACTCAAAAAGGATAATTAACTCTATCAATGTATTTCAATGGCTTTGTCCAAATATGGCACAAGATAACACTGTGACATGTTATCAGAGTGATTTTAGCTCGGCTGCTGTATTTCGATGTATGGTCTGTGGGTCTGTATTTATTTATTTATCCATGGGGTCTGGTTTGGAGATTGCATGCATCTGTATCAGGATCTGGTCTGAAGTTTATATTTATTGGTCTGGTGTCCGTGTTTCATGGTCTAGGGTCTGTATTTAAATATACAGATACATTAATCAGTGTCTGCATGTTTTTAGCAGTCTGGTCTTTGGTCTTTATTTCTTTGGGGGTCTGTATTGAATTGGAGTTCTGGGGTCTGTATGTTTTCAGAAGCATAGTTTTTATTTATTTAGAGGATCTGGTCTATATTTGTTCAGGGGACTGGACTGGGCCCCAGTCTGTTGTCTGAATTTCTTAGGGGCCTGCGTGTCTTTATTGAGTCTGTAGTCTATATGTATTTAGAGGTCCGAGTCTCTTCTGTATTTCTTTAGTGGCCTGGAGTATTTGGGGGCTGGGTTTGGGTCTGTATATGTTACGGTGCTGTATGTTGCTAGGGAGTCTGGGGTCCATATGTATTAACTGGTAGAGTCTGTGGTCTATATTTCTTTGGAGGTCTCTGGGATCTGTATGTTCTTATGTAGTATCCCAGACCTGGCGTTACTACAGATGGAAAAAGTGACAACGGAAAAGGGCTATCTACCATATTCCTTCCCTCTTGGTAGAAGTTGGCTGGTTCTGCTTTCTGCCAAGAGGGGGGTTTCTTGTCCAGAGACAGAGAGGAGAGGAAGCAACCTGCAGAGCTCCTGCTCCTTTTACAGATTTTCTACAGTAATAACTTATTCTGCTGCCTTAAGAAAAGTCTTGAAAAGCTCTCCAGCATCTGCTGTAGAGTGAAGGACTACAGCTAAGACATCTATCACCCAAACCATTACTAGGCCAGTCCAACCTAGGTGCTATACTGCAGCTCTTCAATCTGCCTCCGGATTCCTTCCTGGTGCCAGAGAGAATTGCACTTGGCGATTGCTGCTTTGAAGAAGTTCTATGTTGCACTTAGTAAATAATGACATTTATTAATTCTTTAAAACTACATTTGCACAACATCAATTTCCAGGGAGCAAGAATCTGAGATAGTACCTTGTGACACAACACTTCACCGGGACCACTTCCACTCCCATCCTCTGCACCAGATCCTCCGGGGCTCGCTGCACCTAGAGGTCTGAGCTGTGATCTGGCCCGCCGGTGTCTGCAATCCTTTAGGACCCCTGTATTTCTCTAGAGGGTCTGTATTTCTTTAAGGTGTGTGGTCTGTGGGACTGTGTTTTTTTTATTGAAGATTCTGATCTAGGTTCTGTATTCATTTTTTCTGTTTTTCATATGCTGTAGGTTGGGGGTTTGTCCTATATTAGATTGGGAGGACCAAAAAAAAAAAAATAATATGGTGTTGCGTACAAAACCTCAAACATTGTCAATCACTTTTTGGAATATTCCTACACCCCTCGAGGTTATTTTAGATGCATTAGCCCTAAAAATGTTCTTCCAGAAACCATTGTATAGCCCAACAGCTGTGCAAGGGGGGTATTATGAAGAAAGTGGGAAACCAGCAGAATTAAGAATTCAGCTCCAGATGTGGAGTTTTCCTTTAAGTAACTTAATGATATCTTCAGCCTCGGAGTCGGAACCTCATGTACAGTTACACAATGGAGTTAATTATCTCCCCATAGTAGATAGCAGACTGTATTAAGCGTCCACCAGAGGCGACGCTTTCCTCTGCAGTCGTAAACGTGGCACTGCTGGCATTTCATCTTTTATAATGCCAATTTTTTAAAATAAATCATATTTTATGCTTCTAAACTTAGATCCCGTACACAGCGCCAGCGACGGCGGCGACTCCTTCCTGCAGTGATTAATACATTGTGTTGGTGCATGAAACCAAGCCCTGTGATTAATGGCGGTGACATCATGATTCTTAAACATTCTATTAATGCCGGGCTTTGACAAACGACGCGCCGGACTGAAATTTCAATGGCATTTACATTGTTGGATTGAAAACTTTAAACACATTTTTTTTTTCCCTGCAAAGAGTAATGGTTTGTATTAGCGAGAGAAAAAAGTTCCTTTCTTTATCTGCTGCATTCCCGGTTATTAACGCTCCCCCTTCGATGCAGATTTTCCAGATTAACTCTTTCGGGATGCGACTGATTTTTCATCACTGCATTCTGCATTTTTATTTATTATTTTCTCTGTTGTTGCGACAGTTGGAAAAAAAGATCCATCAAGTTCAACCGAGGGATTGGAGGGGATGGTAATAGAAACCAAGTTCAGTTACAAATTTCCCAAAAACTTTGGACTAGACCCTGTCCAGAGCTTTTGCAATGAACCACTGAAAGTGGCATCTACCCTATTAAAGGGGAAGGGAAGAAGGAGGATCACATGCACCTGGTCTGGACTGCCAACCTGCTTATAATGCATGCAGTCAGCCTCAGCCAATCAAGAGGGATAGGGCCATAGACCCTACCGGGAAATTTCCCAGTGGGCCGATGCCCAGGGGGCCACCCAAGCCCTCCTTATGGCCACCAGCCAGGTATATAATGATCTGATGTTCTCAGCTGCTGCAGGTGTCCTCCTGAACTCAACTATATTGCCATCCTCAAGAAGATCCATACTGTGGGGCAGGTGGCAGGATTTTGCGCTGCTGTATGATATATGGTACTGCGGGGGTGGTACTATGGTATTGCTGGCCCCTCTACCTCTGTTGGCCTGCAGCATGGGGCCACTTTTAGGATTTTTTTCCAGGGTCACTTTAAGTTTCCAGTCTGCCCCTGAGGAAGGAAGATAATGACACGGCATAGGCATTATATAAATTAAAGTGTTTTTCGGGGTTATACCTTGTTGTGATAAATCCTGTGAAACAGAGAGGGAGAAAATACAAAGAATAGTTCAAGTGGCTGCAGCTCTCACCTCTACCTTCAATCCAAGAAGCACGGAGAGGAGACCAGAACAGGGCCTTATGAAGCATCCAATAGAAACATGGGATCCAGCTTCTTGTGGAGTAAAAAAAAGTTATTTATTGGCTCATCATATAAAATCCACCAAAATCACAGAAAATGACGCAGTGACGCGTTTCGGGCTACAAAATCCAGCCGTTCATCGTCACTGTTGATGTCATTTTCTGTGATTTTGGTGGATTTTATATGATGAGCCAATAAAAGAAACTTTTTTTTTACTCCACAAGAAGCTGGATCCCATTTTTCTATGAGAGGGAGAAAAGAAATCTTAACTTTAAACACTGCAGTTTTGGGGAGAGTTTAGTGAGGCAATAGTTAGTTAGCTAAGTGTAATTAATTGACTAATAGAGACTGAGATAGGTTTTAGTAAGGGACACAACATGAATCAGTCTCCTGTGTCACTGTGTAACTCAGTCAGGCTGTCATTTTCAGTGAACACTTCAGCAGCATTTAAAGCTATAGTACTCAATTTTTTTTTTTTTAACAATGTGAATCAGCCCAATGTACATCACATAACTGACAATCACAGGCACAAATCTTATATAATGTGAATTCAGTCCTAGGAGACCCCAATTTTTATACATGACTTTTCAGGGCAGTTCAGACCTAAACCAATCTGACAGCCAAATTTATCAAAACAGAATCAAATCGAATCTCAAAAAATTCACTCCTTTCTAGATGTGAACTAAGGGAATGGGAAACCAGAATTAAGGGGAGATTTCAGTTGTTTCAAGTTATCCCCTATTCACAGGACAGGAGTTAACCATTAGATTGGTGGAGCAGCTGTAGGGACCCTGAACGGGGACCCCATACCCCCAGAACCAACTGAAATAAACAGAGCTGCGGGTCGGGGTCCACTATTTCAGGAACACCCATAGAGATGAATGGAGTGGCAGTGCCCATGCACAACCTCCCGCGCCATTTATTTCAGGAGGCTCCGAGGGATACCGGGTACCCACTCTGTGATCGGTGGAGGTCGCAGTGGTGGGACCCCCACAGATCGAATAGTTATGCCTTATCTTGTGGATAGCAAAAAACTTTGCTCTACTGAGCCATAGATCACCACTTTTATCCCTGATCCTAAAACATCACTTTTATTGAAAACTGCTTAAAAAATAGTGTGTGAGCAATTACTTTTAAAATTACTGCCTTGTATTTCTGAGCAGAGCAACAGAATTAGTATCTGAGGGCTATAGTGGATGTGCACACCCCACAACAATTGCCCTCTATATTAACACAGTGCGTTTAAATCTCTGACAAATTCACAGCCTAAATATTGCCTAGCTCAGATATTTCGCTGACTGCTACTCTAGTCAGGATCGGGCAGAGCTAAACCGTTATGTACTGTCCCCCAACATGTTTCACCAGGAGATCTGGCGTCTTTAGGGGTATGGACAGACTTGGGTTGTAAACGCTGAGTACATATATTTATAGCCTAGGACTCTATCCAACATCCAGTGATGAACCATTGTATAAGACTGACCACTGTATTGGCCTATAGCATAGGAGAGTGTCCGGTAAGTATGATGCCGATAGGTGCTAGAACAGTGATGCGCTGCGCATCAGTACCTGCGCACACCCTTATCCTAAATCGGGGTATAGTGTGTCTCAACGCGCATGTATTAATACTTAGCGTCTGCAGCACAAGTATCTAGTGCATATCGCAGCTGGGTGGACACTTAGAAAATTATCCTACAAGAGACCGTAATACGTGCAATCTGCGGTTGTGTTGGCACTTAGAAATTTTTGCAGAGGGTTGCCGAGACCAGCACTGTCTGCGGCTACGTCAGGACTTAGAATAAGCAGAGAAATGTTCATAGACTATGCCTACGGACCTAATCCTTCTGCCGGAGCGCACTTAGAGTCATCTTGAAAACCCGCATATATTCACTCTCTGCATAAGAGGCATAGGCGTGCGCAGCCTATTGCATTAGGGTGTGCACCCTAAAACACAAACACACGCCGCTCGCTCGTGTGTGTATGTATGTATATATTATATACACATACACACACACACATATATATATATTGTAAGAGGGTGCAAGGTGTTGTATTTGATAGCAGGTACGTGTCACCGAGGTTGCTGGCCTCGGTGAGGTGAGAGCCGGGTTTTTGGTCTGCAGCAGCTAGTGCTGCTCTGTTAAATAGCATGGCTGCAAAGCCGATCCGGGCCGGCTCTTACTGGGAGCAGCTAAAGAGTAGGGTGGGTGGCTGCTCCCCACGGTCCAGTCCATGTTTTGGGGCTGGGTATAAAACGCAGCCAGCAGCTGTGTCTGGGTGTGTGTGATTATCCTGGAGCCTGCAAACAGGGCTGAGGAATTCTCTGTCCTGGAGGAAGGAGCTCAGCAAGGTGGTGTTGCCCTGCGACCTGAAGGTGGAATCGCCTGCGGCTGAGCCGACTGCTAGGTGTGAACCCGCACCTAAACCACCCAAGGTGACTGGACCGTGTGTTGGCCTGTTTTTGGTTTTTCCACATGATTTCTGTTGTGTATGAACTGTCACCAAGAGACTGTTTTCATTTCTGGTGTGCAAGTGTGAATAAAACACTGTTTGATGCACAATCTGGACTCCTTGTTTTGCCTCTAAACTGCACCCGCACCGCTGTCTACCAGAGCGACTCCCCACATTTGGTGTCGGATGCGGGCATGCGCAGTGAGGCTGGCGTGAACGCCGAACTTTGTTTTTGCTGGGCAAAAGTGAATGTCCTATATTAAGCTGGCAAAGTTGCAGCCTGTGATCCCCGACAAAATGGAGGCGGCTGTGAAAGCCCTCATAGAGGCTAACGTGCAGCAGCGGGAGACCAACCAGCTACTGCTACAGCACGTGATGGCGTTGCAAGCGGCAGGAGCGTCCCACCGCGTCCACGATGCCCGGAAAGCTGTCCGCACCGCGATCCCTAAGATGACCCCTCGGATGATGTTGAGACCTATCTGGCGGTGTTCGAGAAGGTGGCCGTGAGGGAGAAATTACCCCGAGAACAGTGGGCAGAGGTCATCGCTCCGTTCCTGGCGTCTGGACCCCAGCAAGTATTTTTGACCTCCCAGGTGACCAAGCAGCTGACTACCCGACTGTGAAAGGTGAGATCCTGGCAAGACTGGGGTGAATGTTTTGGTCCGGGCCCAGCGGGTGCATCAGTGGGAGTTTAACCCGGCTGAACCCGCCCGGCCACAATACTATGACTTGCTACAACGGTTGCAAAAATGGCTGCAGCCAGACATACTGACTCCCACTGCTATGCTCGACCGTCTGTTAGCCGATGTCTTCTGGAGGGCTTTGCCTTACCCTCTCCAGCACTGGATCGGCCAGGTATCGCCCACCAATGCCCTGGAGATGGTCGACCTGGTGGAGCGGTACGAGGCCACCAGAAACCTGCAGGGGAGTCTTGCTGGGAAGGGGTCAGTTAAACCCCGGAGGCCTCTGCCCCAGTTCCAACGTCCGGCGACAGAGCGGCCTGCACGGAATATACCCCTGCGAGCCCGCCTCCCGTGGTATGCTGGAGGTGTCAGGAGCCCGGCCACATCAGGGCCGACTGTCCGCGTCGGGATGAGCTGATGGAGGTGAACTACGGGGTCGCCACTCCTTGTATGCACGGAAGCTGTGCGCAACTGGCACCCGTGAGGTACAAGACCATAACCACCTGTGTCAGGTAGAGGTGGGAGATTCGTTGGCGGTGGCTCTGCTGGACTCCGGGAGTTTAGTCTCCCTGGTAAGGGCTGCCCTGGTACGGCCTGCGGAGTATACTGGCCGTAAAGTCGGGGTCCTGTGCATCCACGGAGACCTGAAAGACTATCCCACTGCACTAGTGACTTTGTCCACAGCGGCTGGTAGGTGGACCCACGAGGTGGCTGTCGCTACTACACTCCCACACGAACTAATACTTGGGAGGGACTTCCCGGTTTTCCGGCGCTGTGGCCGGCAATAAAGGTATCTGAGGGACCCGAGACAGGGGTGACCCTAGCAGAGTGGCCTGATACCGCTGGAAGGCCAGAACCCTGGGAGCCCGAGTCTGAAGGGCCGGCGGTAGGGGTGACCACTGCTCCGGCGGTAGAGGGGAAACAACCCCACTGAGTGTAATGGTGGGAGACACGGAGGACTTGCCACCGGGACCTGAGTTGGCAGACCTCAATGTCTCCGGGAAAATTTTGGGACCGCACACACGGGACCAAACCCTAACCAGGGCCTGGGAGAATGTGCTGGAAATTGATGGTAAACCCCAGAAACCAGGGGCTGAATTAATGTTCCCACGATTTATTGTTCTACAGGATATGTTGTATCGGGTGAACCAAGTCCGAGGTGAACCTGTTGAACAGTTGGTGGTGCCCACAGCGTATCGCAAGCTTGTCATGGAGCTTGCCCACCAACATGTTCTTGGGGGACACCTGGGGTGGCAGAAAACCCAGGACCGCATACTGCAGCGGTTTTATTGGCCCGGTGTGTTCAAGGAGGTAGAAGATTATTGTAAGTCCTGTCCAACCTGTCAGATAACTAGCCCCCAGCCTCATTTCCGTAGTCCTCTGGTACCTCTGCCAATTATTGAAGTACCGTTTGAGCGAATCGCTATGGATTTAATTGGGCCTGTACCAAAGTCTGCCAGGGGCCACCAACACATTCTGGTAGTTCTCGACTATGCCACTCGGTATCCGGAGGCGGTGCCTCTGCGACATACCTCAGCTAGGCTCATTGCCAAAGAGTTAATGGAGATGTTTTCCCGTGTGGGCCTGCCAAAAGAGGTTCTGACAGACCAAGGGACCCCTTTTATGTCCAAAGTAATGAAGGAACTGTGTAAATTGTTGCGTATAAAGCAAGTTACGGACGTCCGTTTACCATCCGCAAACAGACGGTCTTGTTGAGAGGTTTAACCAAACTCTAAAAATATGTTAAAAAGGGTGGTGTCTAGAGATGGGAAGGACTGGGACCTGCTTCTGCCCTATCTCATGTTCGCAGTGCGAGAGGTACCCCAGGCCTCTACTGGGTTCTCGCCCTTCGAACTGCTTTATGGCAGACACCCTCGGGGCCTGTTGGATATCGCCAAGGAAGCATGGGAACAACAGCCTGTCCCCCACAAAAGTGTCATTGAGTATGTCACCCAGATGCAGGAACGGATAGAAAGGGTGTTGCCGCTGGTCCGGGAGCATATGGAGGCAGCGCAACGAGCCCAGAGTAGGGTGTATAATCGTCAGGCTCGGGTACGGGGCTTCCATCCGGGAGATCGGGTTTTGGTTCTGGTACCCACCCTTGACAGCAAGTTCCTAGCTAGGTGGCAGGGCCCCTATGAGGTGATCGAGAAAGTAGGGGAAGTAAATTACAAAGTACACCAGCCAGGGCGGCGCAAGCCAGAGCAGGTGTACCACGTGAATTTACTTAAGCCGTGGAAAGATAGGGACACAGCCGACGACCACAGCCCCCGGCCAGGGCTTCTAGGTGAAAAGGGTCCAGCCCCACAGTTCGAGGCCTGTGAAGCAGTAACCACGGTACAAATTGCAGACAGCCTGTCTTCCAAACAAGTTCAGGAAGTCAGGGAGTTCGTCAGTCGGAACACGGATGTGTTCTCGGACCTCCCTGGCCGCACGTCTCTCATCCAACATGACATTGTCACTGAGCCTCAGGCCAAGATCCGGTTAAAACCATACCGGGTACCCGAGGCTCGGCGACGGGCCATCGCGGAGGAAGTACAGTTAATGTTGAAGCTCGATGTCATTGAGGAGTCGAAAAGTGAGTGGGCCAGTCCCATAGTCCTAATACCCAAGCCGGATGGGACGTTGCGGTTCTGCAACGACTTTCGCAAGTTAAATGAAGTATCCAAGTTTGACGCGTATCCCATGCCCCGAGTAGACGAGCTGGTTGAAAGTTTAGAACAAGCCCGTTATTTTTCTGTGCTGGACCTCACTAAAGGGTACTGGCAGGTACCCTTAACGGAGTCGGCTAAGGAAAAACCGCATTTGTTACCCCGCAGGGCCTGTATCACTACAAGGTGTTACCCTTTGGCCTGCATGGCGCCCCGCCACTTTCCAAAGGTTAATGGACATAGTGCTGCGACCACATCGTCGGTACGCCTCGGCCTACTTAGATGATGTAGTCATCCACAGCACCGACTGGGAAAGCCATTTACCCAAGGTGCAGGCGGTAGTGGATGCCCTGAGGAAAGCCGGACTGACCGCTAACCCAAAGAAGTGCTCCATAGGGTTAGAGGAGACAAAATATCTGGGATATGTAATTGGGCGGGAGTCATCAAACCTCAGGTAACCAAGGTAGAGGCCATTCGTAACTGGCCCCGACCGGTCACCACCAGGCAGGTAAAGTCGTTCCTGGGGATTGTAGGTTACTACATGAGGTTTGTGCCCCACTTTGCCACAATAGCAGCGC
This sequence comes from Bufotes viridis, assembly GCA_033119425.1. NCBI lineage: Eukaryota > Metazoa > Chordata > Amphibia > Anura > Bufonidae > Bufotes > Bufotes viridis. Next base: position 11,748,000 of record CM065591.1, on the reverse strand, counting down.
CGTTGACAGACCTCTTGAAGGGGCGAAAGTCTGGGAGGGTTAGCTGGAGTGAGAAGGCGGAGGAGGCTTTCGCCACGTTGAAGTCGGCCCTGTGTGGGTCCCCGGTTTTGGTGACACCCGACTTCAACAAGGAGTTTGTCGTACAGACCGACGCCTCGGAGGTAGGCCTCGGTGCGGTACTGTCTCAGGAGGTCAACGGGGAAGAACATCCCGTTGTCTTCCTGAGCCGTAAGCTCAATCCCGCCGAGTCCAGATATAGTATAGTGGAGAGGGAGTGCCTGGCTATCAAGTGGGCACTCGAAAGTCTCCGCTACTACCTGTTAGGGAGGAGGTTCCGTCTGGTGACCGACCATTCCCCCTCAAATGGATGAGTCAGGCCAAGGAGAGGAATGCTCGGGTCACCAGGTGGTTCCTATCTCTTCAGAATTTCAAATTCTTCGTGGAACACAGGGCAGGCCGCTTGCAGGGCAACGCAGATGCCCTGTCCCGCGTCCACTGCCTCACGTGTGTTCACCCCTCAGGGTTGGAACAAAGGGGGTGTGTAAGAGGGTGCAAGGTGTTGTTTTTGATAGCAGGTACGTGTCACCGAGGTTGCTGGCCTCGGTGAGGTAAGAGCCGGGGTTTTGGTCTGCAGCAGCTAGTGCTGCTCTGTTAAATAGCATGGCTGCAAAGCCGATCCGGGCCGGCTCTTACTGGGAGCAGCTAAAGAGTAGGGTGGGTGGCTGCTCCCCACGGTCCAGTCCATGTTTTGGGGCTGGGTATAAAACGCAGCCAGCAGCTGTGTCTGGGTGTGTGTGATTATCCTGGAGCCTGCAAACAGGGCTGAGGAATTCTCTGTCCTGGAGGAAGGAGCTCAGCAAGGTGGTGTTGCCCTGCGACCTGAAGGTGGAATCGCCTGCGGCTGAGCCGACTGCTAGGTGTGAACCCGCACCTAAACCACCCAAGGTGACTGGACCGTGTGTTGGCCTGTTTTTGGTTTTTCCACATGATTTCTGTTGTGTATGAACTGTCACCAAGAGACTGTTTTCATTTCTGGTGTGCAAGTGTGAATAAAACACTGTTTGATGCACAATCTGGACTCCTTGTTTTGCCTCTAAACTGCACCCGCACCGCTGTCTACCAGAGCGACTCCCCACAATATATATATATGCACAAATACACTCTGCATATGTACATATAGACCCGTATTTTTCACCCTATAAGACGCTCTGGCCCATAAGACGCACCTAGGTTTTAGAGGGGGACAATAAGAAAAAAATATTTTTCATTATACCTGAGGTCAGACCACCAATCAGACCCCCAATGTTAATCAGACCTCAGCTGACAGCCCCAGTAAGACCCCCAATGTTAATAAGACCCCAATAAGACCTCAGATCAGACCCCAATGTGAATGACTCCCAATCAGACCTCAGATAAGAGCCCCAGTGCCTCATATCAGCCCCCAGTATCTCATATCAGCCCCAATGCCCCTCAGCGCCCCTACTCAGCCCCCAGCAGCCTTTCTTCAGCCCCCCAGTGCCTAATATCAGCCCCCAGTGCCCATCTTCAGCCTCCCAGCAGCCTTTCTTCAGCCCCCAGTGCTTCATATCAGCCCTAAGTGCCTCATATCAGCCCCCAATGCCCCTCTTAAGCCCCCCAGTGCCCCTCTTCAGCCCACCAACAGCCTCTCTTCAGCCCCCCAGTGCCTCATATCAGCCCCGAATGCCCCTCTTCAGCCCCCCAGTGACTCATATCATCCTCCAGTGCTCCCGCCGATACCTCACCGCCCGCACTCGGTAATCCTCTTGTACAGTCTGCTGTGTGGGAGCGCACAGTGTGAGGTCACAGCGCGGCTTCACACTGTGCACAGCCTTGACAGTGGAGCACCGAGAACCAGGAAGGAAGAGGTGAGTATAGCGCTTTCAGCGCTTCCCGGGCCCTGACAGAACCTCGAGTCGGCTTGATTAGGGTGTGCCCAGGCACACTCGGCACACCCTGTGCGCACGCCTATGATGAGAGGGTACCTATGTCGGTCACTTGAGACTTGAGATTTTTGCGTGATCATGTATTTGAACCTATCTAATTAATGGCTGCATCTCAACATTATTTAATGGGTATTTATGCAGGTGATATCAAAAATAGCGTGTTTTGAGTAACGATATGTATTTATATTAGTGACCTGGATGCTAATACAATGATGAAAACCTTGCATTATCATATAAGTTGGAACAGCGCTTCTTTGGGGTTATGGTATTCAATAAACCTATGATCTGTGATCAGTGGCGTAACTAGAAATGACTGGGCCCCACAGCAAATTTTTGAATGGGGCCCCCTCCTCCAGTAATTTTTTCACAACCCCTTCCTTTCATGCCGCCCCCTTTCCTGTGGCTAGTAAAGATCGCTCTCTCAGACCTGGTCCGGTAGCTGTTCCATCCATTTTCTACACTGTCTATACTGCCAATGAATATCATTTCATTGTGTAATAATGTTGAGGGGCCCTGACAAAATCTTTTAGTACTTCTCCTCTTGGATGGGCCCCTTCTGGGTCAGGGCCCCAAAGCAGCCGCTTCCCCTGCTTCCCCTATAGTTACGCCCCTGTCTGTGATCTTAATGACTATTTATCTCCTCCATGTAAAAGACAAGGTAGCTAAGGGGGTATCCAGTGGCTCTAGGAACCATATGATGACAGATGGCAGTAAAAGGCAGTACTTTTAAAAGTAATTGCTCACGCACTATTTTTTAAGCAGTAAAAGTGATGTTTTAGGATCAGGGATAAAAGTGGTGATCTATGACTCAGTAGAGAAAAGTTTTTTGCTGAATTAATAACCCTTCCCTAATAGGGTCCCGGTCTAACTATTTATTATCTTGTGGATAGGGGATAATGTGTAACAACCTGAATACCCCTTTAAAGTAATCATATCTGGGAAGTAATCATGTTTTACATTAAAAGTTTGTTATTTAAGCTTTATTTCTAAGCTTTATAATAAAATGTTCCGTCATTGGTTTTATTGTATTTTGTCCCCTGCAGTTCTCCGTGCACCTTAAATTGTGTTTTAAATGTATTGCAGAGATGGTAACCATTCAATAGGGAGGTATGTGGATTTTTATTGCTTTTTTATTGTTTTATGACTTATGTTTCATCAAACTTTTTTGTTGAGTTAATTTTGTTTATCTTTGTTTTTCATGTGCTTGACTTTTTAACTATTTTATTAAACTTTATTTACATTTAAAAGAAAAAATTTAAATTGAAAAATAAAAACACCATAACGAATTATTGCTTTACCATTTTATTTTTCCTCCGTAATCTACTGGAATAATTAGATACCATATAGTACTCCAATACATTATCTACTGTGGATGTAAATGTGCAGGGTCCTGTTAGACCAGGCATCCTCAACCTGCGGCCCTCCAGCTGTTGTAAAACTACAATTCCCACAATGCCCTGCTGTAGGCTAATAGATGTAGGCTGTTCGGGCATGCTGGGAGTTGTAGTTTTGCAACAGCTGGAGGGCCGTAGGTTGAGCATGCCTGTGTTAGGGCATCTATTAGGCTTAAGCTAATGGAGGATCAGGCCTGAAAACTGTCCGTCCCGATGATCTCTGTTGCTGGAAAACGAACACAGCCGCCACTCCGAATATCAGCCTCGCGGTGCTCGCGTCCAGGGTCGGCGCCCAACAAAACAATCCAATAAAAGGACTTGAGGAAGACTCAGAGTTTGAGTCGAAACGCGTTGTTTATCTGCTTCTCTATGTGGCAATAAAAGAAATTGAAGCTCAACTACAGTTGTGAGTGCCGGTCCTTTTATTGGATCGCTGTTGCTGATGATGAGCAACCCACGAAAGCCCCCTGACTTGTTGCACATGTATTTTGCCCTCTCAGGGAATGACCATCATGGGGCCCTCAGGGGTTTGGATCTCAGGGGTGAGCAGTGTATACATTACCCATAGAATGGTGGAAACCTTGGTGCCCTGTGTACCCTTCCTATAATCCAGCCCTGGTTCTATAAGCATCACAGATGAAATGCCAGCCATATATCTTCATGTATTATATTTCATTTTTGTTGTTTTTACTTTTTAATCTACATCCATTTTTACTCAAGTAGAAAAACCATCAGCAAGCTGGTGCTGAAGGGCCTGGTTTTCCTGTTCATCCTATTACGTTCTTGTTGATAGACCTCTTTGGGTGATTAAAGGAGTTTCCTCATCATAAGAAGTGCTGGCATGTGAGTAGGTTATGCCATTGGGACAGACCCCCAGCCAGAGGGTCAATAGGATACGCCATAAATGTAGAGAAATGCAGGTCCAAACTCATGGACCTGCTTCTATTTCAAGAACAGGGTTCTGAGGTGAATGGCGCGCAGGCTGAGCATGAGCAGTCATGATAACTAAAATATAGACGAGCGCATAAATATCCTAAATGGGACAAGCTCTTTAAAATCATGGTTAACACTAGCATTTTACCATTTAAGAGGTGCAGTTACACTGGTATTGTAGATGGCACACAGTAGACGCCGGGCCCCCATTACAGATTTTGCATTTTGGCCCCTTTATCTTCTCTCCTCTCACCTTTCTCTTCTCTCCTCTCCCTGTTTCTCTCCTCCCCTTTCTCTTCTCTCCTCTCCCTGTTTCTTTTCTCTACTCTCCCTGTCTCTCTTCTCTCCTCTCCCCTTTCTCTTCTCTCCTCTCCCCTTTCTCTTCTTTCCTCTCCCTGTCTCTCTTCTCTCCTCTCCCCTTTCTCTTCTCTCCTCTCCCCTTTCTCTTCTTTCCTCTCCCTGTCTCTCTTCTCTCCTCTCCCCTTTCTCTTCTCTCCTCTCCCCTTTCTCTTCTCTCCTCTCCCCTTTCTCTTCTCTCCTCTCCCCTTTCTCTTCTCTTCTCTCCTCTCCCTGTCTCTCTTCTCTCCTCTCCCCTTTCTCTTCTCTCCTCTCCCCTTTCTCTTCTCTTCTCTCTCCTTTCTCTTCTCTCCTCTCCCTGATTCTCTCTCTCCTTTCCTGTTTCTATTCTCTCCTCTCCCCTTTCTCTCCTCTCCATTTATCTTCTCTCATCTCTCTGATTCTCTTCTCTCCTCTCTCTCTTTCTCACTCTCCCCTTTCTCTTTTCTCCTCTCCCTGTTTCTCTCCTCTCCTCTCCCTGTTTCTCTTCTCTCCTCTCCCCTTTCTCTTCTCTCCTCTCCCCTTTCTCTTCTCTCCTCTCCCCTTTCTCTTGTCTCCTCTCCCTGTCTCTCTTCTCTCCTCTCCCTCTGTCTCACTCTCCCCTTTCTCTTTTCTCCTCTCCCTTTTCTCTCATATCCCTATTTCTCTCCTCTCCTCTCCCTGTTTCTCTTCTCTCCTATCACCTTTCTCTTCTCTCCTCTCCCTCTTTCTCCTCTCAGTCTCTCCCTCTTTCTCACTCTCCCCTTTCTCTCCCCACTCTCTTTATCTATATCCCCTTCTCTCTTCCTCTCTCTCATCTCTCTACCCCCCCCTCTCTCTCTCATACACACAGACCTTCCATTCTCTCACCTCTCTCTCACCTCTCTCTCCTCTCTCTCACACACTCTCTCTATTTCCCTATATCTCATCTCTCTTTCCTCTATCATCTATCTCTACCCTCTCCCTTCTCTGTGACACTCTACACCCTCTATCTTACATTCACTTCCTTTCTCTCTCTACCTTTCCTTTCTCTGTTTTTCCTCTCTGTCTCCTCTCTCTTCTCATCTCTCTGTTCCCCCCTATCTCTCCTTCCTCTTCCTTTTCTCACTCTCTTTGTCTCTCCTCTCTCTTTTTGCCATCATCTATCTTTATCCCCCCCCCCCACCTGACACTCTACATCTTCTCATGTTCTCTTTTTCTCTCATCTCCCCTCTCCCTTTCCTCTCTCCCCATTTTCTCTCAGTTTCTTCTCTCTCTCCACCTCTCTCTGTCTCCTTTATCTTTTTCTCTCTCCTCTCTCTTTTCTCTCTGTTTGTTTCTCCTCTCCCTCCCCGTCTCACTCACACTCTCTGTCTCCTCTCTCACACACTGTCTCTCTCCCTCTCCTCTCTTTTGCTTTTCTCTCTCTTTTTGTTTATCTCGATCCCTCTCCCCTCACACTCTCTTCCTTCTCTCTCTCACTTCTCTCTCTCTCTCTCCCTTTCTCTTCTCTCTCTATCTCTTTTCTCTTTGTCTGTCTCAAAAAAATGTGCCCAAATCAAAACTTAAGAAATTCTGATTCTTAAAAATATTTAAATTGAATTTTGCTTCTAAAGACTCGATTTGCTCCTCTCTGTCTATAGGTATTGGACTATCACTGCAAACTTATGATGCTATAGCCTAACGCCATAAGAGGAGTGGACGCTGGGAGTAGTAGTTTAAGAGACAAATCTGGTAAATGAGGTTATCCGTCCCGCTCTCTTCCTGGGATTCCTTGGTTGCTTAGTACAACTTACAAAATCCAAGAACATCTTCCACTCAAACTGTAAATTTCGAGCCATCGCTACAAGGCAAAGTTTTCAGGGATGTGAGCGGCGGTTAAAGTGCGATCTATGAGTCGCAGCTGCGTGGAAGTTGCATATCTTTAATATTAACCTGAATGGTGCGAGCACTCAGCACAGTCACAATGGCAGACATCATACAGGAAGGAATGGTCCATAGGTAAACCGCAGGAGCGTGCGCGCAGGTGTGACAGGCTCCGAGAAAGGCGGCAGCTCGCTAATCCCACATACGATCTGAGAAGATCTGCCAAGGCTTAATTACATTTAATTAGGATGGCGCAGCTGTCTTACCGATTGAAGAAAGCAGCACAAGGAAATGAGCCTACTTAATCACATCCTCGTTTATAAATGCTCTCCAGTATCCGCGCCGCCACTTACTGTTGCGCCAAATCTCTAAACGAAAGGGGTTTATAGTTTAAGGTTTTGGATTTCACTAATAGGGAGCACTTGACAGACTCTGGTGGAGCCAGAACCGTAGGAACCTCTTGTGTATACTTTGCAACTGCATTAAAGAAAGTGTTACAAAAAGCAAAAAAAAAATAATAATAACGATTCATTCCATAGAAAAATGCCAGTTCTGGCAAGCAAGTTATTCTCTTAGTTCCATGTTTGATCACCGTCTCAGGTCAGAAGATGGGCTGCCCTTAGAACTGAGAAAAGTTCTTGTTACTGTAGTTCTCGGGTTGGCCGAGCTCACAATTCAAGGTGCCCCCTTCTGGTTCAGTGTCTGTACAGACGAGGATGCACACAGTGTTCAGGATCAGACTAGTCCACCAAGGTGAATGAAGATCCCCCGAAGGCACAGGTTCTAATACAAAAGGCCACCAAAGGTCCAGCAGAAGATGTCTATGGAAGCAGTCTCTAGTCACTAGGGTCTATGGGATGATTTGCACATGATCAGTGCACACCGAGGGTGGGCGTAATAATTTATTGTTGTGGGCTCAATGGGTAACCTCCCTGTAGAGGGCCAAAGAGCTCCTGTAACATGGACAATCCTGAGAAGATGAAAGTGAGGACCACCAGTTGTTGAGAGGTTGGACATACTGTATGTAACTGGTGAATGTCGAAGATCCTTAAGTATATTGGTTCACAACTATGGGGTCGGACTAAACCAGGGGCATAGGTCACACAAGATGACCTATACAGGAGCGTAGCTAACGGCTCATGGGCCCTGGTGTAAGAGTTCAGCTTGGGCCCCCCTTCCCTCAGTGATTTGCGTGATTTCTTATGCGGCACAAGTGTCTTTGGGCCCCTTCAGGCTCCTGGGCCCGGTAGCGACTGCTACCTCTGCACCCCCTATAGCTACGCCCCTAGTACCACCTAGTCTGACCCTAGTAGGTCGTCTCTGTAAAGCTGGTGGCGTGGAGCGGAACAGTTTGTGATCCAATGTCCATCACTACTGAGCTGTACTTAATGTGAGTTCTTTCTCAAAATGCATGTAATGATACTGTTACTTAGGCACAGTATGGAGGTACCATTTGGAATAGTATTATCCCAATGTAAATTGTGGCATGAATGGCAGTATTATGTGGACATTTCATGGCTACTGCATATTATGTGGGTACTGTCTAGGCAGTATAAGCTTTGTACCCTTTGACAGTACTGTGTGGGCAACATGTGGCAGTGATATGCAGGCACTGTAGGGTGATATGATGTGGGTTCTGTGTAGCAGTATTAGGGATGTACCCTATGATGGTACTATGTAAGCAATATTTGGCAGTATTATGTGAGCAAACTATGGCTATATCATGTGAATACTGTATAGCAGTACGGTTTGTGCACAGAACGGTGGTATAATGTGGGCAACATTTGGCAGCATTATATGGTCACCCTATAGCTATATTATGTGTGTTCTCTATAGCGGTATTAAGTGTGTTCTGTATATATGGTGTTATTATATGGATAATATTTAGCAGTAGTAGGTCGACACTCTATGGCTTTATTATGTGGGTTCTATGTACAACAGTCTTGGATAATGTAGAAAAGAACAGGGAGGCACTCACCAGTGAACTCCTTGACGTCCTACCCGACACTGCCTGCACGCTGGTGTATTAAATAAAGCGATCTTATAGACTTCACTGGTGAGTGCCGCCCCGTTCTTTTCTACATTATCCAAGATTATTGTATCCACGCTTCTTGGGGCTGTGCACCGCTGATAGTGCAGTGACTACAGGGGACTGGCAGCGTTGCCTGATCGACTCGATTTCAGTCCGGGTGATTTCCTTGGAGTGCCGCTCCACCCCCTTCGTTCCTGTCTCTATGTACAACAGTATCGTATGTTCACCCTATGGCTATATTATGTGGGTTTAGTATAGTGGCTGTACCATGTGCATCCTATAGTATTATTATGTGGGCAACACATGGCAGTATTTTGTGGGCACTCTAAGGTTATATTATGTGTGTTGTCTATAGCAGTATCATATGTTCACCCTATGGCTATATTATGTGGGTTCTGTATAGTGGTATTAGGTGTGCGCCTTATGGTAGTATTATGTGGGAAATATATGGCAGTGTTACATGGGCACTCTCTGGCTATATTATGTGTGTTGTCTATAGCAGTATCATGTGTTCACCCTATAGCTATATTATGTTGGTTCTGTATAGTGGTATTAGGTGTGTGCCTTATGGCAGTATTATGTGGGAAATATATGGCAGTGTTATATGGGCACTCTATGGCTGTATTATGTGTGTTGTCTATAGCAGTATCATGTGTTCACCCTATGGCTATATCATGTGGGTTCTGTATAGTGGTATTAGGTGTGCGCCTTATGGCAGTATTATGTGGGAAATATATGGCAGTATTATGTAGGCACTCTATGGCTATATTATGTGTGTTGTCTATTACAGTATTATGTGTTCACCCTATGGCTATGTTATGTGGGTTCTTTATAGTGGTATTAGGTGTGCGCCTTATGGCAGTATTATGTGGGCACTGGCTATATTACCTGGCCTCTCTAAAGCTGTACCATGTGCATTTTATGGTGTTATTATGTGGACTACATAGGGCAGTATTTTTGGGGCAATCTGTAGCCATAATTTCTGGGCTCTGTATAGTGGTATTATGTGGGCCATCTACTACAATATTAGGTGGGTCATATGTGCACCCTATAGTGCTATTATGTAGGCACTCTATGGCTATATTATGTGTGTTGTCTATTGCAGTATCATGTGTTCACCCTGTGGCAGTGTTATGCGGGCACACTATGGCTATATTATGCGGGTTATTTATCATAGTATTATGTGTGCACCCTATGGTGGTATTATGTGGGAGTAGGGGCACACTTGCTGGCTGACAGTCCTGCAGTCGTGTAGAGAATCCTGTAGTAGACTGAAGGCTTGTAAACAATATCATTGCACTTTTATTCTGCCACAAATGGAGCTGGGAGACCCACAATGACCCGAAATGTCTTCCTCCCAAAATAAACAAATATTTTATGAATTGTCTGGATGAGAGCGGCCCCTTTGCCTGACCCCCCGCATGTCAGTGTAACTCAGCATTGCCAACCCTAATTTGCTAATAATAACATGCTTCTCCTCTTTGGAAGCTGTCACCGCTCCGTCCTCTTTGATGTTAATTAACTCTCTTCTGAATCTGAAGAGAGAGGATTCTTTTTTTTTTCGCTGGGTGCTTGAGACGCACATAATGCTGGAGTAGACCTGTCAACCAAACGCTGCGTCAATGGCAGATTTCATCCTTCCGCCTGAATGGTTAATTAAGTAGGATCTCCATCAGGTTGTAAATTTCTGTTTTAAGTTTTCTTCCAATTCAAAAAACATTAGAACCCAAAATTGAAAAGATATAACTACAGTGTGTCTGTGGCTACCTATAGATGTGTCCTTCCCTATCTTTCGTCATTATATCCCAAGACATGTGGCACCAGATCACCAGCTTAAAAAAAAAAAAAAAAAAAGTTGTGATACTCTGTCGAGAGTTGTTTCTGCCGTATGTGCAGCCACCCAGTGGTTGGGATAGGAATTGCAGTACTGGCAAATGTATTGCTAGCATGTAGCAATATTGATACAGAGGGAAACTGGACTCATTTTCCAAATCAGGCAAAGGACATGGTAATCTGTAGCTACCGCAGATGATGTCTGATATAGAAGCAGATGAGGACACTCACGAATGGCTGGATTACAGGTCCATTTTGTATGGAGCTGTAATAATGCTGCCATATGGGTGCATGAGCCCTCTACTTATTTCCACATGTCTTTGATTTCATGCAGAGGCGCGTGGAGGTGTTTCCGACAGAAAAAAATAAATAAAAAGTCATCGGAATCTGTATGTACAGAGGTGTATGGAAGTCTGGCCTCTAGGGGACAATATCTATGTACATACGGCACCGGACCAAACCTGTACAGCAGCACACGGAGGCGGTACGACTTCCTAGTACACTGTGTCATGGCGTCCATATGCTGCCATACCGACCTCCACTGGGTGCATATGTACAGAGCTGTTCGATCCATAGAAGCGCCACCTTTTTAGGGCTGTTTCTAATGGCATACTACAGAAAAACCTTTGGATGAAATCGGAGGAATTTGGTGGTACAATTATTATTTCTGTGTTTTTTTTGTGTGTGTGTCGTATGGATGGTTTTGTATTTTTTTGTATGGATGTTTTTGTATGTTTTGTATGAATGTTTTTGTATGCTTTGTTTGGATGTTTTTGTATGTTTTGTATTGATGTTTTTGTATGTTTTGTATGGGTGTTTTTGTATGTTTTGTATTGATGTTTTTGTATGTTTTGTATGGATGTTTTTGTATGTTTTCTATGGGTGTTTTTGTATGTTTTGTATTGATGTTTTTGTATGTTTTGCATGGATGTTTTTGTATGTTTTGTATGGGTGTTTTTGTATGTTTTGTATGGGTGTTTTTGTATGTTTTGTATGGGTGTTTTTGTATGTTTTGTATGGATGTTTTTGTATGTTTTGTATGGATGTTTTTGTATGTTTTGTATGGGTGTTTTTGTATGTTTTGTATTGATGTTTTTGTATGTTTTGTATGGATGTTTTTGTATGTTTTCTATGGGTGTTTTTGTATGTTTTGTATTGATGTTTTTGTATGTTTTGCATGGATGTTTTTGTATGTTTTGTATGGGTGTTTTTGTATGTTTTGTATGGATGTTTTTGTATGTTTTGTATGGATGTTTTTGTATGTTTTGTATGGGTGTTTTTGTATGTTTTGTATGGGTGTTTTTGTATGTTTTGTATGGGTGTTTTTGTATGTTTTGTATGGATGATTTTGTATGTTTTGTATGGATGTTTTTGTATGTTTTGTATGGATGTTTTTGTATGTTTTGTATGGGTGTTTTTGTATGTTTTGTATGGGTGTTTTTGTATGTTTTGTATGGATTTTTTTGTATGTTTTCTATGGGTGTTTTTGTATGTTTTGTATTGATGTTTTTGTATGTTTTGCATGGATGTTTTTGTATGTTTTGTATGGGTGTTTTTGTATGTTTTGTATGGGTGTTTTTGTATGTTTTGTATGGATGTTTTTGTATGTTTTGTATGGATGTTTTTGTATGTTTTGTATGGGTGTTTTTGTATGTTTTGTATTGATGTTTTTGTATGTTTTGCATGGATGTTTTTGTATGTTTTGTATGGGTGTTTTTGTATGTTTTGTATGGGTGTTTTTGTATGTTTTGTATGGGTGTTTTTGTATGTTTTGTATGGATGATTTTGTATGTTTTGTATGGATGTTTTTGTATGTTTTGTATGGATGTTTTTGTATGTTTTGTATGGGTGTTTTTGTATGTTTTGTATGGGTGTTTTTGTATGTTTTGTATGGGTGTTTTTGAATGTTTTGTATGGATGTTTTTGTATGTTTTGTATGGATGTTTTTGTATGTTTTGTATGGATGTTTTTGTATGTTTTGTATGGGTGTTTTTGTATGTTTTGTATGGGTGTTTTTGTATGTTTTGTATGGATGTTTTTGTATGTTTTGTATGGGTGTTTTTGTATTATATGTAGGGTAAGTTTCAAACATGAGGCACAGCAATCCAGCAGGCTGTCCTGGCAGAGAACAACCTGCCAAAGTTTTCTGGAGCTGACATAATCGGATAGTGCTGCGTGCCTACCGGACCTCATTGGAAGAGGCCCCCGCCAGCATAAAGAGTGGTTTTTCTCCGGCCAAATCCTTGCATTTATGCCCGGGAGTGTCTGGATCTGTGTCCCGGTTCCCATTATAGTCAATGAAGTCAAGTGGCACTATCTGGCTTTGTATCGGTGTTCTAATTTTTGAACAGAAGTTTTGTATGGTTATTGGGTGTTTTGGATGTGAGTATTTGTGTATTTTATATGATTTTTTTGTATTTATTGTACAGGTGTTTTTGTGTTTTTTAATATCATTTTGTACGGGTATTTTTTATTTTTTTAACTGGTGGTTTTTGTGTTTTTTATCCATTTTTGTAGAAATTATTTTGTTTAGACATTTTTTTAAGTTACACTGAAAGGCCTTTAGAAAAGAAACACTTTATAAATATCATGTCTTACTGTGCATTAACTCCAAAAACGCAAATTAAAATCACAGCACTTCCAGCAAATATCTAACCACAGCAGTTTTGCTACTCTCTCCAAAAAAGGCACATAACACAGCAAAAATCACTGCTAATCCCTGTGTGTGAACTCGCTGTGCGATGGTGTGGCGGAGCACAATGCCACAGCTGCTGTGACTCTCCTTACGGGTATATTTACATGGCACTTTGTTGCATTTTTCGTGATCACTTGGTATGATTTTCTTAACCGTAGCAAAGCAGTGGCAGTTTTTGCATTAATTGCAAAAGTAACACCAAAAAAAAGCGGTACAACTGTGAGAAAAGTTCTCCTCTATGATCTGAGAGCTCAGAGTTTTTACCTTCCTCCTCTTTGAAATGCAGAAGACTGGATCTGAAATGTCTACGGAGTATGGAGAGCTGGACAATGAGTTGAAAGGCTGGGAATATGTGATTCCTGTTGTTAAGCGAGGGCGTTTCCATCCCTTCTTAGTGTACGCCCCCGCTGATTATATCTCCAACAGATATAGTACGGTAAACTTCTAATAATAATCTTCTACCAGTGTTTATTACACCGTTCCCCTACAATATGTAATGAGAGCACCTTCCAACAGAGGCTGGACCAGGAAAGCTGAGGGGCTGAGGTGTACTGAGACACTAGGTCCCACCCCCTCGGAGCCCTGAAGCACTCATTTATAAAGACTAAATCTCTTTTTTTTCTCTCGGGAAAGCTACAACCAATTTTAATGGTTTTAATCAGCAGGATCCACCCTACAAGGCAGTACGGGTTTATCCTGTTCTCAGATGCTTTTTCTTAAAGACGTAATTTCAGAAATTTAAGCTGATGTCTCCCGGGATCTTGGTTTGAAAGGGCTCCTTAATATTTCTTCCCCCAGGACCTGTTTGTCTGTCGTATGGATTAACCCATCGCCATGAATCTCGGAGATAGCGTCTAAGGGCGTCGAGTACAGCGGAGATTTTGATGGAAACGTGCTCTTATGATTAACTCATTTTCACAGCTACTTGTAAAAATCAGCTTTCAGGAATCGGGAGCCATCCATAAAAGCAGCCGAGCGAAATGGATGGCGTGTTGGAGGCAGAGCGCCATTGTCTTGATAAATAACGCCATTAGATTTTTATGCCGTTATGCGTTTCTGGAAAATAGTGTAAGACAAGACGTAGAAAAATAAGACGTCTTCTCACACAATTCAATCCCCGGGGCCAGAAAGATGAACAGATGCTTGAGCTGCTCTCCTCGTCTTTGTTAATTATTGGGGGTCCGGTTGAGTGATTATAATAAAATAATAAGATATTAGTCACGTCCACCTCCCGGGTCTCCCGTTCTGATGGATGCCTCGTCAAGGAGCCTTATAAAAGAAGGAGAATGATTTAGAGAATTCTCTTCTTTTCTCATGGAAATGGATAAGAGGTTGTCACAGCTCCTCCCACTCCATGGTTATCATAACGTATGACAATTTAGTGGGCGGGGCTGTGACAACCTCTCATACTTCCCATTGACATATGTCTGCTCAGATATCTTTGCCCTAGATGGTGATAATGACCCCCTTTGTACCTCACAAAGTAATAGTAACCCCTCTTTTTGTGTCCCCTTATGTGCCACTTTTACAACCCCCACTCAGTAATAATACACCCTTTGTGCACCGCTCAGTAATAAGGCCCCTACACAATAATTCCTCCCTTTATGCCCCCACAGTAGTAATTTCTCCCATGGCACTGCAGTGACATCATTTTGTCACCTGTTCCAAGCGATGGACCTTCTCACCCAAGACCTTATAGGCCCCATGCCTACCACAGCCTGTGGTTTATTAGAGTAAATGGCTGGGTAAGGGGCCAAGGGCCATAGTTTTCAACTGCATCATCGCCATGAGGGAGCTCATCTGGTTATTCACTTGACTGGGCCAAAAATTTGCGCCATTGGCCTCGGATGTTTTTGGCTTGCAACGCCACCGCTATGGGCTTACTGATGTTTCATACAGACCCTTTATGTTGCAAGACAGATTGTCTCAAGTAGCCCCCATCTTTCATGGGTCAGGTCAAGGTCCATGAGCTTCCCACAATAGCCATTCATTGCTAAGCAGATGCCGCCATGCTGTCCTTCATAATATTGCCTACTTACAGGCTCTGTGTTGGTGGCCCCTGGGGTAATTGCCCCCCTTTGGACCTACTTTTATCCGGAATTGCTCTTATTATTTGCAGTAACTACAGGTTAGGCTACATTCACACTAGCGTTTTTACTGGATCCAGCAGGGTCCAGTAAAAACGCTAGTGTGAATGTAGCCGTTACCGATAATACAACCGCCTGCCTCTGTTATGAACGGATCCGGTTGTATTATCTGTAACATTGCCAAGGCAGATCCGTCATGAACACCATTGAAAGTCAGTGGAGGACAGATCCGTTTTCTATTGTGTCCGAGAAAACTATTGACTTACAATGTGTGTCAGGACGGATCCGTCTTGCTCCGCACCACATCGCGGACAGAAAAATGCTGTTTGGGGACGCAACCTAACGGAATGCATTTTGGTGCATTCCGTTTTGCTCAGTTCAGTTTTCTCCCCATTGACAATGAATCCGGACAAAACAAAGCGTCCCCCGCCCCCCCCCCCCCCCACGCTATTAAGATCCTATGACGGATCTCAATAGGGGAAAGAGAAAACGCTGCTTTGAAAACAGCCTTAGTATAGGGTAGGGGATAACTCTTAGATCGGTGGGGGTCTGACTATCGAGTCTCCCCACTGATCACGAAAACGGGGGACCCACAGGGAACCCCAAAAAGAATGGAGTGGCAGGTTCATCATGTGCGCTGCTGCTCCATTCATCTGTACAGTATCTGCCGGAAATAGCTGTAGGCTACAAGCGTGACCGTGGGGGTCCCAACATGGGGGTCCCAGCAGTCGGACCCCCATCGACCTGATAAATATACTCTATTCTATGGCTAGGAGATAACTTTGTATAACCAGAATACCTCTTTAACTTTAAAAGAAGGCTATCCCAATGGTCAGTGTCTACGAGGGGGCCTACAAACTGAGAATGTAAGAAGCCCCTTTAAAGAGGAATTTTTCTCAGTACGGTGACAGCAGGTGTATTACCCAGAATGGTTGCATTTAGCCTTGCAGTCTCACAGTAACTGAGGGAGAACCTGCAGCTGCATCCCCCTCTTCCCCCTGTTACTGTGTTACTCTAGAAGGTTCTGCCGCATACGATGCGTCTCGCTCACATGGTGAACACTGTCTATATGCCCAAAATCCTGATGGTGGCTAATGGGTTAAAAAGCGAAGGCGTGACTCTTCATATGATACAGTACAAGTCTTCAGATACTTTGTATCACTGTATCTGAGCCTATATCGTGTGATATTACCGGATAAACCAGTGTATCTAAGCCTATCTGAGCCTATTATGAGCAGTACTGTCTGCTGAGCTGCTGTATCTAATCCTATCATGTGTGATACTGCCTAGCAAGCTGGTGTATCTAAGCCTGCTATGTGTGTATGCTAGTATACAGTATCTAAGTCTGTCATGTTTGGTATTGTCTTAGAAAAGCACAATGGACTACAACCCCTATCAGGAAATGCTGCTTTGGTCTCAATTACCAAGGCTATATTCGTCGTACGCTGACAGGGTGAAGCTTGCCATCCGCCCGGCGCGTTTCAGCCATCTGTCCTGCGGCATGCAGGGGTTAACGGCAGGCGCAGACACCAGCATTGCACTTTCCGGCTGCTGCACCATCTGCTACTGGCAGCTTTATTACTTAAAAGATCCAAAAACACTGAGAGTCCTCATCAGTCACATTGTATCCACATTTCCCGGAGATCAATAGAACTGCTGAATAATTCATCCCAGACTTTACTCCATCCTGTGTTTTTCTATTTTCCTGCCCGCTGACGCACTAAAGACTCCCCAAATGATCAGAAAACATAAATTGTTGCACTTGATATTCCAACCACTAGGTGGTGATTCTCAATATTGCACTGCACTTTGCTGCTGATGCAGGTGACTTCCTTTCACAGCACACCCTGTGGTCAGTAGGGGGATTACAAGAAGATGTGGGAAGTTAGCATTACCTTTGTAGTTGTGCACATATGGGTGTTTCTCACGGTGTATGGGCGCCGTAGTTTTATAGGGCACTATAGTTGCCAATACGTGGAAATTGTGTCTAATGCAGTTCACTGATGGGCTCCATGGCTGGCTGTGGAATTACAGTATAATGTATATGATTTCCGCCTGATACTGTTATATGTACCATACCTGGTGCTATATTGTACAGTATGCTGTGTGCACTGACTGCTAGTTGTGCAATTCTACTACTTCTATTATGCAGTATATGATCTAGAGCAGGGGTGGCCACCCTGCAGACCTCCATCTGTTGCAAAACTACAACTCCCAGCATTCCTAGACAGTCTTCAGCAATATGGGCATGCAGGGAGTTGTAGTTTTGCAACAGCTGGAGGGCCACAGGTTGAGCACCCTTGATCTAGAGCTACCGTAGTGCTATTATGTGTGACCTATGGAACTAGCTCAGGATAGGTCATCAATATTTGATCGTGGGGGTCCAAAACCAGAAACCCTGATCCCTGATCAGCTGTTTGAAGAGGTGGCAGCGCTTCATGCAATCGCCTCTTCGAACAGCTTATCAGCGGGGGTGCCGGCTGTCAGACCCCCACCGATCAGATATTGGTAACTAGGGTTGAGCGAATCAAGCGTCCGATCATACATCCGAAGTCTATTCGTTAAAAAAAAAATTTGTTTCTAGTGCTGTTTCCGTACAGCATTTACAATGTATTTGCTCCGTGTAGGAAAACTTTGTCTCATCCGAAGTTGTGCGAGACTTCGGTAAATTTGGTATTCCTATCTGCGGATTTCAAAACATTTTAAATTCGGAATCTGAAGTCTAGTGTGGGACCTCAGCCCCAAACCCGACTTCAGATTACTAATTTGAAATGTTTATAAAGATGTAGAAATGAGTGCTGAATTCATTCACCCGAAGTCTCACGCAACTTCGGTTGAAACAAATTTTGCCTCCACAGAGACAATACATTTTAATGCTGTATGTAGACAGCTCTCCATACAGCATTAAAACAAAGTGTTAGAACAAATTGACTTTGGATCTATGATCCGATGCTTGATTCGCTCAACGCTAGCTGGGGCTGTTATTTGTGCTCTATACAATGGTCAGCTAGGACTGGTGCTATTATGTATGTTCTATACAATGGTCAGTTAGGACTGGTTCTATTATGTATGTTCTATACAATGGTCAGTTAGGACTGGTTCTATTATGTATGTTCTATACAATGGTCAGTTAGGACTGGTTCTATTATGCATGTTCTATACAATGGTCAGTTAGGACTGGTGCTATTATGTATGTTTTATACAATGATCTGTTAGGACTGGTGCTATTATGTATGTTCTATACAATGGTCAGTTAGGACTGGTGCTATTATGTATGTTCTATACAATGGTCAGTTAGGACTGGTGCTATTATGTATGTTCTATACAATGGTCAGTTAGGACTGGTTCTATTATGTATGTCCTATACAATGGTCAGTTAGGACTGGTTCTATTATGTATGTTCTATACAATGGTCAGTTAGGACTGGTGCTATTATGTATGTTTTATACAATGGTCTGTTAGGACTGGTGCTATTATGTATGTTCTATACAATGGTCAGTTTGGACTGGCGCTATTATGTATGTTCTATACAATGGTCAGTTAGGACTGGTGCTATTATGTATGTTTTATACAATGGTCTGTTAGGACTGGTGCTATTATGTATGTTCTATACCAGGCATGCTCAACCTGCGGCCCTCCAGCTGTTGCAAAACTACAACTCCCATCATTCCCTGACAGCCTACAGCTTTTATACTACAGAAGGGCATTGTGGGAATTGTAGTTTTACAACAACTGGAGGGCCGCAGGTTGAGCATCCCTGTTCTATACAATGGTCAGTTAGGACTTGTGCTATTATGTATGTTCTATACAATGGTCAGTTAGGACTGGTTCTATTACGTATGTTCTATACAATGGTCAGTTAGGACTGGTTCTATTATGTATGTTCTATACAATGGTCAGTTAGGACTGGTTCTATTATGTATGTTCTATACAATGGTCAGTTAGGACTGGTTCTATTATGTATGTTCTATACAATGGTCAGTTAGGACTGGTGCTATTATGTATGTTTTATACAATGATCTGTTAGGACTGGTGCTATTATGTATGTTCTATACAATGGTCAGTTAGGACTGGTGCTATTATGTATGTTCTATACAATGGTCAGTTAGGACTGGTGCTATTATGTATGTTCTATACAATGGTCAGTTAGGACTGGTTCTATTATGTATGTCCTATACAATGGTCAGTTAGGACTGGTTCTATTATGTATGTTCTATACAATGGTCAGTTAGGACTGGTGCTATTATGTATGTTTTATACAATGGTCTGTTAGGACTGGTGCTATTATGTATGTTCTATACAATGGTCAGTTTGGACTGGCGCTATTATGTATGTTCTATACAATGGTCAGTTAGGACTGGTGCTATTATGTATGTTTTATACAATGGTCTGTTAGGACTGGTGCTATTATGTATGTTCTATACCAGGCATGCTCAACCTGCGGCCCTCCAGCTGTTGCAAAACTACAACTCCCATCATTCCCTGACAGCCTACAGCTTTTATACTACAGAAGGGCATTGTGGGAGTTGTAGTTTTACAACAACTGGAGGGCCGCAGGTTGAGCATCCCTGTTCTATACAATGGTCAGTTAGGACTTGTGCTATTATGTATGTTCTATACAATGGTCAGTTAGGACTGGTTCTATTACGTATGTTCTAAACAATGGTCAGTTAGGACTGGTGCTATTATGTATGCCCTATATAATCAGTTATAGATCGTACTGTTACATATGCTTTATAATAATAAGTTATAGTGCTTTATAATGGTCAGTTACGGTTGGTGCTATTATGTATGTTCTATACAATGATCAGTAAGGCTACTTTCACACTAGCGTTAATATTTTCCAGTATTGAGATTCGTCATAGGTTCTCAATGCCGGAAAAAAATGCTTCCATTTTGTCCCCATTCATTGTCAATGGGGACAAAACATAACTGAACAGAGCGGAGTGCTCCAAAATGCATTCTGTTCCGTTCTCATACCGGAGAGCAGCATGCTGCGGTTTTCTTTCCATCCTGGAATGCGGAGCAAGAAGGATCCGTCCCCATTGACTTGCATTGTGGGTCCGTCTATATATTGGTTAGTTATGGCTGGTGCTGTTACATATGCTCTATATAATGGTCAGTTATGGCTGGTGTTGTTATATGTGCTCTATATTATGGTCAATTATGGCTGGTGCTGTAATGTTTGCTCTATATAGTGGTCAGTTAGGACTGGTGCTGTTATGTTTGCTCTATATAATGGACAGTTATGGCTGGTGCTGTTAAGTATGCCCTATATAATGGTCAGTTATGGCTGGTGCTGTTATGTGTGCTCTATAAAGTGGTCAGTTATGGCTGGTGCTGTAACGTTTGCTCTATATAGAGGTCGGTTAGGGCTGGCGCTGTTACGTTTGCTCTATATAATGGTCAGTTAGGGCTGGTGCTGTTAAGTATGCTCTATATTATGGTCAGTTATGGCTGGTGCTGTTTTGTGTGCTCTATATAGTGGTCAGTTAGGACTGGTGCTGTTACTTTTGCTCTATATAGCGGTCGGTTAGGGCTGGTGCTGTTACGTTTGCTCTATATAATGGTCAGTTAGGGCTGGTGCTGTTACGTTTGCTCCATATAATGGTCAGTTAGGACTGGTGCTGTTACGTGTGCTCTATATAATGGTCAGTTATGGCTGGTGCTGTTACGTTTGCTCTATATAATGGTCAGTTAGGGCTGGTGCTGTTAAGTATGCCCTATATAATGGTCAGTTATGGCTGGTGCTGTTATGTGTGCTCTATAAAGTGGTCAGTTATGTCTGGTGCTGTAACGTTTGCTCTATATAGAGGTCGGTTAGGGCTGGCGCTGTTACGTTTGCTCTATATAATGGTCAGTTAGGGCTGGTGCTGTTAAGTATGCTCTATATTATGGTCAGTTATGGCTGGTGCTGTTTTGTGTGCTCTATATAGTGGTCAGTTAGGACTGGTGCTGTTACTTTTGCTCTATATAGCGGTCGGTTAGGGCTGGTGCTGTTACGTTTGCTCTATATAATGGTCAGTTAGGGCTGGTGCTGTTACGTTTGCTCCATATAATGGTCAGTTAGGACTGGTGCTGTTACGTGTGATCTATATAATGGTCAGTTATGGCTGGTGCTGTTACGTTTGCTCTATATAATGGTCAGTTAGGGCTGGTGATGTTACGTTTGCTCTATATAGTGATCAGTTAGGACTCGTGCTGTTACATTTGCTCTATATAATGGTCAGTTATGGCTGGTGCTGTTACATTTGCTCTATATAATGGTCAGTTAGGGCTGGTGATGTTACGTTTGCTCTATATAGTGGTCAGGTAGGACTGGCAGTATTGTGGTCAGGGCTGGAGTATGTTCTCTACAGTTGGTGTATTTTGTTCCGCTGGTTCGGTAATATTTAGCTGAGACGATGCCATTTATTATCTGAGAGCCCTGAGGCTGCTGCTGAATAAAGCATTATGTCAACTAATATTCTGATACACAATCCATTTTTCTAACAGTCGCAGCTCATGGAGGAGATGGAACGGGCCGACCACACGCCGCGGTTATCTTGTTATGTTACAACGGTTTGTCAGCAAGGATTTTTCATCTCTCATCTCTACATTTAATAAGACGGCGTTTAGATTCCAGGAAGAGGAACTTACATTTTTTTCTTGTTAATGTGAAAATTGCAGTAAATTGACATCTTACAGTCCATCGAGACCTGCTCATTATAAGGGCGATGTAACAAGGTGGCCCTACAAAGGATTTCCATATTTTGTTTAAAGGGTTGGTCTCAAGATTTAAAGGGTTATTCCATTTAGAGCACTCTATACCCTATCCACTGGTCCCACTGATGATGAGAATGGCGGTCCCATTAGCCGGTATCAATAAAGCAGCATGGGCACGGACCACTCTTCTTGTTGTTGGCGGAGGTGCCAGTGGATAACTTATTCTTTTTTTAACTGGAATACCCCTAATTCTACCTATCCTGCAGATAGAAGATAAGTGCCTGATTGGGGGTCCAATTGCTGGGACCTCTGCCGATCATGAAAATGAGGTGACACATACTGATCTATTTTGATTTATTTTAATCTGATAACAGTTGCAAAAGAGCCCCAGATGTAGATGTGATGGGGACCTTACACCCCGCGGCATCTCCACCCACCCAGCACCCTACACCAAATGCGATATCACAATATATTCTCATGGGAGGATTTCACTTCATCGGGTCTTCTAGTTTTTGATGGTTCTGTTGAGACATTTTTCAGGCAATTTTACTTAGGACACAATGAGTCTAAGGCAGTGGTCTCCAACTTGTGTCCCTCCATTTGTTGGGAAACTACAACTCCTATCATGCCTGACAGTCTTCTGTCCCCTAGGATACATCAGTAAATGATAAAATTGACTTCTTTCATCTGAAATCTTTTGTCTTTCCCACACATGTCTTTAAAGATTCCTCCATTTTCATATAGGTTCCTGTCGTATGCATTTCAAGATGTAGCTGTCAATGTCACAATGTAACTCTCATCCAATTATAATTTTTATCTATTTCATTTAATGTTTGTGTGTTGTGTTGTTAAAAGATATCGATAGTATCTCCCATAAGAGTGACATCTACAGTAACCTGCACCCTTAACAGTGACCTCCACAGCACCACACCCCTTAACACTGACCTCCCTCCCACAGTACCCAGCCTTCTTAAAATGGGACCTCTACAGCACTCCACCCCCTTAACAGTGACCTCCACAGCCCCACACCCCTTAACACTGACCCCACTCAAAGTTCCCTGCCTCCTTAAAATGGGACCTCCACAGCACCCCTCCCCTTTAACTTTGACATTCACAGCAGCCCTCCCCTTTAACAGTGTGTTCCACAGCACCCCACCCCACACCCTTGACAGTGACCTGCACAGGGGCTCGCCCCTTTAACAGTGACCTCTACAGCACCCAGCCCCTTAACACTGACATCCATAGCAGACCGTTCCCTTAACTGTGACCTCCACCGTTCCCTACCCACTTAACAGAGACCTCCACAGCTCCCGCCCCTTTAACAGTGACTGCCACAGTAGTCTGCTCCTTAAAAAGTGACCTCACAGTACCCTGCTGTCTTAACAGTGACCTCCACAGCCGCTGCCTCTTTAACAGTGGTCTCCACAGTCCCCTGCCCCCTTAACAGTAGCATCCACAGCGAAGGCCCCTTTAACAGTGACCTTCACAGTGGCCGCCCCTTAATTAATGACCCCCACAGTACCCGGTCTCCCCGCCGAATCAAATTATTTTTCTTACCGGGCATTATTGTCTTTAATTGACAGTATATAAAACCCCACAGATCTAGTAGAGACTTAAAGGGGTATTCCCATCTTGGACAATGGGAGCATATTGCTAGCATATGCCCCCATGTCTGATAGATGCGGGTCCCACCTATATCGAGAACGGAGCGGGTAGAGCTGTGGCTGGAGGACTCCGGATTTCCCAGGGTCAGTCCACCACCAAGCTGCTCCCATAGAAGTGAATGGGAGCGTACCGCACATGCGCGGCCCATGCTCCCATTCATTTCTATGAGGCTAACGGAAATAGCCGAGCTAGCGCTCTGCTTTTTTCGGCGGCCCCATAGAAATGAATGGAGGATGGCTGTGCATGAGCAGTACGCCTTTCTTCACTTTCGGGGCTCTGTTCTCTATATAGGTGCGGGTCCCAGCACCTATTGTGTCTAGCGGGTCCCAGCAGAAATTGTGTCTAGCCATGAAAGGGTTAAAAAGCTGTTCATCTTGAACCACATATCTTGGGCTATGGTGAAACAAGAGGAAAGGTACGGAAGGACATATCTGTAGCTCGATACCTAAGCTAAAGCTCTAGTATTACAAATGGCATATGGTAAGTAGGGGCTACTTGTTACAGATTTTGCATTGGGTCTCAAGGTCCAAAATTTAGGTATTTCTACAATCAGTAGAAACTTCAGCCCAGGTGCTTTACTCTTTGCTCTTGATTTACCTCCTGTCGACCTTATACCACCACAAATCACAATAAATAGACACTATTCCACCGGTTCATACATTTACACAGGATGTCATTTTGCAATGTTTGGGCAGTAGAGTGAGACCAGAGTTTGGTATCTATAGAATGACATAGGTTCTGGAGAAATATTATCTACTCAATCTTCCCGAGTAGAGCGCTCCACTTCATAAGATTGTGTGCAAAGCATGAAGAAACTCGACCACGCTACTCACAGACTCTAAGATGAATGGATGAAAGGACACAAAGAAAAATAACTTGTATCTGAACTAGTTCTGTAAGTTCTTCTTTTAAAGTCATTTCTGCTGCCGATGCCATAGACTTGGAGTCGTTACGAAGGGCAGGGTTAATTAGTGCAGAGTTTAGCGGTACTATTTTAACTTGGAGGACAGATTTCATGTTGAAGCTTTGAAGAGATTGCCTTCTTTAGATCAAGTAATGCTTAGACCTGCTCAAGTGGGCCACATGATGTCAGCAACCAGATGGTCGCCAAGGGTTCTTCAAATAATATAGAGAGTTATTACATGGACTGGGAAGCAGATGTGCAGTCCAGTCACCAGACAATCAATCTGATCCTATTTTTGCAGGGTGGATGATAATAATACTCAAGTAGCCTTTGAATTCCCTCAGCAGTTCTTCAACGCAGCACTTCAGAAATAAGTAGTTGGGCAAGCACTGGTGGTAGACACCACCAGTTGTCCAAGTCACTAGAGCATGTTGATGTCTATTAAAATCTTTAGCATAGTCTATCCTGGAGCTGTCCATACATATGAGATTGAAAGTTGGCTGAAGTCTCCGATATTGGCAGGACTGGCCAACCACCTAATGTGTATGGTGGTGCCTTGACTCTCCTCAATATGCCTCCCTCCAGCAGTCTTGTAGAGTTGAATTGAGTGACAACGTGCAAGTGTTTCTGCTGTTTCATTCGCTCAGGTACTTCATTCTTGTGGCTGATGGGGGTTGTATGCCTATGATGAGAGACTTACCCACTCTCCTGTAGATAGAGGGGAAGTTCTTATGTTGGGACAAGCCCTCAAGATACAATATGAGGATATACTGAAGGTAGTTCCTCTGGATGAATAGTCCATGATAATAAGTTGAACTAGATGAACGTATGCATTTCCGATGTCTCCTCAATGGTGGAGAAGAATTCTGTGGAGCAGATGGTCCACATACATCTTGCCTCTCCATCCACATCTATGGGAGGGACTTGATCGTGCTTGACCACCACCGTATACAATTCCAGCCCACGGGAGTATTGTGTTGCGGAGAGATGGTGGTCTTGTGTAATCGGTGGGGGTCCCAGTTGTTAGGTTGCCATTAGTCTTACCCTTACCACCTGGAAAGCCTGGAAGGATCTGCTTACAGGATGACATTACATGCAGTAGATGATAACACTGGTGAATTTGCTTCCTTTCTCTTTTACACTTTCATTAAATGCTCACATTAATTGTTGTGAAGAATATGTGGTGGTTAAATGCACTGAACGGAAATCTACATTTTCCCAAATGAGTTAAATATTTCTTGCTTCTATTTATGAGGACTAATTAGGAGGCAGCTGGTATTGATCTGAACAGTTGTCGAGTGCCGGGACTGGTTTGTATATTTTAATTATTTCTGGCCATTGGACATTAACCTCTTGTGTGGAAATTCAAGCATCGACCCGCATAGATGTCCGGTGCTTTCTTAAAGGAGCAGGGAATCTAAAGAGCTTATAAATGTACATTGTGAGCAGATAATATCAGTCACACCTATTGCTCTGGTGTCCCGTGCCCGCCACTGCACCTTCTCCTTAGGGGGCAAGGGGTGCCATGATACTCAACCATGCGGCTTTCCCTTCCAACCTGCAGTCCGGGTCCGTTCTTTATCTTGCCAGTGGCAGACCCAGATACCAGCATCTGCGAGTACTGCAGGCTGTGGCCTGTATCCTGTTACCAAGGACTCTCAGTCTACTCCTTAGGGTATGAACACGCTCACTCCTGGCCACTGAAAGGATAAGCACAGTCATTGACTACTTAAGGTATGTTCCCCAGTGGGAGGGTGCCTGAGCCTTAGGTTTCCTAGTCTCTAGTTACCAGCTAAGGTGCATTCCCTATCTGACTATTCCTGCACCATACTCCAGCCTGAATATCAACTCTGACTCCTAGCCACTTTCGAAGGCCTAATACTTTCCCAGATTGCCCTAACTCTAATCCCCATGGGTCAGCTGCCAAATACACCAGGACTACTCCAGGAGGTAGCAGCCTGGTTGGTTCCCTGCAGTAAAGTCCAGAGCCCTGTGTAGAGGTTGATGGATGACTACCATGGAACCGCCAGGGAAATGCCCTTAGGTTTAGCACAAAGCCAAATTGGTTAGTCAACACAGTGGGTCCACTCCCACTGCTCATAACAACACTAATGCAAGTGTCCCAAAGGTGTGGATACCATAAAGGCAAAAAAAAAATATCACAGAAGTATGAAGCTTCCACTTTAAAATATAACTTTTACTAGATAATTTAAAACCTGACAATGCTTCCAATTATAATCAATATTATAACAATTGCCAGACTAAGGATAGTCAGAACCCACCGATAGCACTTAGACAGCAGGTCACACGTCGATATAAAGGTAAGTGATGTATAACTTACAGTTTGATGATCCATATGTATAACTGGATATCTTCCAGGTGGGTCGGAGAGGTTGTTATCCCTGATATAATCTACGGTGTCTACCCTGCCTCAGCAGAGCACTCCGCCCGAGAGCGACTCATCTCTCGGTGGCTAAACCCTTACTTACTTCTATCGTGATCCTATGGTGCGTATCACAGATGGCAATCCTGACTCCCATCTGTGATACGCACCATAGGGTCACGGTAGGGTAAGTAAGGGTTTAGCCACCGAGAGGTGGTCGCCCTTTCGGGCGGGTGCTCTGCCTGTAGGCAGGGGTAGACACCGTAGGATTATATCAGGGATAACAACCTCTCCCGACCCCACCTGGAAGATATCCAGTTATACATATGAATCATCAAACTGTAAGTTATACATCACTTACCTTTATATCGACGTGTGACCTGCTGTCTAAGTGCTATCGGTGGGTTCTGACTATCCTTAGTCTGGCAATTGTTATAATATTGAATATAATTGGAAGCATTGTCAGGTTTTAAATTATCTAGTAAAAGTTATATTTTAAAGTGGAAGCTTCATACTTCTGTGATATTTTTTCTGTAATAGCTTCCTATGTCACTATACAAATTTCTGTGATTAGGATTTCTTACCATAAAGGCAGTCAATATAGATGCAGTGGCTCCAATGGAGAAGTTCAGTGAAAGAACTAAGTTGACCTCATCTATTGTGGGGAGATTCGAAAACATCCTCATTAGTGATGAGCGGGAGGTGCCATATTCGATTTCGCAATATTTCGCGAATATTCCATTGAATATTTGTCATATATTCGCCAAAATTGAATATTCATAATTATTCTATATATTGCGAATGTTATGCAAATTTATATTCGCGTATTGCAATTTGAACTTTGAACAGTGTATACAGGCAAATTTCCTATTGGGTTAGCTTAGTAGAATCAACGAAGATATCGAATATAGCGCTATATTCTCAATCTTCGTTATATTCTATCAAGCAAACCATTAGGAACTCAGTTCTAAGTTAAATTTGCAATGTGAGTATATGTTCGCATTGCGAATTCAACTTAGAGCTGGGTTCCTAATGGTTGGCTTGCTAGAATTTAACGAACATTGAGAATTATAGTGCTATTTTCGATATTCGTTATCTTCATTATATTCTAGCAGTACAACCAGTAGGAACTCAGCTCTAAGTTGAATTCGCAATGTGAACATATACTCACATTGCAAATTCAACTGAGCAAAAGTATTCACTGAGCAATATATTTGATTATCAACTGAGCTCTGTATAGCAGCATTAATTGACTACTACATGGATGTTTTAATTGAGCAACGTATATGGGCATTCGTAAACCACTCAATGGGAGTATTATCTGGATACTGCATTGATGGAACAATAGGTTTGAGAAATAATTGATTATTACATTTAGCTGTATTGGAAAGTGTATTAAGTTAAGTGTCCCTCGTATGGCGGTATTATTTGATGGAGGACTGCAGTTGTATACCTCACTGGACAGATAAGTATTATTGACATCTTTGAATGTTGCTATGATGCCAGTGGTCTATGCCCACTAGCAATTTACCTCTCCTGGACAGCACTGCTGCCGGAGCAATCACTCTCCCCACCGCTCCATGCCTTGCGCTCCCGCAGTTGTGCCACCTTCCCTGACTTATTGCCTGACCACTGTATTGCATGAACTCTGCCTACCCTGACCTATTTCCCGGAGACCATATTGCATGAACTCTGCCTACCCTGACCTATTGCCCGGATACCATATTGCATGAATTTTGCCTACCCTGACCTATTGCCCAGCTACCATATTGCATGAACTCTGCTTGCTCTGACTACAGCTTGCCCAGTGACTACACTCCAGCCTGTCACCTTGATGCCAAACCAATGTCTGCCTTGGTCAATGGAAACTGGGAAAGGGGGAAAGGAGATGGGGGCATTTTTACTA
Organism: Bufotes viridis; assembly: GCA_033119425.1. Classification (NCBI taxonomy): domain Eukaryota; kingdom Metazoa; phylum Chordata; class Amphibia; order Anura; family Bufonidae; genus Bufotes; species Bufotes viridis. Next base: position 11,719,339 of record CM065591.1, on the reverse strand, counting down.
ATGACCTTAGGAGTTTCCACAAGCCAAATCCATTTACTGACACAGCGGATCCACATCCATCTTGTTACAGTTGCTTTTGCCAATTGTCCAAAGATACCTGGTAACACAATGATGATGGAACCAGTATCTGGTCCATTGATTCACAAGAAGACCTTCGAGCTCAGACTAATAACACAGTAGAATAAGATGAATCAGCCCTTAGAAGAGATTCTACAGAAAGCTTTAGCTCCCCCTCCCCCACCCTATATCCCGCTAATTTTGCAAACTAAATCGCACATTAAAGAGAAGCGGATTATCCCTTATTTCAGGAGCATCAAAGAGCAGACAAACCCTGCAATATATTTTACTTTAGACAAGTCAAGTAAATTATGATGATTATTGATGTTGACAGGACGGGGATATCGTTATCAGTTATATCAGTCAGACGGCGATTAATCACGGCGAGCTCCGATGAACGCCGGAATAATTGTTCTTCTTTTGACTTTGGCTGGGAAACATTGTATCAGTTGTCATTAAATAAATCCTTTGGTCATTTTAAGTTTTATGGTCGTTCGTATTTTAAGAACTTAATTTTAGCTTTATAGTCTAATAACACTGAATTATCTTCAAATGGTCCCTAATGCTGATGGACAGCAAGGGCAAGGAGACAGGGGCAGCTTAAATGAGGCAAAATGCTGACAAAGGGTTAACATGTTGCCCATAGGATATCTTTCCTAGACCAGTGGGGCAGCTGGATGGGAGTTTAAGTGAAGCCCTGCCTGTACTGCTCAATCAGTATATCTTTTGCCCAGCCAATCAAATATTTAAAAAAGGGTTAAAACAGAGTAAAGTAATAAACAAAGTCATAATCACTTTACCGTTTCCATTCTGATGGTTTCCAGTCGCCCCACCTTTCTGCTTCCTGGTTATTTTTGACATGCAGGAACACACCACTCCGTGACCCGCCTCAGGCAGTGATTGGCTGACTTGTCAATTCCAGTTTTGGGAGAGGAGCCAGGAAGTAGAGACTATTGGGGAACTGGAAAGCGTAGGATCAGGGGCGTCAGGGGATCAGCCGAGAACCCTTTAAGTAGCGCCACCAGCTTGTAAGTGCAGAGGGTTATACAATAAAAACTATCAAAGCCCTCTAGACACTATTGGAAAAATTTCTTTCAATATTTGAAAGAATCAGATATTACTAATAGTAGTGTTGAATGAATCAAAGTATCGGAAGTGGACTTTAATTAGCTGTGAAGCCGAATTTCCTCGCTCTTCGTGGTAACGAATCTATTTTTCCAGAACTGGCAGTAAAAAAAATTGAAAAAAATTATTTTAATCTCAGATGGCGCAGTCAGCGATGAACATGGCATCTTCGGGGTTCTATGATGGGGGAAGGGGTGCAGTCGCTACATACTGTACAAAGGAAGGAATATATCACAAATTGAATTTCTTTATGAAAATTTTTCATAACTTTGCTCATCTCTCTAATTATTATTCTATGGAATTGTGTTGTAATTGTTTTTTTCTATTCTGTTCTTTGTATTATTCTTTATTCTGTAGGTCCAGTCCTCAGTGGACTTGCCCGTATCCCTAGGGTAATGCCTGACCACTATGGCAACACAAGCCTTCACAAATTAATTCTTCCCCATGTGACATCACCCACTTTCTCCATATATTTATGCCCCCTTACTGTGACATCACCAGTCTTTCCTGGATGAACTTCCTCTGTGACATCACTGGTCCTCATGTGACATCACCCACTTTCTCCATATATTCATGCCCCCTTACTGTGACAACACCAGTCTTTCCTGGATGAACTTCCTCAGACTGTGACATCACTGGTCCTCATGTGACATCACCCACTTTCTCCATATATTCATGCCCCCTTACTGTGACATCACCAGTTTTTCCTGGATGAACTTCCTCTGTGACATCACTGGCCCTCACAATATAATTCTTCCCCATGTGACATCATCCACTTTTTCCATATAATTATGCCCCTTCCTGTCACACACCAGCGTTCCCTTGATGAGCTTCCTCTATTACATCATTAGCTTTCATAATTAATCCCTCCTCTTGTCACCTACTTTTCCAGAAAACCCTGCCCTCTTACAGTGACATCACCTGTCATCCAAGGATCAACTCCCTATGTGATCTCACTTTTTCCTTCACCTTGTGTCATCACCCTCTTTCTCCATATATTTATTCCCCCTTACGGTGACATCACCAGTCTTTCCTGGATGAACTTCCTCTGTGATATCACTGGCCCTCACAATATAATTCTTCCCCATGTGACATCACCCACTTTCTCCATATATTTATGCCCCCTTACGGTGACATCACCAGTCTTTCCTGGATGAACTTCCTCTGTGACATCGCTGGCCCTCATGTGACATCATCCACTTTTTCCATATATTCATGCCCCTTCCTGTCACATCACCAGTGTTCCCTTAATGAGCTTCCTCTGTAACATCATTAGCTTTCATAATTAATCCCTCCCCTTGTGACATCACCTAGTTTCTCCAGAAAACCCTGCCCTCTTACAGTGACATCACCTGTCATCCAAGGATCAACTCCCTATGTGTTCTCACTTTTTCCTTCACCTTGTGTCATCACCCGCTTTGTCCGAATACTCCCTTACTTTGACATCACCAACTGTCCCTGGATGAACTTTCTCTTGTGATATCACTAGCTCTCCCAAGATAATCTTTCCCCATGTGACATCACCCAATCCTTCACTACCCCCTTACTTTGACATCACTAGTTGCCATTGGATGAACCTCTGTGTCCTCACAGGCCCTCATTAGATAAGCCTTCCCCCTGTGACATCACCTACTTTCTCCAGAAAACTCTGTTCCATTTACGTGACATCACCAGTCTTCCCTGGATGAACTTCCTCTGTGACATCACTAGTCCTCATTAGATAATCTTTCCTCTTGTGACATCACCCACTTTCCTCAGATAATCCGGTACCTTAGCATGACTTCACCAATTGTCCCTTGATGACATCACTAGCCCCCTCCAGATAACCTCCCTCTTCACTGTGATGTCACTCTCAAGGTAGCCATAACCCCCCAAATCCGCTCTGTGTCTGAAGTCTGTAAAACGAGACAACTCTGCAGTGTAGCCCGTCTGGCCTCTGGATGGCGATATTTTCGAATGACTTTTTAAATGGATTCAAATTGTAGATATTTTTTTATAATTTTTTATTAAATGCACATTAGTTTGTGATTGTGACTATCACTTTAAGCCGGTGGATTCTCTGCACTTTTAAAAAGTCATCTTAATGTAGGGCACAACAGTCTAGACTCACTTCACAAACAGGGTCGCCCTTCATGTGACATAATGATGGTGTCTACCAATGTCTATATCTCTGGGTGACATGGCCATGTGACTATGCTATAGAAAATTGCCATTGAAAACAATGCAACAGCACATCTACCATGGTTCATATGTATACATTACTGGGGCTATTGAATGAAGCAGTCACATGATCCATTGATATAGTTATACTTATTAAAGGGGTTGCATGCATTAGAAGAAGCATGGATGCTAACTTTCAGAAATAGCACCAGTGATGTCCATAGGCTGCCCCTGATGTTGCAGTTTAGCCTCATTTAGGTAAATTCCAAGCATAGCAACCCCTTTAAAAGATGGTACAATCATTATACATTGTTATGTAAAATTACTGGCATCATTCTGTTTCCAGATTTGGTCTGCTACAGAGCCAAGTGTGAATTATGCAGCTCTTCTTACCTCTATCACAGCATGAAGTCCCAGCAAGTCCCAGCATCTCAGGCACCAAAAAGCAGTCAAATTACTTCCAGCCAATCAATGTCATAAAACAAAAGTGTCTGTAACTCCTGAAAAGTCACCAGTTAACTCCTTGTAACCCATGCCGTAGACTGATCTACCTCCTTGGCACTTTCCATTCCAGTAAGAACTCATCAGTGCACAGAGCAGAACTTCTGGAGGTTGTCGGTGCACATTTTGGAGGTTGTTTACCGTGACAGATCTGCGGGGTAACTTAACTTATAATCCTATTTTTGGTTCGACATATGTACAAATAATCAGGAAGTACTGGTACAGTCACATTTTTGGGAATATGGTGTGATCTAACATCTTCAACATGCGCAATCATACAGTACGAAGCAAAAGCAATAACAGAAGTATCAATATTTTACAGCAAACACGTTAACAACAGCAGATGGCGGAGCTTTATTTAGAGATGAAGTGTATGCACCGTCAAACTGCAATACTTACCTTTTTTTTTAGCTCAACGTTCTGTGTTTTTACTTGTAAAAAAAAAATTGTTTCTTACTTTATTCCAAAAAAGACTGATATCTCTGAGCATGAAAAAAAATCTCAGAAGTCGACTTTCTGATTTACTAATATCTGGCCAAGAATTGATCAGCTCAACATGTGAATCCCTCTAAAAGCAGCTGCCCTTAAAGGGGTTATCCCATGACTAATGAAAATCATATAGAACATGGCAATCTCTTTCTAACAAAGCTAGAACCAGCCCTGGACCTCACATGGATCCATATATTTCCCAGCTCTTTCCCCAGACCCAAAAATTTTAAATAGCAGGGATTGTTATAAAATCGGACTTAGGGCGGTTTCGCACTTGTGTTAGGGTATTATATTATAACGGAATAAAACGGAATTCATTAGATGGAATGCAAAACGGAAGCCTTTAGGAAGCATTCTCTTTTGACCCACCATAATCACAGTCTATGGGTGATCGTAACAGATCCGTCTGCTTTCCGTTATGCAGGGCAAAAAACAAAGTCCTGTCCTACAACAGAATACCTAGCGCAAGTGCGATCCCGGCATTACTTAATAATGAGTGCTGAATAAATGCAGCAGCAGTCAGCAACCTCTGGCGTTCCAGCTGTTGTGAAACTACAACTCCCAGCATGCTTTGTTCACCTCTATGGGAATTCCAAGAACAACCTAGTAAGTTTGCATGCTGGTAATTGTAGTTTCACATTAGCCATAGGTTTATGATCCCTGCATTACACCCTCAGTATATCACATCAATGTCGCCTGCAGATAGAATGAGCTACTGTATGAGCAGATCCTCACTTGGGAATACCACAAACAACATGTGGGAGCTTGTGAATATACTGTACAAGCGTCATCCCCGCAGCCACAATCCCAGTGTGAGCGCCCCCTGACCCTGCACAAGTCATCCTAATCAGTCCAGGTACTAACAGCTAGTCCCAGACACTGTATCAGTCACACTTATTGTACATCATCCACTCCACTGGTGATCAGGGGCATACTAGTGATCAGGGGCATAGCTCATAATGACCAGTGGCATAGCTACTGATGAGCAGGGGTGTAGCTACTGATGAGCAGGGGTGTAGCTACTGATGAGCAGGGGTGTAGCTACTGATGAGCAGGGGTGTAGCTACTGATGAGCAGGGGTATAGCTACTGATGAGCAGGGGTGTAGCTACTAATGAGCAGGGGTGTAGCTACTGATGAGCAGGGGTGTAGCTACTGATGAGCAGTGGTGTAGCTACTGATGAGCAGGGTTGTAGCTACTGACGAGCATAGGCATAGCTACTGATGAACATGGGTATAGCTACTGATGAGCAGAGGTATAACTACTGATGAGCAGGGGTGTAGCTACTGATGAGCAGGGGTGTAGCTATAGTATGAGCAGGGGTGTAGCTACTGATGAGCGGCGGTGTAGCTACTGATGAGCAGGGATATAGCTACTGATGAGCAGGGGTGTAGCTACTGATGAGCAGGGGTATAACTACTGATGAGCAGGGGTATATCTATTGATGAGCAGGGGTATAACTACTGATGAGCAGGGGTATATCTATTGATGAGCAGGGGTGTAGCTACTGATGAGCAGACATGTAACTGCTGATGAGCAGGGGTGTAGCTACTGATGAGCAGGGGTGTAGCTACTGACGAGCAGGAGTGTAACTACTGATGAGCAGGGGTATAACTACTGATGAGCAGGGGTATAACTACTGATGAGCAGGGGTGTAGCTACTGATGAGTAGGGGTGTAGCTACTGATGAGCAGGGGTATAACTACTGATGAGCAGGGGTGTAGCTACTGATGAGTAGGGGTGTAGCTACTGATGAGCAGGGGTATAACTACTGATGAGCAGGGGTGTAGCTACTAATGAGCAGGGGTGTAGCTACTGATGAGCAGGGGTATAACTACTGATGAGCAGGGGTGTAGCTACTGATGAGCAGGGGTATAAATACTGATGAGCAGGGGTGTAGCTACTGATGAGCAGGGGTATAACTACTGATGAGCAGGGGTGTAGCTACTAATGAGCAGGGGTGTAGCTACTGATGAGCAGGGGTATAGCTACTGATGAGCAGGGGTATAACTACTGATGAGCAGGGGTGTAGCTACTGATGAGTAGGGGTGTAGCTACTGATGAGCAGGGGTATAACTACTGATGAGCAGGGGTGTAGCTACTAATGAGCAGGGGTGTAGCTACTGATGAGCAGGGGTATAACTACTGATGAGCAGGGGTGTAGCTACTGATGAGCAGGGGTATAAATACTGATGAGCAGGGGTGTAGCTACTAATGAGCAGGGGTGTAGCTACTGATGAGCAGGGGTATAACTACTGATGAGCAGGGGTGTAGCTACTGATGAGCAGGGGTATAAATACTGATGAGCAGGGGTGTAACTGCTGATGAGGGGAGCAGCCACTGATAAGCAGTAGCCTTTATAAGGCATTGCTGGCAGGGTTCATGGGTGGTGTGGGATCTTCCAGAAGTGTTGTCATGGGGTCACCGGTAGAAATGGTCTTTTTATTAGAGGCAACCTCATCCTCGGCGTACAGGCAAACTGTATACAGTAGTTCTAGCAGCTCAATGTGATCTGGACCACAGCATCCATGACACCGTGCACACATAAGATATACTTGATCTCCTTGCACAGTGATGAATGAGACGTCTTAATGCGGTTGGCTTGATCTGATTTGGCAAGCTTCATCGTGGGAGTCATCCATCAGGGTTAGAGGGGCCTCCCGGACTCCGTCACAGCGCTCCCCATTTGTACATCTGCTCATCTATCTGTCTGACCATCACTTTATCTAATTTGGCTCCTCAGATCAATCTGCTCCTTCCTTGGCTTTTTGCTGACTGTTGCAGTGTCATCCTGTAAGCACATCCACTGCTTCTTAATTATATAACGCAGTTCACACTCAAGTCCAAGGCCCCATGGGATTCTGGGAGTTCTGTTAGTATTTATTTATTTTTTATTCTTAGTTGCATTTATTTGTTATTTTAGTCTTTAGTCTAAGTTTCATTGTGTTTCCACAATACATTCCTGAAATCCTCTGTGCTGCTGTGGAGCCTGCTGTTTCCACTATGTAACTCACAGTCTTTGATCTCCCATAGGATTAGTATATTCCACTTCTGAAATACTCTGTACTGCTGATGATTAGTGATGAGCGGCAGGGGCAATATTCGAATTTGCGATATTTCATATATTCGTGAATATTCGTGAATTTTCGTATTCGAGATTATTCTTTTGATTGCATAAAATCGGCAATGTAATATGCACGTTAATCAAGTAACGGCGGGTTATAGGCAACTCTCCTATTGGATTGGCTTGCAAGAATTCGTGAATATGTTGAATATAGTGTGATATATTTTCGTAAAAATGTATATTCGTCTTTTTTTTTTATCTGAACCCATTAAATTTACTAATTAAAAAAAAGACGAATATTCGAAATTACGAATATATAGCACTATATTCTAAATATTCGCGAATCCTCGAAGTTGCGATATTCGCGAGTAAAATTTGCTATTTGAATATTCGCGCTCAACACTACTGATGATTTGATATTAGTTCTTTCTGTCAAAAGAAAAAAAAAATTGTTCCAAATTATAAGCGGCCATAAAAGTGTCACGGATAATTTTTGACATCCATATTTCTTTTATAGATTTTTAAACTTCAGATAAAAAAATCTGATGTTCAGAAGAACGCAGTAAAAATTTAAGGAGAATAATAAAAGTAGAATGTTCTTTGCCCGGGGCTTATACACCATCTCAGGATGATAACTCTGCGGAATGAAGAACGGACTCTACACAAGACACATTCATGATCCTTTCTCTGTGCAGGAACCGTTCCCAAACTATTAGATGTTCAGCAGAAAGATCATAACCGTGCGTCCAAACAACGTCCGCAGCACTCCGTGAGGTTCAGATGTGATGTCTTGGGGAATAGAGGACATCGCATATGAACTTCATTTGGGTGTGCTGCCGAATATCTTCTCATAGATAGATAGATAGATAGATAGATAGATAGATAGGAGATGGATATGAGATAGATAGATAGATAGATAGATAGAAGATAGATGAGATAGATAGATAGATAGATAGATAGATATGAGATAGATAATAGATAGATAGATAGATAGATAGATAGATAGATAGATAGATAGGAGATGGATATGAGATAGATAGGGGGATAGATAGATAGATAGATAGATAGATAGATATGAGATAGATAGATAGAAGATAGATGAGATAAATAGATAGATAGATAGATAGATATGAGATAGATACATAGATAGATAGATAGATAGATAGATAATAGATAGATAGATAGATAGATAGATAGATAGGAGATAGATATGAGATAGATAGATATTAGATAGGTAGATAGAAAGATAGATAGATAGATAGATAGATAGGAGATGGATATGAGATAGATAGATAGATAGATAGATAGATAGATAGAAGATAGATGAGATAAATAGATAGATAGATAGATAGATAGATAGATAGATAGATATGAGATAGATAATAGATAGATAGATAGATAGATAGATAGATAGATAGATAGGAGATGGATATGAGATAGATAGATAGATAGATAGATAGATAGATTGATAGATTGATAGATAGATGAGATAAATAGATAGATAGATAGATAGATAGACAGATAGATGAGAAATAATCGTGTTGAGCCCCAAGCTTCCAATTGCAATGGCCGATTAGTTCCAAACTATTTCCACGTGTGCGCTGCACGGCCAAGGATCAGTTCCACTATACATTTAGATAAGATGATGGTTGGACGTAGCCCCCCGGAGAGCTCTCTCCATGAACATTCATGATGAGTGTTAAGAGTGACCATAGGCAGGAGAATGATTTCAGTCCCAGGATCGTTACAATCTGTTACAAACAAATAGATTTCTTACTCATTTTGGACATCACTGCAGCTAGGGCCCCGTGAATGTGAAACGCGTCAGCAGTCTCCTACATATTTTCGTGTAACAGATTGGAACGCTGCTTTTTCTCATCACATTTTTGGCCTGCGGCTAATGTTGAGCACGAATATTCGAATCGTGAATCTTAATCGTGAATATCGCCACTTTGAGATTTCGCGAATATTTAGAATATAGTGCTATATATTCGTATTCGCGAATAGTGTTGATCGCGAATATTCTAATTGCAAATTTATCACAAATTTATCGCGAATATCGGCACTTAGCAACATCCCTATCAACCAATAGGAATTTTTCCCACCCCTAAGTGTTGATCACAAATATTCTAATCACAAATTTTATCGCGAATGTATTACATTGTCAATTTTTGCAATCAAGTAAATAATGACTGAAGATCATGAATTCCCAAATTTGCGAATTTATGGCAAATATTCAGCCCAAAATTTGTGAAATATCGCAAATTCGAATATTGTCTATGCCGCTCATCACTACCTGCGGCGCGGATGTTCTATGAGTTTAGGAAATGTGGACGGAGAAGAAGGTTTTGCAAGGGACAATATTGTAAAAATCCAACTTGGACTCTCGATATTTCGTTTAAGATCAGTTGACCAGTGAAATAATCAGGGTAAATATTAAAGCGTACATGGCACTGGTGGGCTATTTTCCCGAGATGTTGGGTTAGGTACGGTGGTGGAGATGTCCTTAACAAGCCATTTTTGTCTTGGATGGGTCAGGCAGCAGACTGAACTGATCCCGCAGGTGGAGCAGTGCTTCTATACAGTTTCGGCACTACCCCTCGGCACAAAGACCATCTCTTGCCAAAGTGCCTAGATTGGGCCTAGGAGAACCTCAAGAGTTCTCCCTTGTACGATTATGTCTTTGATAATGGCCAATTTCACAAGCCCTCCAATGTTACTTCTACTAATTTTCAAGAGCATTACTAATACTGGGCACCAAGGACACATGTCTCAGGTCTAAATTCTGGTTCCTCAGAGCTCCAGACATCGGCGGTCACCACGTCAAGTTGTATCTGTGCTCTTCTTTTGGCACCATGAAGCCTCTTAATATTCATTGTCTACCGGTACACCTAATCCGAAAGATGTTTTGGTATCTTTTCCCACTGTCTCTTCAGAGTTGCCCACTAGGGGCACTATTGTCTTGCTTTTTAGCACTTTTGCATACGTTTTTTAAAATGTGCGTCCTTATTACTTTTTGGTGGGCAATAACCTACTAATGTCAATGGAGTCAGTTGTATCTTGTCCTCCTCATGATGCCTGAGGTATTTTTAGAGCCTTCAAACACGTCTGCTGGGGGAGGTATGTGGTAATAAAGACCATCAACAGCCCAAGTAGGACTCCTGCTACATCCTGTCGGCATGATACACTAATCAAATATTACTCCATCCTTCCAATTTTTTTTTTCAGTTTGTGGATTAGGGTTTTCTTTAAATAGTCTTTTAAGTGCTCCCCAAAGTTGGTCACTAGGGGCAATGTTTTCTTGCTTGGTAGCATTTTTGCATAAATAATCTAGAAATGGCTTCATGGAGTGATTCAGGTACATTCAGTTGCATCTTGTTCTCCTCATGATGCCTCAGTTGTCTTCAGAGGTGTCAGAATGTTTATACTGCTCTGATAAACAGTTTTCTATTTATGAAAACAAGCTAGGATCTGTAATGGAGGAGATTCCAACTTATTTCCACAAATAAAAATAATTAACAAGAAGTCGTTATATTCACTGAGTTGAAACAAGAGGGAAACAATTGTATACAAAAGATATATATTTATTTATAAACAATTTCAGTGCAAAATAATAAAATACAAAATTGGTGATCAACAAAGGATAATGATGATCAATTAGGTTCAATCAACTGGAAAAATAGGTAAATTGTAATATATATAAAAATACAACCAATAAAATAACTTTTTAAATTAAATGGGAAGCTTATCAATATCTCACAAAATAAGGAAATAACAGGCTCAGAATTGACACGTGACTTCCGCCAGCGAACAGATGTTTATAAACTTAAACATTTAACAGCGTGTTCTGTCTTCATACACGTTCACACAATGTGCAGTCTGAGATTCAGCATAAACCATTCCTGTCTTCCAAATAAGAGGACTATTTTCTGTAGTCTAACTTGTTTATTGGTCAACAGGATTGCGAATTGTGGTAAAACTATGAGAATACAAGAACTTGTATAAGTATAAGACATAACATGTATCATGTACTACAACATTACATTAACTCTGAGCACATGTCCCAAATGGCTGTCGATACATAGGACCGCATATCTAGCTAACATAACATAACATGTTCCCTGAGACAATTATAACTAACTAAACAGCTCTGCATAACATAATGTCCTTGAAACAGATCGATAGATCTCACTATTACTAACCAGATATAGTTGCACAGAGATGGTATGGTTTAAGAAGGATAAATAAAGGAGACAGCTCTGCTGATTTCCTGTAATATAGAGACTGGATACTGGGCTTTTCTTTCCCAGAATACATTACACTTCCACAATGCTTTGTACCTCCCCAAATACAATATTCTTTATTAACAAGAAACACATGTGTAGTACATTTTTACCACCACTAGATGGTGCTGGTACTTAACTAATCACAGAAATACAGGAACAGAAATAGAATTGATCTGTAATGATTCTGAACCTTTGCTGGGGCAGAACACAGCGCATGGGCAAAATTGTCTCCTCAAGCACAAGTTTGGCTATAAGCAAATATTAAATACAAAGTAAAGTTAAATTTCCCCCAATTTAAATCTATATATATATATATATATATATATATATATATATATATATATATATTGTGGGGAGTCGCTCTGGTAGACAGCGGTACGGGTGCAGTTTAGAGGCAAAACCAGGAGTCCAGATTGTGCAACAAACAGTGTTTTATTCACACTTGCACACAAAATGAAAAACAGTCTCTTGGTGACAGTTCACACACAACGGAAATAACGTAGCCAAACAAAAACAGTCCAACACAGGTTCTGTCACCTGGGAGGTGTAGGTGCAGGTTCGCACCACGCTGTCGGCCCAGCCGCAGGAGAATCCAGCTTCAGGCAGCCAGGAACAAAATACCTCCTTGCTGAGCTCTTTCCTCCTGGACAGAGAACTCCCAGCCCTGTCAGCAGCTCCAGGATAATCACACCCCCCAGACACAGCTGCTGGCTGCGTTATATATCCAGCCCAAAACATGGACTGGACCGTGGGGAGCAGCCACCCACCCTACTCTTTAGCTGCTCCCAGTAAGAGCCGGCCCGGATCGGCTTTGCAGCCATGCTATTTAACCAAGTCAAACAGCACTAGCTGCTGCAGACAAAAACCCGGCTCTCACCTCACCGAGGCCAGCAACCTCGGTGACACGTACCTGCCATCACATATGACACCTTGCACCTTACCACATACCCCCCTTTGTTCAACCCTGAGGGGTGAACACACGTGAGGCAGTGGACGCGGGACAGGGCATCTGCGTTGCCCTGCAAGCGGCCTGCCCTGTGTTCCACGGAAAACTTGAAATTTTGAAGAGATAGGAACCACCTGGTGACCCGAGCATTCCTCTCCTTGGCCTGACTCATCCATTTGAGGGGGAATGGTCGGTCACCAGACGGAACCTCCTCCCTAACAGGTAGTAGCGGAGAGATTCGAGTGCCCACTTGATAGCCAGGCACTCCCTCTCCACTATACTATACCTGGACTCGGCGGGACTGAGCTTACGGCTCAGGAAGACAACGGGATGTTCTTCCCCATTGACCTCCTGCGACAGTACTGCACTGAGGCCTACCTCCGAGGCGTCGGTCTGTACGACAAACTCCTTGTTGAAGTCGGGTGTCACCAAAACCGGGGACCCACACAGGGCCGACTTCAACGCGGAGAAAGCCTCCTCCGCCTTCTCACTCCAGCTAACCCTCCCAGACTTTCGCCCCTTCAACAGGTCTGTCAATGGCGCTGCTATTGTGGCAAAATGGGGCACAAACCTCATGTAGTAACCTACAATCCCCAGGAACGACTTTACCTGCCGGGTGGTGACCGGTCGGGGCCAGTTACGAATGGCCTCTACCTTAGTTACCTGAGGTTTGATGACTCCCGCCCAATTACATATCCCAGATATTTTGTCTCCTCTAACCCTATGGAGCACTTCTTTGGGTTAGCGGTCAGTCCGGCTTTCCTCAGGGCATCCACTACCGCCTGCACCTTGGGTAAATGGCTTTCCCAGTCGGTGCTGTGGATGACTACATCATCCAAGTAGGCCGAGGCGTACCGACGATGTGGTCGCAGCACTATGTCCATTAACCTTTGGAAAGTGGCGGGGCGCCATGCAGGCCAAAGGGTAACACCTTGTAGTGATACAGGCCCTGCGGGGTAACAAATGCGGTTTTTCCTTAGCCGACTCCGTTAAGGGTACCTGCCAGTACCCTTTAGTGAGGTCCAGCACAGAAAAATAACGGGCTTGTCCTAAACTTTCAACCAGCTCGTCTACTCGGGGCATGGGATACGCGTCAAACTTGGATACTTCATTTAACTTGCGAAAGTCGTTGCAGAACCGCAACGTCCCATCCGGCTTGGGTATTAGGACTATGGGACTGGCCCACTCACTTTTCGACTCCTCAATGACCTCGAGCTTCAACATTAACTGTACTTCCTCCGCGATGGCCCGTCGCCGAGCCTCGGGTACCCGGTATGGTTTTAACCGGATCTTGGCCTGAGGCTCAGTGACGATGTCATGTTGGATGAGAGACGTGCGGCCAGGGAGGTCCGAGAACACATCCGTGTTCCGACTGATGAACTCCCTGACTTCCTGAACTTGTTTGGAAGACAGGCTGTCTGCAATTTTTACCGTGGTTACTGCTTCACAGGCCTCGAACTGTGGGGCTGGACCCTTTTCACCTAGAAGCCCTGGCCGGGGGCTGTGGTCGTCGGCTGTGTCCCTATCTTTCCACGGCTTAAGTAAATTCACGTGGTACACCTGCTCCGGCTTGCGCCGCCCTGGCTGGTGTACTTTGTAATTTACTTCCCTACCTTCTCGATCACCTCATAGGGGCCCTGCCACCTAGCTAGGAATTTGCTGTCAAGGGTGGGTACCAGAACCAAAACCCGATCTCCCGGATTGAAGTCCCGTACCCGAGCCTGACGATTGTACACCCTACTCTGGGCTTGTTGCGCTGCCTCCATATGCTCCCGGACCAAGGGCAACACCCTTTCCATCCGGTCCTGCATTTGGGCGACATACTCAATGACACTTTTGTGGGGGACAGGCTGTTGTTCCCACGCTTCCTTGGCGATATCCAACAGGCCCCGAGGGTGTCTGCCATAAAGCAGTTCGAAGGGCGAGAACCCAGTAGAGGCCTGGGGCACCTCTCGCACTGCGAACATGAGATAGGGCAGAAGCAGATCCCAGTCCTTCCCATCTCTAGACACCACCCTCTTTAACATATTTTTTAGAGTTTGGTTAAACCTCTCCACAAGACCGTCTGTTTGCGGATGGTAAACGGACGTCCGTAACTGCTTTATACGCAACAATTTACACAGTTCCCTCATTACTTTGGACATAAAAGGGGTCCCTTGGTCTGTCAGAACCTCTTTTGGCAGGCCCACACGGAAAACATCTCCATTAACTCTTTGGCAATGAGCTTAGCTGAGGTATGTCGCAGAGGCACCGCCTCCGGATACCGAGTGGCATAGTCGAGAACTACCAGAATGTGTTGGTGGCCCCTGGCAGACTTTGGTACAGGCCCAATTAAATCCATCGCGATTCGCTCAAACGGTACTTCAATAATTGGCAGAGGCACCAGGGGACTACGGAAATGTGGCTGGGGGCTAGTTATCTGACAGGTCGGACAGGACTTACAATAATTCTCTACCTCCTTGAACACACTGGGCCAATAAAATCGCTGCAGTATGCGGTCCTGGGTTTTCTGCCACCCCAGGTGTCCCCCAAGAACATGTTGGTGGGCAAGCTCCATGACAAGCTTGCGATACGCTGTGGGCACCACCAACTGTTCAACAGGTTCGCCTCGGATTTGGTTCACCCGATACAACATATCCTGCAGAACAATAAACCGTGGGAACATTAATTCAGCCCCTGGTTTCTGGGGTTTCCCATCAATTTCCAGCACATTCTCCCAGGCCCTGGTTAGGGTTTGGTCCCGGTGTTGTGCGGTCCCAAAATTTTCCCCGGAGACATTGAGGTCTGCCAACTCAGGTCCCGGTGGCAAGTCCTCCGTGTCTCCCACCATTACACTCAGTGGGGTTGTCTCCCCCTCTACCGCTGGAGCAGTGGTCACCCCTACCGCCGGCCCTTCAGACTCGGGCTCCCAGGGTTCTGGCCTTCTAGTGGTATCAGGCCACTCTACTAGGGTCACCCCTGTCTCGGGTCCCTCAGACACCTTTATTGCCGGCCACAGCGCCGGAAAACCGGGGAAGTCCCTCCCAATTATCAGTTCGTGTGGGAGTTTAGTAGCGACAGCCACCTCGTGGGTCCACCTACCAGCCGCCATGGACAAAGTCACTAGTGCAGTGGGATAGTCTTTCAGGTCTCCGTGGATGCACAGGACCCCGACTTTACGGCCAGTATACTCCGCAGGCCGTACAAGGGCAGCCCTTACCAGGGAGACTAAACTCCCGGAGTCCAGCAGAGCCACCGCCAGAGAGTCTCCCACCTCTACCTGACACAGGTGGTTATGGTCCTGCACCTCACGGGTGCCAGTTGCGCACAGCTTCCGTGCATACAGGGAGTGACGACCCCCGTAGCTCATGTCCATTGGCTCATCCCGATGTGGACAGTCGGCCCTGATGTGGCCTGGCTCCTGACACCTCCAGCATACCACGGGAGGCGGACTCGCAGGGGGTATATTCCGGGCAGGCCGCTCTGTCGCCGGACGTCGGAACTGGGGCAAAGGCCTCCGAGGTTTGACTGACCCCTTCCCCGCAAGAGTCCCCTGCAGGTTTCTGGTGGCCTCGTAGCGCTCCACCAGATCGACCATCTCCAGGGCATTGGTGGGCGATACCTGGCCAATCCAGTGCTGGAGGGGATAAGGCAGGGCCCTCCAAAAGATATCCGCCAACAGCCGATCCAGCATGACAGTGGGACTTAGTAGATCGGGCTGCAGCCACTTTTGCAGCCTGTGCAGCAGATCGTAGAACTGCGGCCTAGCGGGTTCAGCCGTTTTAAAGTCCCACTGGTGGACTCTTTGGGCGCGGACCAGCACGTTCACGCCCAGTCTGGCTAGGACCTCTCCTTTTACAGTGTCATAATCTGCCGCTTGGTCGTCCGACAAGTCGAAAAACACCTGCTGGGGTCCGGAAGCCAGGAACGGAGCGACCACCTCAGCCCACTGGTCACGGGGTAACTTTTCCCTCACGGCGACCTTCTCAAAAACCGCAAAAACCGACCTTCTCAACGTCGTCTGCGGGGGTCATTTTTGGGATCGCCGCACGGACCGCTTTCCGGGCATCTTGGACGTGGTGGGACGCTCCTGCCGCCTGTAACGCCATCACATGTTGTAGCAGTAGTTGGTTGGTCTCCCGCTGCTGCACGTTAGCCTCTATGAGAGCCTTCACAGCAGCCTCCATGTTGCCAGAAACTCCTGCTTGCAGCTTTGCTGGCTTAATATATTCCATACACTTTAGAAAAACAAAACTTCGGCGTTCACGCCAGCCTCACTGCGCATGCCCGCATCCTCCACCAAATGTGGGGAGTCGCTCTGGTAGACAGCGGTACGGGTGCAGTTTAGAGGCAAAACCAGGAGTCCAGATTGTGCAACAAACAGTGTTTTATTCACACTTGCACACAAAATGAAAAACAGTCTCTTGGTGACAGTTCACACACAACGGAAATAACGTAGCCAAACAAAAACAGTCCAACACAGGTTCTGTCACCTGGGAGGTGTAGGTGCAGGTTCGCACCACGCTGTCGGCCCAGCCGCAGGAGAATCCAGCTTCAGGCAGCCAGGAACAAAATACCTCCTTGCTGAGCTCTTTCCTCCTGGACAGAGAACTCCCAGCCCTGTCAGCAGCTCCAGGATAATCACACCCCCCAGACACAGCTGCTGGCTGCGTTATATATCCAGCCCAAAACATGGACTGGACCGTGGGGAGCAGCCACCCACCCTACTCTTTAGCTGCTCCCAGTAAGAGCCGGCCCGGATCGGCTTTGCAGCCATGCTATTTAACCAAGTCAAACAGCACTAGCTGCTGCAGACAAAAAACCCGGCTCTCACCTCACCGAGGCCAGCAACCTCGGTGACACGTACCTGCCATCACATATGACACCTTGCACCTTACCACAATATATATATATATATATATTTATCCGGCTAGACCATCGATTAGAAACTAAAATCAGTTTTCTGGAGATTATACAAATGTATATATCAAATGTATATATTTATTTCCCAAGATTGACAGGCATAATTTGTACTGGAGTTTAAATTATTTCAAATCAATCTCGAATCTACAAGAACGATATGGTCTATCCGAATATATATAATATATAATATAATATATAGCTAATCAATTGCTTAATATAAAGATATAAATTTATACGATACCAGCAAATTAGAATTTAGTCTTCTGAAAGAAGTCATCGGCCATGGTTCAGGAACAAGAGATGGTCAGGTTCTATCTTCCTGCCTGTAATTGCTTCCTCTCGTGTTGTCTTTCCTCTGCCTTGTCTTTGATGGGATCTCCTGCATCGATGTGATGAATTGATCCCCCTTGCTGTCTCCTTCTAACTATTATCCCCCCCCCCCCCGGAAGGTGGGCGTGGTTTGTCCTAAATATAGGGAGAATAGACATTAATGTATACCAACTGTCAGACATCTAGTCTGCGTAAATATATACTTCATTAAAACTATCTTACCAAAACACTCAATGTTCTTTCTCCACATACTTTGAAAATGAGTCAATGAGTTTCACACATTATTCTTTTACACATAACAAAAATTACATTAGCACATCCCACCTAATTCTATGTATTTCAAAAACCCCTAGGTAAAAAATACATACTAACATGTTTCAATGAAATAAGCATATAAATGTTGCAAATAATATCATAATACAATAATAAGCCCCTTTTCCATTCAATGAGAGAGAAAAAATGTTTAGAACACTCCGTCTCTTGTCCGTTGTCCTTTGTAGAAGGCATGAAAAAAAAATCTTTATGGTACCTGTCTGAGTCCCCTACAGTTTACAACCTGAGAATGTTTATATAAAAGACTCATGTCTTTCCTTGTAATTCTCAGTCTAAGAAGATTTAACTCAAATTGACTTTTTATCCAGCCTTTAAAATATTGAGTCCTTTGCCCAATAGTTCTAAGCCTTTCGCCACTCCCGATGTGGAAACCAAGACCATCAACACCCCAAAAAAGGCTTCTGCTACCTCCTGTGGACATGATACACTAATCGAATATTACTCCATCCTTTGTTTATTTGTTTATTTATTATTTTTCTAAATGGTTGATTTGTAGATTCAGGAATTTTTCCCCGCAAGTGACTCTCCAGTGTTGTCCACTAGGAGCACTGTTTTCTTGCTTGTTAACATTTTTGCATAAATAATCACATTTTGGTGCCCAATAATCAACTAATGTAAATGGAGTCATCTGTAGTGCATTCAATTGTATCTTGTCCTCCTCAGTTATAATTAGAGAGCACATCAACATTCCTGCTGAAGAATATAGGCCATTGAGGCCACCAACACTCAAAAAAGTATTTTATTAAGAGTATGATACAATAATCAATAATATTACTTTTTGTCTTCCAATTTTCTGTCACTCCTTTTGGGAGCGGTTTCATTTGCATTTTTGATTCTATTGTCTTTCCATCAACTGGCCACTAGGGGCACTGTTTTCTTGAGTGTTCACAATTTTTCATGCAAAGTGGAGTCCTGCTTGATCTTTAAAATATGGTAGGTGAGCGTCTGACAGCTATGGAACCGTACACCTTTCTTCTGAGAGAGAGAGTTAATCCTGCGTGAACGATGAGATTCTGCACGATAAGCACGAAACGCGTTACTACAAACACAAACATGGATCTTGAGATGCTAAGCCCTATTAATCATGCATTCATGCTCTCGCTACCTGATTGGAAATTGATTTCCCCGGGGAAGGCAACGATTTGTAAATCAGATATTGATTTGGTCATCTATTCCAGGCATCCAGCGCCCCGCTCTTCAGCCTGATATAGAAGGTTAAACTTCATCATTTTGTACTCCAGCCCGGTGATATTGATGTTCCTCACAGACTGATGATGATAAGTGCTTCAGAAATGATAACGAGGATCACAGAACAGGAATAGAATTGGAGACAAATGGATATCTCTCCTGATTTTAAGCAAATAACTCAGATGGAGCAGAATATCTATGGACGGTTCCTCACAAGTTCCTTCCATTCACATAAACCCATAGGGAAACATCAGCTATTGCAATCACCACTTCTTTCAGAGGTGAAACATAAAGCTCTTGGGGTCCAATGAAAATATGGAAATGGAAGTCCACCTCCTACATGTGGCATTTATAATACTGGTGTCTTCTTGTTGTAGAGGTAATAGTAGTCGTGATGCTTCATCTGCTACTCTTGGAGCTCAGAGTTCCAATGACAGATTAGTCTTTTTATAGCCCTTCCTGGCTATATGAAGGACTTCCTAGTCTCAGAGAACCCCTTTAACCTATCAAGTAGTGACAAATTAAACAAAAAGTTGCAGGCGTCTTTCATGGCTTCCATGTTCTACTTCTACTGCATAATTGGTGTTGCACGTGCGATAAGGTTCAGTGCTAGTCTATGCAGCTTTTGACCTGTACCAATGCATCGTAGAAGTCATCAATGATCTCATGCCTTATTGCAGGTAGAACTCAAGAGAGAAAAACGCTTAACTTTGTCCCATACTGTGACCACTTCTATAAATGAAAATAAATTTGATAAGGCATCACTACCCATGAATCGCTTTTGAAAGGCATGGAAAGCAAACCCATGGTCATGCCTGTGAGCCAAATCCAAAAAGTTGATGAATAGCTTGAAGCTCCTCGGCCAACTCCTTAGTAGACTTATGCCCAACCTCTTCAGGTCCTGACAACTCCCTCTTCTGGCAGTGGATTTTTCTCAAGGTCCTTTTGATCATATAGTCTGGAATGGTTGCCTAATTACATTAATTTTTGACTGGCCAAAGATCATTCACTGACAACCCCAAACCTGTCTCTTCCAAAGTTGTGTGGGTATTGGGTAACATTTAATTACAAGATCCCTAGAAAGAGGCACCTGGATCAGATTGTTGAACACTAGGACCTTCTGCCAAAATCTCAATGGAAAATCAAGGCGAGGGTAAAATTATTCCAAAAATGAGTGTGTTGTGAGTTCTGCTTACCTTAGTCATGTGTCACCCTAGTCTTCCCACTTTTTGAATGGGCCTAAGGAATCTCAAACAAAAACATAGAATACAGCCAAAAGTCTACAGGGACTTACGAAGAGTAAATTGTGCCCTCCTTCAGGAGTTGGGTCATACCATGATGCCACCTCGTGTGGAGTATAGCTCCTTCCATTCCCCTATTCCTTAGAAGAAAAGGGTGACATGACCTTTCAGACTACCTATGGGAAGAGCTGGGGGAGTCGGCCTAAACTTCAACCCTCATTTCCATTTGACCCATGTATTGAGACCTCTATGGTCTGTTATACCTTAGAAGAGCTGAAGATAAACATGGCTGTTTTCTTCCAAAAACAGCACCACATCATCCCATGGGTTGTGTCTGGCATTGCAGCGCAGCTCCATTGATGTGTTCGGGGTTGAGCTGCAATACCACACCCAACCAGTGGACAGGCGTGGCGATATTTTCCTTTAACATATTGCAGATCTTTGTGTTTCTTTCTCCATCTTATGAAGTGGCTTTTCTTCTAACGCTGTCATAGGTCCATATTCACACCCACCCTACCATTAGTCTTTATTTTGCTCCAAAATGCTTCCCGCGGAGCTCACTAAAGCTTTAACCTTGGTGACTTTTATATGTTTCTCAGACAAAAGCCTTTGTTCTTGCTGAAGTGCGAGATAAAAAGGTCACTGTGCATTGTGCGCACATGAAGAACGAGCGCGCGTTACATAAAGGCGTAAAGCTGGGAGCTCAGCGGTGTTAATGTCAGCTGCAGAAAATCATGTAAATATTACATGGAAATTAGCGGTTGCTATGATTTTTGAATGATACGTTTGCCGAGTTGTTAAGAAAAGATTTGGGGCTTTTGTGCAAATAATAGACATGAGAAGGCAGAAGGAACACACCAAATTTTTGGAAAATTCTCAAAATACTGTATGCTCTCCATCCTTGCACTTTGCATTGCGGGCCAAGTACCAGAAACATAAAGGGGTTGTCCCAAGTCCCCTGGTCAGGGATGCAGAAGGTCCACAGCCCTGAACTTCCTGATGTATTGGATATTCATTGACAGCACAGACAAGCAGCACACTGATCATGTCATTACACTGCTTCCTGCGCAAGCGCGCTCCCAAGGCTGCTTTTCATTAGCAACTTCAGTGCAGAAGGATACTGGTGTGACAGCCGGTGACGTGTTTCGGCACAGGCCATGGAGCTGTTCTACACAGACTGATGCAATATGGGCGAGACGGGTGCTGTTGTGCTGGCAAAACAGGTAGAAGAATCGGTAAAAAGAGTGAAGGAGGCTCTTTGAATAATACATGGGGCAACCCCTTTAAGTAGCCTGGCCTTAAAGGGGAGTTGTGCAAGATTTGGAAAACATGGCTGCTGTCCTCTAGAATCAGCACACCCCCGCTGTCCATGGGTTATGGCTGGTATTACAGCCCAGCTCCATTGAAGTGAATGTGGCTGAGGAGCAAAACCACACACGACAGGTGTGGCTCTGGAAGAAAGCAGCCATGTTCTCCTAATTCCACCACTAAGGGGAAGAACCAACCCCATCCAGTCTCTCATATTGTAACCTCCACCAGTCTTGCTTTTTTGGACTGTTTTTGATACCTTTCCCCCTCCTTTTCAAAGTTTGGTAAATTCCAGCTTGTGCTGAATGGGTTAATAAGTTCTACACAATGTATCAAAAACACAATACAAAATGATACATTTGTAGCTGGATGTGTCATTGAGCTGTTCTATGGAAAAACAAGGACGTATCCTCATCGGTCTGGGTTGTGACATATTACAATCTCAGCACTGCTACATCGATAGGATAATAAATAGGGTTTGCAGGCAGTTCTTATAAGTATGTGAAATGACAGCCTCAGCTCTGCTAGATCTATAGAATAATAAATGATGTGTCTAGACAGTCCTAATAACCAGGTGAAATGACAGCCTCAGCTCAGCTACATCTATAAAATAATGAATAATGTGTCTAGGCAGTCCCAATACCTGGGTGAAATGACACCCTCTGCTCTGCTACATCTAAAATAATGAATAGTGTTTCTAGGCAGTACTTATGTACCTGTGGAAATGACAACTACAGCTCTGCTCCATCTAAAGCAATAAGATACATAGGAGAGAGGTAGAGCTCTTAGCAAAGACATGTTTTTAATTTCCCATCTCAAGACGCTTGGGGCAATTTCATTTCCTCACCCCCTTACTCCGTGCATTTCCCGACACATATTCCCCCACCCAACAGCAAAGGCGACTAACCACAATGGGACCCCTTATCTTCAAGGACCCCACAGCAGTCACATGATCTGTTTTTTTGGACACCCTTGATCTGTAGGATAATGAAGTAGGTTTATGATGAGCCATGCCAACTCACAAACACAGCTCTGCTACAAAGTATTTATTTCAGAGACGTTCACTTTTCAGGGTCACCCTCCGGGTCTGTGCATCACTCTGGCCGCTTCCTGATGCAGGTCACATATTCTGGAGGTTTCAGAGGGAGAGCACAGACCTGTTATCTTGGTGATTAAATCCAACAATCAGCACAAGTGACACCAAGTTCATGAGACATCATTAAGTGGTGGCCACGACCATGACACCCGGTGGAGGAGCTGGTCACAGAAACCGCTGTAAATGCCCTGATAAACTGATGGAAAGCAAGGACTGATACAATCTGACTCTGTTTAAAGGGACACTAAATGAAGGCTCTTCTCTTCTTTTCTGGCGGAGTGCATTGATCCCTGTTATCAGCCATGTCAAGGTTAGGATGACTGTAGTGCTGTAGGGTCCTTCAACAGGATGACTGTCAAGAAGCCCAGTAATATCCCTGCCCCCCATGACCACCACTCTGTATCACATGTGAGAACAATTACTATATACAGTATGTGACTGATAGAAATGATCTTATCATACTGAAGTTGTAGTGACCCTTTAATTGAAAGGCCGGACAGACCTTGAAGGCTTTGAATGAAGCTGATCTGTGTGGTCTGACTTGGTGATCAGATTTCCTCTGCAGTGGCCTCTGCAGGACAGATGCAGTATTACAAGCAGGCTCGGACTGGCCCACAGGGGTACATGTGAATACAGACATATATTCAATGTACAGCCCCTCCACCGGCCTATGTTCATATAAAAAACTTGTTAAATTATTTATTATATTTAAATGTATCCGTACGGTGGGCCCCCAAAATAAATTTTACTGGTGGGCCCTAGGTGCCTCAGTCCGACACTGATTACCAGGCATCTAATTCAAATGAATGGGGGATCCTTCAGTGGACAGTTAGGCTTGGACCAGTTCAGTTACAGTATATTGTAGGTAGGTCCATACAATCATTACTGTATCTGCAGATTTGTCAAACTTCTCAAACTCTCTTTACTGTGTATGTATGCTGAGTGCAGGATCTCCAGTGTATTTCTATGAGTTGCAGCTTCACACTGCTCTCCCCTTACTCATACTGTCTCTGCTATCTGTGTGTGTGCTGTGTGCAAGATCCGGTGTATCTCTATGTGATGAATCTGCACACTGGTCTCCCCCTCTACTATCTGTGTATGCTGTGTGCAGGATCTCCAGTGTATTCCTATGTGATGCAGCTTCATACTGTTTTCCCTGACTCACACTGACTATAAAATCTGTGTTTGCTGTGTGAAGAATCTCCAGTATAATCCTATCTGATGCAGCATCATACTGCTCTCACCTGACTTAAGCTGTCTCTACTATCTGTGTGTGCTGTGTCCAGGATAGCCAGTGTATTCCTATATGATCCAGCTTCATACTGCTCTCCCCTGACTTAAGCTGTCTCTACTATATGTGTGGGCTGTGTGCAGGATCTCCAGTGTATTCCTATATGATGCAGCTTCATACTGCTCTCCCCTGACTCAAATTGTCTCTACTATCTGTGTATGCTGTGTGCAGGATCTCCAGTGTAATCCTATCTGATGCAGCTTCACACTGCTCTTCCCTGAGTCAAACTGTCTGTACTATCTGTGTTTGCTGTGTGCAGGATCTCCAGTGTATTCCTATATGATGCAGCTTCATACTGCTCTCCCCTGACTCAAATTGTCTCTACTATCTGTGTATGCTGTGTGCAGGATCTCCAGTGTAATCCTATCTGATGCAGCTTCATACTGCACTCCCCTGACTTAAACTGTCTCTACTATCTGTGTGTGCTGTGTGCAGGATCTCCAGTGTAATCCTATCTGATGCAGCTTCACACTGCTCTTCCCTGAGTCAAACTGTCTTTACTATCTGTGTTTGCTGTGTGCAGGATCTCCAGTATAATCCTATATGATGCAGCTTACCACAGCTCTCTGACTAAAACTGTCTCTACTATCTGTGTATGCTGTGTGCAGGATCTCCAGTGTAATCCTGTCTGATGCAGCTTCATATTGCTCTCTGACTAAAACTGTCTCTACTATCTGGGTGTGCTGTGTGAAGGATCACCATGCATTCCTATGTGATTCAGCTTCACACTGCTTTTCCTGGCCTACACTGTCTATACTGTCTCTGTGTGTGGCGTGAAGGATCTCATCCTATATGATGCAGCTTACCACAGCTCTCCCCTGACTCATACTCTTTCTACTATCTATATGTGCTTTCTTCATGTGCTATGTGTGTGTGCTATGTGCAGGATCTAAAATGTAATTATATATCACATAGCTTCTGCTCTCCCCTGACACACACTGTCTATACAATTTGTGTTACTGTGTGCAGAATCTACAGTGTATCCTATGATACACATCTTCACCCTGCAGTCCCCTGACTCAACCTTACTATACAATCTATGTTTAGTGTGTGCAAAATCTCCAGTGTATCCTATGATATGCTGCTTTACTGTCCCCTGCCTCCTGCTTGTGTTGACAGAAAAACCTATCACAAGCAGTAGGCAGGAGAGAGAGTGTGAAGCTGCATTGCATAGGAATACACTGAGACTCTTTAGTGTGAATTAGGAGCAGCAGCGCACATGCTTATCTGCCGCCACATTCATATCAGTGGGCGCAGGGCACCCTTTCTTGCTCCCAGTCGTCAGACCCGCCATGATTTAGATGCTTTTCCTCCATTATGTACTTAGGGGATACCTTTCTTTCTTGGCATAACCCTTTTAAGCTACTAACCACCATACAGAGGAGGACTTGGTACTTGTATGACCCCATTTTTATGTTTTATGATGGCATAGAACCTACCCCAGGAGTATGGGCTTGCCATACCATCCATTAAAATAATGACTCAGTCTACCTAGTCTGGGCTCTGTCTCTCCAGGTGCCCCACCTCGGCTCATGCACTTGAGGGGAGCCCCATTATACATGTTTCTAAAGGGAGACTGGTGGCTTCCCAAGAGTTCCCCTTTAAAACTGGTTGCCACAGATGATAATGATGAAAATGTTGGCCAGGTTCTATGTTAACTCGAATTACCATGAAACCTCCGAGCGTATATTACAGAGACCTCTCAGATGAGACAACCTATCGTTAGCGACTGTCATACCTCCCGGGCCCCATCCAGACTGTGCGGAAACAGATCATTCTGTTACAATGGCTCTAATCACACGTGTCCATTATCTTCACTCTGTTACTGTCCCTATCAATTCAGCCTTAATAATTCCATTTATGCGAATAATAAACCATTGAAAAAATTAAATTCCAATTTGAATTAGTCTGACAATAATATAATCTTCAATTGCCGTCTCAATATGTGGGGCAGCCATTAAGGAAACGCCGTGCTCTCGAAGAAAACAGCCAAACGGCTTCACAAATGAGCAATTCTCCAAATTTCACCCTTCATTGGCGCCGTAATATATGACAATTATGACACTGATACACTGTAACTGTCCCATCATACGGCGTTACAGGAGGTGTAAGAATAAATAATGGATGATGAGACGCATCTAATGCCAATAAGAAACCTACTCATGGCACACGATGCCCACGCTTAAAGGGTAACTACACCAACAATCCCATACAGGTACTATTGATCCCCAATCTCATTATCTTTCTATTACTGCCTTTTTCCTGTGTGGACTTATATATAATATCCCTCAAATAGATAGATATATAGATAGATATGAGAGAGATAGATAGATAGATAGATAGATAGATAGATAGATAGATAGATATGAGAGAGATAGATAGATAGATAGATAGATAGATATGAGAGAGATAGATAGATAGATAGATAGATAGATATGAGATAGATAGATAGATAGATAGATATGAGATAGATAGATAGATAGATAGATAGATAGATAGATAGATAGATATGAGAGAGATAGATAGATAGATAGATATGAGATAGATAGATAGATAGATAGATAGATAGATAGATAGATAGATAGGAGATAGATAGATAGATAGATAGATAGATAGATAGATAGATATAATAGATGGATGGATGGATGGATGAATGGATAGATGGCTTAAGAAAGGCTCTAGTTGTGAGCCGAAACGTTGTGCTGCCCACATGGGTGAATAAAAGGTGATTTTGCTTTTATTTTTTAGAGTGCTGCCTATTTTTCGTTAGGAAGAAAGAAAGAAAGAAAGAAAGAAAGATAGATAGATATAATATAGATAGATAGATAGATAGATAGATAGATAGATAGATAGATAGATAGATAAAACATAGATAGAAGGATACTTAGACAATATCTGTAGCTCTGGTTTCTTCTGATATATACAGTATTTGAGGACGGTTCATTCTCCGCTGACGTCTCTTCAGTAATGTGTAAATATCTCATCCGACTTCCCCAACACATTTCAGGCTCCATATCATCGCTCTCCACATGATCCTCGTGGTTTTTCTTCTAATGCTAGGAATCTTATTCTTTACCTTCCCGGGGAACCTTGTATGATCATTTCTTCTCATCACACATTTCTAGTCGTTTTCTGTAATAAAAGATGGAAAAATTATTTGAGATATATGTATATTTTTTTTCACATTTTTCCTCCATAAGATGCTGGCATTTTTTTTTTTTACGTTAAAGAGGATTTATACAGAGACAGTACTAGGACTTGTTGAGAGGTGCTCTGCTTCTCCAAGAGGTGGACCACTGCAGAACAGATCTATAATGCGCTACAGGTAGAGGCCCATTGTGTACCTCCAGTTTTATATTAGTGTTCAGCGCGAATATTTGAAAAGCAAATTTTTATCGCGAATATCGGCATATTTAGAATATCGCACTATATATTCACAATCACGAATATTCGTTGTTTTTTTTTACACAGTACACATCACAATGCACATTACAGTGAAGTGCCGATTATAGTATCGCAATAAAAAAAACTCTGACTGTGAGTGGAGTGTGAATAATCGTAACGCGATTTTTTTCTTGCGATGCGAATATCAACACTTCACTGATCCCTCCCTTCTTAGTTTGAAAACTGCACCACGCCCCTTTCTCGCGCATGCGATTTTTGCATTGCGGTTATCGCAGTGAATGTTAGTAAACAAATATAACGAATTCGCCCATATATTCGTCAAATATAGCGAAATCGAATATAGCCAATGCCGCTCATCACTTTTTTGTATGTGTGCAGATAGAAACATTGAAAGGCAGACAGAATCATTTCTCAGCCATGATCATTCAGTCGTGTCTAGAATTTTACTGGATCTCCCTACAATAAGGAATGGTGACACTAACTGTAGGCCCTGGGCTGCTACATTGTATCTTACCTACTTGTCTGTAGAGAGCTCCCTCTAGTGGACACAGGAAACCTGAAGACCACGGCTGCTCTGCTACTTTTTAAAACTTTTTTTGAAAGTGCAAACTTTTATTTTTTGCAAGTTCACATTCTTATAATACTTTCCTATTCCAGGTCCCTATATCCCACCAATATTTTTATTTTCTGTTTTTTAACTTATCTTCAGGCTCTTACTATTTGATACAAGCTGCCAAAGATATGATTCCATGTGGTCATAACAATGGTCTGGTTTAGGGTTGGATTTCCTATAATTTTGTTGGGACCATGTTGCCCTCAGTTTGTAGTACTATGAAGTAGTGATCTTCAACTTGATTCTGTTTTAAAACTACAGGTCAGGCATTTATCAGGATTCAGAATTCTAATCATGACTGTGCTGGGAGGTTTGATGTCCCGACCAGTTAACCTACCAGTGAGGTTCCTGGCTGAGTTTTCAAGAGGGACAAAAGGAGATTTAACTTAACTGTCCGATCATGGCCAGCTGCGGGTGATTGTGTATCGGTGTCCTGGCTCTGTACCTCTGTATCTGATTTTAGCTGCTTTTTATCCTTCTATGAACCAACCATGGTTTGTTGTCTGGATTAACCCTTCGTCTGCTGTACTGGTTTCTACTGCTTTTTCTGGTACTCTGACCATGGCTAGTTTCTGGATTAACCCCTATCATGTTGTTTGGGCTCTATCCATCTCTCTTGGTTCGTACCTCTGTATCTGATTTTAGCTGCTTTTTATCCTTCTATGAACCAACCATGGTTTGTTGTCTGGATTAACCCTTCGTCTGCTGTACTGGTTTCTACTGCTTTTTCTGGTACTCTGACCATGGCTAGTTTCTGGATTAACCCCTATTATGTTGTTTGGGCTCTATCCATCTCTCTTGGTTCGTACCTCTGTATTTGATTTTAGCTGCTTTTCATCCTTCTGTGAACCAACCATGGTTCGTTGTCTGGATTAACCCTTCGTCTGCTGTACTGGTTTCTACTGCTTTTTCTGGTACTCTGACCATGGCTAGTTTCTGGATTAACCCCTATTATGTTGTTTGGGCATCTCTCGTGGTTCTGACCCTAGCTCGTCCACCACTCACTGGTCCACCACTACCAGCTCACATAGGTTGTCTACTTTTTTACGCTGTAGACACAACCTGGATCCACTGGACTATAGACATAACAGCCAAGATAATTGGGCCTTGTGATAGGTGATGGAGAAGAACCTAGAGGTAGCCTAGAGTTGTCAAGGAGGAATCTTAGCAGTTTCTGAGTCATCTCCAGACTGCAGAAAAATTATTGATTGAGTTCAATGAGAACATGTTGTGGACGTGTTCTGTATACTGTGAGGGAGGCCATTGTGCAGAGAGGGGGAGGAGGTGAGCTGTGACCACTGCTTATTGTCACTAGTCGATACTGTGTGGATTGATAATAAGGAGACTTCTAAATAACGATCACTACACATGGAGATCATTTTCCTTACACAGCCTACTCCCAGCCAGTGGATGTCAGGAGTTATATTCTATTTTCAGAACATGTGGAAAGTCAGGGGTGTAACTAAAAGGTCCCAAAAAGTCCTTTTATCCCTATGCGCAGGCCATGTAATAGTTGTGGGGTCCTGTTACAGATTGGCCATGATTTGGGGGCCCAGGAGCTTCATGTTGTGGAGAGCATTGCTGGAGTTGTTGTCAGATGTACGGCGCATCTATCCATCTTGCATCATAAAATATTGTGAGCAGGGATGGGGATGGGGCAAAGCTTTGTAACCCCTTGTATGTGATCCTCAGCCCACAATGATCTAATACTGCTCGTGGCAGAGAAGGAAATGAGTTTCGTAAAAGGAATCTATCAGCTATGTGCCTAATGTGCGGCCAAGAGCTTGGCCATTGATCACTGGTAATTGCATTCTTATATGAAAGAAAGATGAGGGTCATATAAATTATTACTTAACATCTGTCTAAGTAAATAATGGATGTACGAAGGCGGCGAGCGTGTAGTCCTCCACATAGTCCAGATCTACTGTTTAGTATCAGATCTAAGGAGTCATGTACTCAGCAGAGTCGTGTGAACGAACCTATATGACATGTTAGTATAGAGCTGCACCGCCTCTGTATGCTGCTGTAAAGGCTCCATCAGGTGCTGTATGAACCAAAACTCTCTCCTAGAAGGACCATTTCCGTATACCCCATACATATGGCGTCCAGTAAGACAAAAAACATTGTTTCTGTCAATTTCCTAATTGTTATGTGGACTCTTAAAGCATAACATTAGAGTAGGACGCCGAAAAAATAAAGCATTCGTGCACATCTGCTTCTCATGGGATGGTCACTTAGCATCTGCTACCCATGGCCAAGGAGCTGGAATGTCAATGTGTTAGTAAATTGGCTGACTAGTTGGCAAGTTGGTTGGCTGGTTGGTTGGTTATTTGGTTAGGTGTTTAGTAAATTTTTTGTGGATATATATTATAAATGAGCGAATTGAAGTTGGCAAAGTGGAATTCAATCAGAATTTCAGGAAAAATTTGATTCGCACCGAGTCCAAATTTCCCCACGCCTCGTAGTAACGAATTGCATTTTTTCCTAAAATGGCTTCTGCACATGTGTGAGGACATAGAGCAAGGAACTCTGGGAAATCGGGATCAATCACAATGCCATGCATGCAACCAATCAGCAGCAAGTCAAACCTGTGATGTCAAAGCCCTATAAATACCCTCAGTCATCTTGAAATCTGCCATTTCCCAGTGTAATTAGTGCAGAGAGGGACTTCAGCAGGCGCTAGGGACAGTGCTAGGAAAAACGTCATTGTGCTAAAAAAATGATTTACAAGTGCAAGAAAAGATTGGTCAAGGTGTAGGGAAAAGATAGGGAGGCATTATCTATGCTATAAAAGGAGAACAGAGTGCAATAGGAGAGTGTACAGCCTGGGTAATAGGAGCGATTCTATTACACCTTGCTGCACTAATTGGGGATCCAAATTGCACTATATGATACATCACTAATTCCAGCAAACCTTGCTTGTGATTGGGGTGCAAATTCTTTGATGCAGCCATTTACGGGGTATATTAATAGGAAAGATACGCACGTCCTATTAACCGTTCTGCATTGCTTTTACATTGCTTTAAATATATATATATAAGTGACGTTGGGCGGTGAAGTTACATTGTACTACAGCAACGGTTCGGGCAGCACTACTCACAGTTCCTTAACAGATGATCATTCAGTGGTGGTGCCTGTAATGTCATGGGTCCTCAGTCCATACAGTGTATCGCAAAAAGGATTACGGCACTCTTGTTCTGGCGGTTTCTTTTCTTTATTTCACCAAAAGTGTAGCAACGTTTCAACCATAAGGTCTTTATCGAGTTCGATAAAGACCTTATGGTTGAAACGTTGCTACACTTTTGGTGAAATAAAGAAAAGAAACCGCCAGAACAAGAGTGCCGTAATCCTTTTTGCATTACACTACATTGTACTGCAGCCATTTATTTGGTGTAGAAAAAGAAAATACACATACCCGTTGTGCGGTGAATTATGATTGAAAAAATTGCCATTCAGCGGTAAAGTTACATTGTAAGACAGCGATTTACGTGGTGTATTGACGCTAACATCGACCTGTAAGGCTGAGTTCACACTTGAGTTATTTGGTCATTTTTGGCCTCGTGACTGCCCAAATAAGTGAAGTGTGCAGTGATTCTGAGAGCGACGCCTGTCATCTGCGTGTGATACTGACTCACAGTATTATTTCACTACCACAGCAGACTCCCTATGTGTGTTACTGCCAGGCACAGTGTTCTACACCCCTATAAAGGCTCTCTGCAGCCTGGAAATAGACGTTATTTAACACGATTCGCCGCAAATAAATTCTGATCGAATCGAATCATTTTGAAAAATTCGATGAACTAACGAAATAAAATTTTTTAGAAATTCGCTCATCTCTAACGTATATGAAGGATATATGCCCATTCTATCCTTCTGTTAAAAGAGTTGTCCAATCTTGGACATGTATAGCATATTGGTAGGATATGTCATCAAGGTCAGAAAGTTGTAGGTCCCACCTCTGGGACCTGCTCTTGACTCTAAAACAGGCGAGCAAGTGAAGGGAAAGCTAGACACGCATACGCAGCCACCCTCCAATTACTAATATGGGACTTCCTGAAAATATAACCATGGCAAAGGCAGGTGCACTCTGCGGTAATACTAAACCCTCACACTGATGTTAAAATTGAGAGGTTAGTTCGACACATCCTACTAGGAGGACATGTCTTAAGCTCGGACACCACGTCAAGGTCTCTCAAGTAGCCCGAGACTTCCTGAAAATAGCCTGGTGAGTGTAGGGGTGGCCGTTGCTTGCATGGCTTGCTCTCCATTCACTGCTCTGAGACTTCCAAAAATAGCAGAATATGCTCACTTGGAAATTTTTGAAAGTACCATAGCAGTGAATGGAAAGAACACCACGTATGCACTGTGTGCCCTCTGTTTGCTTCAGGGCCCCGTTCTGGAAATAGCAGTAGGTTCCAGAGGTGGGACCTACACCTGTCTGACACATGCCATAAACTTCCGAGATGGGGCAGCTCTTTTAACATCTGCCATCAGGTAAAGGTCAGGACACCACCATACACATTAGTCAACCAGTCTGTCTGAAATTGGTAAAATAAATTGACTTTCATCTAATGTGTAAGATCCCATTTAGTTGGTTGATCGATTAGTTGGTTGATTCTATATTCCAGTTAGTTTTTTTCTGGTGCTATTACTAACTATTAAAGGGAATGAATTTAATTTTTTAATTACTTATTTATTATTAATTTGAACCAGATAATGAAATATTTAAAAAAAAAATCTTTCTATTTTTATTTTAAATTACTGTATTATTATTATTCTATTTTCTACACATGATTATGGGGGCGAGCATCTTATCTGAGCTGCTGCCGACATCTGATAACAGCAGTTCATATGTTAACATCAGTTCAGAGTTATGTTTTACAAAACTGAGATGAACAATAGGAAAAATGCAGTCTGGAGATGACTGATTGACTTCGATGAGAACATGTTGTGGGTGCGCTCTGTAACCTGTGAAGGAGGTCATTGTGCAGAGAGGGGGAGGAGGTGAGCTGTGCCCACTGCTTATTGTCACTAGTGGATCCTGTGTGTTTTGCCTTCAGCTTTATAATAGAGGTGTTACTTACCATTGTAATCCTGTGTGGATTGATAATAAGGAGACTGCTAAAAATGATCTCTACACAACGGGAAGTATCAACCTGTGATGAAAGCTGCAAAATTTCAAGATTATTTTCAAATAAAGTTAATGACATAGAAAATTAGAATAAAACATCACACATTTTTGTTTAAAAAGCTGATTTGGAAAATACTACAATTTCTGTTGATACATTTTCTTTAATAATTTCTAGCCACTCTCGTGCTACGATGCAGAAAATATTGTATCTGAAATGGACTCCTTATCTTTCTATCAAAATGGTAGGGAAGGTGAATTAGAGGGCATAAGTCGCCATCTATAATGGTTTGTCATTATATTTCATTCATTTCCTTTCTCAGTTTGATGTAAGATTTAAGGACAAAGCCACTGACATGGATGTCTCCGGAGACAGCAGCAATCCTCATAAAATTACCATGACCTAAAATCTGCATAATATCAAAAGCACAGAGCTTACGAACACAAGTCAGCTTCCTTGCCCCGAGGGGAGAAGACTCGAATAGGTTGTAAAGTGATAGGCGTCCTAAAGGATCTACCTTGATAAAATTGACCCTTGTGGAATTGATAATAGGGAGCTTAGGATAAGAGATTAAGGAGAAGAATAATTAATGTTGCCGGTGTGGGTGGTCGGTGATGTCACAGGAGATCTCAGCAACTCTTGTAAGGAACAACGTGGTTTTCAATGGTGAAGTGTCAAAGATTTGTTTACCAGGATATAGCAAGGTGGAAGTCTATAGATAGATAGATAGATAGATAGATAGATAGATAGATATTCAGTCTTGAAAGGGTCTCAATCCAACAAGTTGACCCTTGTAAAATTAGGATATCAGGTTGAATGTTAGCTCTGTATTGTATTGGTTTGTATGCAGTGCACTACTAATCACTGGGGATGGGTGATATTACTACCAGGCTCGCCTTTCTCAGTCTGATGGGTACAGGGGCTTTGATTGTAGAGGTGGAGTGGGCTTGCTCACTAGGGTGGAGCAGGATGGACTTCTGGAATGAGCATCTTACAGGACAATTACTCTTTATGTCTCAGTATGATGGATTACTCATGTGATAAGGAGCTATTCTCTTGTAATGCTCCATTTCCCTGAGTGCTTCATATGGGATGATTTAAACGCCACATATGACCCCGTCCCATTTAGTGTTTAATCAAAGATGTATGTTCCTTTTAGTGCTAAAAGGCATTGTGGAGCCTCCTAACTGCATTACATGACTCTATAGAATTCAAAGTCATTATTCACATGCTCTGTAGATGTATAGCATCCCGTCTTGGCGCCCACCATTTCAGTACACATAGCTGAGTGTAAAAAAGTACTCTGATTCTATTAAAATACTGAAAAAGTACCTGGAGTATAGGTGTTTCACACATATGTTCACCATATGACACTTCCATGGCTCAGAACTATTGTAGAAGCATTATTTTCTATTTCATTATCTTGCCGAGTTCTTCACAGCACCTTTGTTTTGATGTATCCAGGGCTTCCTGTGGGTGGAATTGCCAATGTAAAGAATTAAAGTTTCCACAATTGCAGCTGAATATGTATTACATTTGTGAACAACCTAGACAATGCATTATGTTCTATATTCTACTTGCATGAATACATTGTTGTAAACTATAAGGACAGGATTGAAATTGACTTGCCAAGGATTATCTAGAAACCTCTTAAACGCACCCTCAGGTGAGAGAAGTATTAGCACTTGTGTCCAGCCTCTGAGTGTGAGCTAGAATGTTCCTATTCACTGACAGCAAGTATAATTATTTAGAGAAACCAGGAACTGAAAGACAAAGTATATTATATTTCAACTCTTTTCAATTATTATACAGCGAAGTTATAAAAACCCTGTAAAGAAATAATGTCCCAACTGTGTCTAGTTCTGGGAAATCGAAGGGTGCTGAACAAGATGTGACACCGCAGAATATTGATGTGTACAGTGAAACCAATATACCTGGGTCCTTGACCATAAAATTGGCCATCAACCAAAAACAACTGTAGCCCATAGGCCAAATGGTGATTTGGCCAACAGTTATCCCTCTCTACTCCCGTTCATTACATTTCTCTAGAGAACAACATCAGGCACTGACAAATTCATCCTATACAGATCCATGTTTCCTCTTGATTACTTGGACAGTTGGTAGATCTCACTGTATTTGGTTTTCAATAAAAATCCATGGTGTGTGACCAAAAGACAAAATCAATAATTTTATAGTTGTTTTTGTATAATTCCCTGATGCCTTGATACTTATAGAGGACCTGTCAACAATCCAAACAGTGAGATTTTGATTAAGTCGAGTTGGCCATGCTTCCCCGAGCATGGCATACTTTCACTTTTGAATATGCACCGCCTGCAGTAATATTCCCCGAAATATATGGAACCTTATATGTTGATCTGAAGTGACTAGCCACAGTTGCTGTGGCTAGTTGCTTCTTTTATTTTCTAGGGGAAGTTTCTCCCCGTCAGCCTAAAGATGCAGCGTGGTCTTGCGAGAACTGGGAAGTCTTGAGACCATGCTGTACCATAGCTTCCTACGGGACAGAGTCGCACTCAGATTGGGGTGAAAAGCTGCCACCCCAGAGAAGAGCCCAATCGCTTCAGCAAAATACTCATCTGTCCCATCAAAAACCATAGTACAACTAGGTCTTGCAAAAAGTTCCAGTTCTCATGAGATCATGGTGCATCTGGAGGCTGTGTGATGGAGATTGTTACAGCAGGACTTTACCTCTCCTAGAAGAAGAGACGTGACTAGCCAACTCAGATTGATATGTGTGGTGCCAGAAATCTCAGAGAAGGTTACTCTGTATATTCGTATTATATTTATACGTGAAAGTTTGCCATTCTCAGGAAAGCATGGACAACTGAAATATATAAATATCTCACTATTTTTGGAATGAGTGACAGGTCCTCTATAAGCATCAAGACATCAAGGAATTACTGGTATCCAAATATTATTTAAATTATCGATATGTAAATCAATAAATTTAATCTGTAAAACTGATTTGGTCTTTGTTTATTTGAGCAGGTCTTCCTTATTTTGTCCCATTGAGTCTTTTTGTCCACCCCAGTCTTGAGACTTCTTGACTTGTAGCTAGCAGTAGATACAAATCGAACCCAAGATCTAACCTATCTGCCCTCTTTCCCATCTTCCCCACTACAAGTGTCTTGCTTTCATCTACCTGACCCTTCATAGCCCTGCTTGGTTGCTGATTGAATAGAGTCTTTGGATAAATTACATATACCTAGCACTGCTCCTGGGTTGCGAAATAAGAAGGAACAGCTCGGAAACTGTCCGCGTGTTGTCTCAGTCGGCAACCCATTAGCAGGAAAGAAGTCTTGACAAGAATTGAAACATAGAGGAGATTTGATATCTTTTTGTGTGATATTGAAAGCTGGCTCTTTTCTCCACCTCACCACAGCACCCCTTTCTTATAATGCCTGTTATTAGATGTGATGTCCATTATCATCTTTTCTACCAACGATAGAATAAAAGTCGTTTTAGGGATTCTGACTCAAAGTGGTTGCTACAAAATGGAGAGAGAGCATGAGATTCATAACCGGGGCAAACACAAAAGAAAATTAAAGCCCCCAGACTTCCTAATATGAAAATGTTCACAAAATAAAGCCATGGTAGTCCATCAGGGTTCAGCCTTTTGGACCTTATTCCTCAAAATCCTACTTTATCTTGCCTTGAAGCAAATAAGGGCAGGCTTTTGTCTTCTGCCCCAAAATAATGATGATGGAGAAAATGCAGTAATGGGGCAACATAAGGGCAACACTAGTGCCTAAAGCAGTGAAAACCATAAATACAAACCGCTATCACCACCCTTACCATCCAAGGATAGGAGGAAGTGCATATTACCCCCTTGTACCCTACTGTAGCTTAGCCTCTGATTTCACCACAGGTTCCTCCTTCTAAAGAGCTAAGAGATGATCCTACAACGTCTATGCTCATGAGCTCTTTAAAAGGGTTTTTTTAAGTTCAGAAAGGGGCAGATTTCGTTGCCCAAAAACAGCAAACTGAAAACTTCTGAATATACTTAGCAAACAGATTCCCAATCATTTCTGAGCCGCTGCTCTTCAGGTCATCGGTCCTCTGCTACCTGAAGGTGGAAGTCATTGTGGAGGGATGTATCAATGTTGTGCACCAGTTTTCTGGTGCAAAAAATATGAAAATTTAGACATAAGTGCCATTTTGTGGCAAATTTCATGACTTTTCAAGTGATGAGCAGCAGGGGCAATAGTGGAATTCGTGATATATCTTCTTGATTGCGATAATTGGCAATGTAATATGTGCATACTCTGCGCGCAATACAGGCGTGGGTCACTATAGGTACATTTTTCAAGCTGCTAAAAGTTTCCTAAGACTGGAGTAAATGGTTGGCACGGCAGAACATTACAATAGCTTTATATGCAGATAGAGTGCTCCGATATATTGGCGATTGCTCAAATCGGCAATTAATGTTGCGCATATTTTTATGCTATATGTGCAACTTCCCATTTTAGCAGCTCTGACTACATATTAGTGATTGGTGCACTAAGTATTGGTGTGAACTTGTGACATCACAGCGCTATGTCTGTAGCATGTATGTATGGACAGCAGAACCTGTCACACTACCTAACACCCTGCACTGGAACCTATCAGCTACACTATATCACTATCTAACCTACACTGACTATCTCCCACTAACTATCTGTATTATATATAGAAGATAACTAACTAACTAACTAACTAACTAACTAACTAACTAACTATCTAATGTAATGTGACATCACAGCACTATGTCTGTAGCCTGTATGTATGGACAGCAGAACCTATCACACTACCTAACACCCTGCACTGGAACCTATCAGCTACACTATATCACTATCTAACCTCCACTGACTATCTCCCACTATCTATCTGTATTATATATATATAAGATAACTAACTAACTAACTAACTAATCTAATGTAATGTGACACAGTAAAGCACAGAGCACAGCAATGACACTGCTCTCTCTGTCAGAACTGTAATAAACTGCAGAAAATGGCTGCTGGGGAGGTTCTTATATAGTAAGGGGTCGGCAACTTTCCTTTTGGTTGCTAGGGATGTTGCTAAGCGCAGACAAAGACATTTCAGCCTTCTCATTGGCCCACAAGCAAAAAGCAGGGAGGGATCATGGGTTCAGATGAAAAAAAATCTAGAATATTCACAAATGCGAATATATAGCATTATATTCTAAATCTTCACAAATTCTCGAAGTGGCGATATTCGCGATTAAAATTCGCGATGTGAATATTTGCGCCCAACACTAGACTTTTCTCCCTTTTCCAACACCTTTGTAGAAAGTAGGTGAGGTGTGGATGGGAGGATGTGGGTTGCAGGGCCGATACACTTACCATTATGTGTGCTGGTGTAGACATAATTCTCCGGTGCACAGACCTCCCAAATTATTAAGGGTAATCTTATACAATCCCCTCATGGTCTTTTATTGCTTGAGTGGTGGATGGCCTCCTATCCCTTCTAAAGGTCTTAATTTGGCACATAAAGCATTCTTCTCAGAACCTTAATGCTGAGGGTTTTTCAGTGATAACAAGAATCAGGATTTGAGTTTTGTTCACATCTAATAAGTGAAGCCCAATTTTGCTCTCACTGTAAAATATGTAAGCGCAAAGAATTTCCTACCGCCATTTTCGAAGCACATGGTAATGCAATTTGTGCAGCAGCAAAGGTGTGTTTGGGTATTTAATAGTGTAAATTATAGTGTTTCTTTGCTGAGTAACACTTTAGATGACACTTTGCACTGGAGTAAAGTTGCAGCACATTGGTTTGAATAACAGAAGGAGCAAAAAGTTAAAGTTGCAGAGGGTAGTAAAGAAATAATCTGGGATAGATTTCATATTGTGCTTGTGTCTAATATTCTTACTAATAGAGCTTTTCTGCTTCTTAATGCCCATTTTTAGTAGAAAAGGAAAGTTGGAACTTACGGGTTTTAATATTGGATGGATAAAAGAATCAAAGTTGCAGCAGGGTACAGAAAAAATGAGCAGTGATGGATTTTATATTATGTGTGTTTTATATACTTAAAAACAGAAACCTTCTGCTTTAAATGGCCTTTGGAACGCGATGCTTTTAAAGTGAACCTGTCAGGTTGAACATGGTATGTGACCCGCAGGCAGCGTGTTATAGAGCAGGAGGAGCTGAGCAGACTGATACATAGTTTTGTGGGAAAAGATTCGGTAAAACCTGTAATTTATTCGTTTAAATCCCTACTCATTCTGGGCTGTGAAGTCCAGGAGGCGGGCCTATCAGTGATTGACAGCCTTCCCCCTATTACTGTGTATCCAGAGGTAGCTGTCAGTCACTGATAGGACCGCCTCCCGGAATGCGCAGGAATTTAAATGAATAAATAGACATTTTTCTGCTTTATATGGGTAATTTTTTTTGTAAAAAAAAAAAAAATGAAAGTTAGACTTGAAACTCATTGGTTTTAAAAATCTGCATTTTAATTGCTATATTTAAAATAAAAATAAAGTTTGAACTTGATGTTAATATTAGGGTACTTTCACACTAGCGTTTTTTTTTTCCGGCATTGAGTTCTGTCGTCGGGGCTCAATACCGGAAAAAAAGGCTTCAGTTTTCTCTAAATGCATTCTGAATGGACAGTAATCCGTTCAGGATGCATCGGGATGTCTTTAGTTCAGTCACTGTACGCGTTTTTGGACGGAGATAATACCGCAGGATGCTGCATTTTATCTCCATCCAGATACGGCATTAATTCCCATAAGAATGTATTAATACCGCATTGACGGATCCGGTCTTCAGGTCTGCGCATGCGCAGACCTTTAAAAATGTGAAAAAAATACATAACGGATCCGTTACGCCGGATGACAAGCGGAGAGACGGATCCGGTATTGCAATGCATTTGTGAGACGGATCCCTCTACAAATGCTGTCCGTTTACATGCAGATTGCCGGATCTGGCGGGCAGTTCCGGCTACGGAACTGCTTGCCGGATTCCTCTGCCGCCAGTGTGAAAGTAGCCTTACAAGGATAAAAGAGTTAAAGTTGCAGAAGGTTGCAGAAAAAGTAGATGTGATAGATTTGATAGTGTGCAAGTG
Organism: Bufotes viridis; assembly: GCA_033119425.1. Taxonomy (NCBI): domain Eukaryota; kingdom Metazoa; phylum Chordata; class Amphibia; order Anura; family Bufonidae; genus Bufotes; species Bufotes viridis. Next base: position 11,678,791 of record CM065591.1, on the reverse strand, counting down.
TCTGATCTTACAAAGAGACACTCTGCTCCCTAATACCCAGAGATTAACGCATTGGTTTTAATATTGGATGGGTAAAAGAGTTAAAGGGGTTATTCAGGAAATTATAATGAAGATATAATGATATCTTCAGGATAGGTCATCATTATCACATCGGCGGGGTCGTAGCCCCAGCAGCCACACTGATCAGCTGTTCCAGGTAGTCACCATACTCCCCTGAGGTCTGGTGAGTGCAGCTGGCTCCTGGCAGATCATCAAGCACAGCGCCGTACTTTGCATAGTGGTTGTGCTTGGTATTGCAGCTCAGCCACATTCACTCCAATAGGGCTGAGCTGCAACTAGGCCATGTAACCGATGTACGGTGATGTCACTGGCCTAGGAAGTGGCTGCGGTGCTCCTGGAGCTGATCGGCGGGCTTACTTGTGCTCTGGTGCAATATTGCCTTTATAATCCATATTTACTTTATACTTCTGTGATATAGACAGGATTTTATCTAGGCCATGTACACATAAGGTATGCAGTACTGCGCAAAGGTCAGGGACTAAAAATGGCCATTAAGAAGCAGAAACATGTCTGCCTGTAACAATATTAGACACAAATATAATATTGAATCTATCACAGTTCATTTTAGACATGCTTTACTTTTCTGAACCCTTCTGCAACTTTAACTCTTTTATCCATCCAATGTAAAAAGCAATGACTTGTAACTTTCATTTCCTCCTAATAATGGCTGAGACCCCCTCCAATCTAATATTGATGACTTATACTGAGGATAAGTCATCAATATCTTTTCCCAGAAAAACCCTATAGAGTTGCAGCGGGGTAAAGAAATGAAAAGCATGTATAAAAAGTACCTGGGATTGATTTGATATTATGTTTGCGTCTAATAGTCTTACAAATAGACATTCTCTGCTTCTTTTTTTAGCAGAAAATGAAAGTTCGAACTCATTGGTATTAATATTGGATGGATAGAAGAGCTAAGGTTGCAGCAGGGTACAGAAAAGTAAAGCAAGTATAAGGCCTCCTGCACACGAACGTCTGTATTGCGGAACACATATGCAGATCCGAAATTCACAGGCACCGCTCCGTGTCCATTCCGCATCACGGATGCGGACCCATTCACTTCAATGGGTCCGCAAATCCGGAGATGCAGAATGGGCCAGAACGGAAGCACGGAACGGAAACCTACGGAAGCACTACAGAGTGCTTCCGTGGGGTTCCGTTCCGTACTTCCGCTCCGCAAAAAAATAGAACACGTCCTATCTTTTTGCAGAACGGGCGGATCGCGGACCCATTCAAGTGAATGCGATCCGCAGCGGCTGCCCCGTGGTCGGTGTTCGTGCATTGCGGGCTGGCAACGGGGTTCGTGTGCAGAAGACCTAAGAATGAACTGTAATAGAATTAATATTATGTTTATTATGTTTATGTCTAATATCGTTACTGGTGTTGAGCGAATCGCAGTACAAATTTCAGGATAAATTTAATTTGCCACCGAATTTTCTCATGCTTCGTGGTAGCGAATCGATTTAACCTAAAATAAACCAAAAAAAATTATACTTAGCTGCTCCAGTTACTCTTGACGGACAGGCTACCACCATCTTGCTTGAAGATCTTGGCTGAAATTCCATGCATGGTGATGTCATCTCTGGCCACGTCAGATTTCGCGCCAGCTCTTCAAGTAAGACGGCGGCCGGCCCGTCGCGAGCAAATGGAGCGGGCAAGTATAATTTTTAATTTTGTTTTTAAATTTTACACCGTCGTGTATACCAGATGCTGCGGCCATGTATGAACGCGGCATCTAAGGAAAACAATGACAGGGGGGCAGAGCAATCGCCGCTCCCTATCATTACACCCGCTACTTACAAAGAAATGCGCTTTGTGACAAAGTAACAGCGAAGCAACCAAATCGAATTTTCAAATACTTTGCTCCTCTCTAATCGTTACAGACATTTTACTGCTTCTTACTGGTCATTTTTAGTCCCTGACTTTGGCGCAGTACTGCATACCGTATGTGTGCATGACCTAGATACAATCCTGTCTGTATCACAGAAGTATAATGTAAATCTGGATTATAAAAGCAATATTGCACCAGAGCACAGGAACTTCAATAACATTCCAGTCTCCAGAATGGTAAGACCGCATTATTAAAAATGATCTTCTGTGCAGGAGCTTAATACAGTTACTTTCACCAGGGCTGAAACCTTTAAGAAGTGCTGGCTGTGGAGTTTGCAGGTTAAAATCCAATAGCAGTTACAATGCAGAATGCTGACAGTGACCTTCGCAGGCTGCCGGCACAACGAGTGGATCTGAAAATCTCCTGAGGGGGCAGCAGTTTGATGGATGTGGCTATTACAACACATGGCACGTGTCTCCCTGTATGATGGTGAGGAGGCCCGGACTGTGCAGTGTACGGCGCAGACTCTCGCACCTTCCATATAAATCATACTTACCTGCGACTGTTCCTGAGAGCAGCTCCAGTTCCAGGTTCTATTAACATCACTGATGCAGCAATCATGCCGACCGTTTAATAACAGAAAGAGGCGGTTTTTTACACTGTTTTATATTATTCCCACAAAAACAAGAACATGTTTTATAATCTGATTGTTATAGGAGACGACTTCTCCTGTGTCACTTCACAAAAAGAGAAATGTACAGTTTTGGAAGCTTTCAAGAGGAGACGCAGGAAAATCAACAGCTGATCTTCACAATATTTTGGATTTAATAAAGTTGATATATTATTCCATGAAAATAACCCCTTTAATGCTGCTCCCTATATACAGGATGAAACTACTAAAATACTGCCTCCTATGTACAGGAATATAACTACTATAATACTGCTCCTATGTACAAGAATATAACTACTATAATACTGCTTCCTATGTACAAGAATATAACTACTATAATACTGCCTCTTATGTACAAGAATATAACTACTATAATACTGCTCCTCATATACAAGAATATAACTACTATAATACTGTCTCCTATGTACAAGAATATAAGTACTATAATACTGCTCCTATGTAGAAGAATATCACTACTATAATACTGCTCCTATGTACAAGAATATAACTACTGTAATACTGCTCCTATGTACAAGAATATAACTACTATAATACTGCTCCTATGTAGAAGAATATAACTACTATAATACTGCTCCTATGTACAATAATATAACTAATATAATACTGATCCTATATACAAGAATATAACTACTATAATACTGCCTCATATACAAGAATATAAATACTATAATTCTGTCTCCTATGTACAAGAATATAACTACTATAATACTACTCCTATGCAAAAGAATGTAACTGCTATAATACTGCTCCTATGTACAATAATATAAATCCTATAATACTACCTCCTATGTACAAGAATATATCTACTATAATAATTATCCTATGTACAATAATATAACTACTATGATACTGCTCCTATGTACAAGAATATAACTACTATAATCCTGCTCCTATGTACAAGAATATAACTACTATAATACTGCTCCTATCTACAAGAGTATAACTGCTATAATACTGCTCCTATGCACAATAATATAACAACTATAATACTGATCTTATGTACAAGAATAGAACTACTATAATACTGCCTCCTATGTACAATAATATAACTGCTATAATCCTTCCACCTATGTGCAATAATATAACTACTGTAATACTTCTCCTGTTAACAAGAATATAACTACTGTAATACTTCTCCTGTTAACTAGAATATAACTACTATGGTACTGTTGCTTGTGAACAAGAAACTATTACTATAACATTGTGGACTCCACTAGTTCTAGTACTGCCGGGTGAGATCTGATTGGTTGGCTCCACCTGTCGGTAACCAGATGTCAGACAGTTGAGGTGACGGTGGCTTTATAGCAGTAGAATTATATTTTTTCTCATCAGTCCTGACTCGTTGCAAAGAACCGGAGCTGAAAGATGACATGATGTCTTCCCAGTTCATTGTGCAGGAGCCGGTTGGTAACAGTCTGCAGGTTTCTTACTGACCCTTACATGGAGTCAGCTGATTGGACGTATCATGCAGAAAGGACAAGCAATGAAATGTCACATGTGGGAGAATTTCACCTCCCGCAAATGGTTTGGAAAGGGAAAGGTTCACTGGTGGAAGCCGAAGAGCACAGAATGTTCTGATGGGTAATGGTGGATCCAGGCAGTGTGATTTCACTGCAGCTTTTCACATTATACGTGAACAGGAATACATGAGACTTAACCTGACTTTAATAATAAAACTTCTGAGTATTCCTGTTCTCTGCACAGCACTTCACAAATCAGTGCAGAAGGTTGTGCTTCACTGCTGATCTTCCTGATATAACTCCATAGTAGTGAAATGGGTCTGGTCATCATGATGTCAGCTCTTTCCTCAGCTTCACTGTCAGGCAGGATTTTAAGCCCATTTTGCAGAGCATGTTCTTATATTTTATATACTGTTTTATTTTAGTTATATGCATGTCAATATAGGAAAGTATTATTTATAACAGTTATATTCTTGTAGATATGAGGCAGTATTATAGTAGTTATATTCTTGTACATAGGAGCAGTACTATAATAGTTATATTCTTGTAAATAGAGAGCAGTATTATAGTAGTTATATTATTGTACATATGATCAGTGTTATAGTAGTTATATTCTTGTACATAGGAGACAGTATTATAGTAGAAATATTCTTGTACATAGGAGCAGTATTATAGTAGTTATATTCTTGTCCATAGAGGCAGTATTATAGCAGTTATATTCTTGTACACTAGAGAAAGTATGATAGTAGTTATATTCTTGTACATAGGAGGAGTATAATAGTAGTTATATTCTTGTACATAGGAGCAGTATTATAGTAGTTATATTCTTGTACGTAGGCAGCATTATTATAGTAGTTATATTCTTGTACATAGGAGCAGTATTATAGTAGTTATATTCTTGTACATAGGAGCAGTATTATAGTAGTTATATTCTAGAACATAGGAGCAGTGTTATAGTAGTTATATGCCTGTACATAGGAGCAGTATTATAGTAGATTTATTCTTGTACATAGGAGGCAGTATTATAGTAGTTATATTCTTATACATAGGAGCAGTATTATAGTAGTTATATTCTTGTACATAGGAGCAGTATTATAGTAGTTATATTCTTGTATATATGAGGCAGTATTATAGTAGTTACATTCTTATACATAGGAGTAGTATTATAGTAGTTAAATTCTGCTCCTATGTACAAGAATATACTTACTATAATACTGCCTCCTATGTACAATAATATAACTACTATAATACTGCCTCCTATGTACAGGTATATAACTACTATAATGCTGCTTCTATGTACAAGAATATGACTACTATAATACTTCTCCTATGTACAAGAATATAACTACTATAATAATGCCTCCTATGTTCAAGAATATAACTACTATAATACTGCTCCTATGTACAAGAAAATAACTACTATAATACTGTCTCCTATATACAAGAATATAACTACAATAATAGAGCTCCTATGTATTATAGTAGTTATATTCTTGTACATAGGATCAGTATTATAGTAGTTATATTCTTGTATGTAGGAAGCATTATTATAGTAGTTATATTCTTGTTCATAGGAACAGTATCATAGCAGTTATATTCGTGTACATAGGAGCAGTATTATACTAGTTATATTCTTATACATAGGAGGCCGTATTGTAGTAGTTATATTCTTATACATAGGAGCAGTATTATAGTAGTTATATTCTTGTACATAGGAGCAGTATTATAGTAGTTATATTCTTGTACATAGGAGCAGTATTATAGTAGCTATATTCTTGTACATAGAAGCAGTATTATAGTAGTTATATTCTTGTACATAGGAGCAGTATTATAGTAGGTATATGCTTGTACATAGGAGCAGTATTATAGTAGTTATATTCTTGTACATAGGAGGCAGTATTATAGTAGTTATATTCTTGTACATAGGAGCAGTATTATAGTAGGTATATTCTTGTACATAGGAGCAGTATTATAGTAGTTATATTCTTGTACATAGAATACTGCATTATTGTAGTCATATTCTTGTACATAGTAGAAGTATTATAGTAGTTATATTCCTGTACATAGGAGAAGTATTATAGTAGTTATATACTTGTACATAGGAGCAGTATTATAGTAGTTATATTCGCGTACATAGGACCAGTATTATAGTAGTTATATTCTTGTACATAGTAGACAGTGTTATAATAGTTATAATCTCGTACATATCTGACACAAATATAAAAGTTGTTTTTCCCTAATAATATTCAAATAAATTATATTCAAATAATGGGTCATCCTCGATGCTTGCCATATTTCAGTATGATCATGCAGATATCACATGAAGCTGTAGAGTGATAGCGATTAGGCAAGCATTATTTAAACTTTTTTTTGGTTGCCAGGAAGGCAATTGCAGTGACTGTAAGCATGGACTTCCTCGCATTTTTAAGCTTTTACATTAGATTAGAAACAGAAAGCCTTTGCTTGTTAGGATGGATTTTAGAGGTTATTCGTTAGGTAATGCTCATCCTCCAAATTATACACCATACAGGACACATATGATATTTTCTTCTAGAATGTACAGGGAACCTGAATCTGTTTCCTTCCTTTGCACATTGATCTTCTGGGGTCGTATCTGAATTTTTGTCACTTGTACTTTGTGCAATTAATATTTTCTCCTCATTATTTACAAACCTCAGGCTTTCTGATATCATCCAGGTTTGACTTTCATCTCCATCGCGCACAGCCAGGCTGCAGCGGCCATCTGGGGCTCTTTCTGTTCCTCCTAGTGCTGTTGTGAAACAAAAGCCCGTGATTTTTGCCAACATGAATTGTTAAAGGGGTTCTGCAGTTTGTTTAAACTGATGATCTATCCTCTGGATAGATCATCAGCATCTGATCAGCAGGAGTCCGACACCCGGGTCCCCCGCCGATCAGCTGTTTGAGAAGGCAGCCGTGCTCCTGGAGTGAAGCGGCCTTCTCACTGTTTACCGCAGGACCAGTGACATCACGACTTGTATCAACTGGCCTAGGCGCGGCTAAGCTCTGTTCTCTTGAATAGAGCTTAGCCTCCTCAAACAGCTGATCGGCGGGGGTCCCAGGGTGTCGGACTCCTGCCAATCAGATGCTGATGATCTATCCAGAGGATAGATCTTCAGTTTAAACAAACTGCAGAACCCCTTTAAAGCTACAGGAAAAAACACCATGCCAACATTGTAATTGTTACATCACCTGTTTCCCTTGCCATGTTTCCATGAACAAATAATGTGGAAATAGTTTGCTAGCTATTTTATGGCTTATTCTCCAGTCACATCTAAAGCTGCATTCAAAAGTCTTGTGTTTTTAGTGTCCATGCATGTATAAGCTGCTGTGATCTTAATAGAACCCCAAAAACCCAGCAGTCCTTTGTCATTTAATATCATGGTAGGACCTCGTGTTCCCAAGTTACAGATGGCAGAAGTTTTAATTTACTGAACTTTACATTTATTGTAGCTCTGGAAAAAAATCTAAAAGTAAAAATAAAATCTGAAAATAGTTTGCAGAACATTTACTGGTTATGTAGATGTTTTCTTTGAAGCTTAAAAATTGGACCAAGAGAAAATGTGCAATTTTTGCAAATTAAGTAACTTGTCAGTGATATTTAAAAATCAAGTTATATTTAAAAAGTTTTCAAATTTTTTTTGTGCATAAATAATTTTTTACTATTTTGCACCATGCTTACCACTTTAGATTTACCCCAGAGGCTGAGTTTTTTTTTTTATTTGACACGGGGATGGGGTATTGTATATTTTACTTCAGCGTACTGTAGATTAGGAACCGATCTTAGAAAATTCCCTCCCAATTGATTACTAGTAGGGATCTGCAAACTCTTGGACGTTCGGGATCGCCAAGTTCAGCTAAACTTCAGGTCAAAGATTGGGTTCGGACCTGAACTTTACTTTATTTTTTTCCATTATAACATGGCTATATTGTAAAATAATACCATTCTTAAGACAGAATTCAAAACAATATGGCCATTTAGGGGCTTAAAAAACAACTCACCTCATACACTTGATGACGCTGCAGCAATCTCTTCTATTTTCATTCAGCAGAACCTGACAAAGTACCTGCGGTGTGCGCGATGACGTCCTCAATGTGGTTAGCGTGGTGATGACGTCCTCCATGTGGTTAGCGTGGTGATTGCATCTCGCACATTACATGTCTTTTGGCAGGTCCTGCTGAATGAAGATCAAAGAGCCTGCTGCAGCGCCATCAAGTGGATGAGGGTTATTTTTTTTTAAACCCCTAAATTGCCATATTGTTTTGCATTCTGTCTTAAGAATGCTATTATTTTCCGATATAACCATGTTGTAATGAAAAAAAAAAATAAATCACCTGAACACCGAACCTGAACCCGGAATTCAGTGAAAAAGTTTGGGTTCAAGTCCGGTGCCCAAACTCGCAAAGTTTGGTACTAACCCAAACTTGGCTGTTCTGGTTCGTTCATCCCTAATTACAAATTATTAACATTTACTATAATGTGTGAATTTTACAATTCAAAATGTCTTTCTGACAGTGCTGAAATTCACTAGTCTTGGTTGAGTTAGTGTGGGCATTTGTAAACCTGTCACATCATGTCTACCTCTGTAACCAGTGATGCTTGTCAGGCTGACAGGGCTGGGTGGTCATTTACTTTCTGAGATGTTTCTTGTTATGATGTACCTTTTACTACTAGAAGCGCAAAAAGGAATAAAAGTCTATACATTATCTAGAAAATGAACAAAAACCATAAAAAGTAACCTAGTTAACAGTAATTTAAATCAATGAAACATCCTGGGGGTCAGTAGGCTTGTCCCATAGTTTTGTCCTTGGTGACCAGTGAATTAGTGCCCCTGCCAGGGGCGTAGCTACAGGGGAAACAGGGGAAGTGGGGCCCAAACCTACAAGGGCTCCCTCAGGAGGAAGACTAAAATATTTTACTGTCAGGGCCCCTTCAACAGTATTATACAATGACTTTTTATACAGTGACATTGTAAGAAACAGAGTGGCTACTGGGCCTTGTCTGAGAGCATGTGTTGCACGTGATGTGGCAGGTGCAGCAAAATAAAGTTCAACATGCGCTGTGGCATTAGAAGAATTTTGATATCTCTAACTTTTTAGTCCAACCAGACTGTCTGTTACTCTGCTTTAATTTTTCTAGCGCCATTCTATGGAAACAGGAGGCTTAAAGAGCACACCAAATGCTTAAGATAACTTCTTTATTAACTTCAACTTTTCTTCATATATTACACTGACGCCTCCGCAGCAGATAGTCCATGTACAAAACACGTGTTGAATAAAGTATTACAAAAAGGTGGTTCAACTGTTCAATCTTGTCATTCAACATAAAATGGTGGATATATTTCTCTCTTAAGTAACTGTACTCTTACTTTAAGTTATTTAAGCACTTTATGATCTCTCTGAGAGGCATATCTGAGGTTTAACCAATAGTTCTACATGCTCAACTTGTTTGCAGTTTTCAGTATGCAGTTAGCAGTAACTATTTTCAGATTGTTTGCTTTTATGGCTTAGTATGAACTGGTATGAGCAGTTCGGTTTGCGATATGATTTACGCAGTTTGGTGGAACTGTAAGTAAACACATATAACTAGTTCAGTATACAGTGCTAATCATAATACTAACAATAGGAACATTATATAACTGTTCTAAATACCTATTTTGACCTCTTTGCTTCCATAAAACTCAGCTCTTAGTGGAGTGAATGTCTGTTCAGCTCCTCTCTTCTGGTGTAATGATTCCAGCAGGTTCTTCTAGGGGATTTCCCACACAGACTGAGTTTGAGGCTGGCTGTGATTGGTTAAGACTCCTGGGCAGTAACAACAATTTAACTCTATGCTTTCTGTTAATTCTACTGTGTCATTAAGCTTACCTTACATTCATATAATGAATCTTAAAGGCATATCATCTTTTCTGCTTCTGTGAACACAATATATAACTGTTATATGACATCTAAAACATGAAGTCACAGTAAATAACTCTCTTTCTGTCTTTAACATATGAACATATGAATAGAGATGTCCCGAACTATTCGCCGGCGAACGGTTCCTGTCGAACATAGCTTGTTCGCCTCTGCCGCGGCGGGCGAACATATTTGATGTTTGCGTTCGCCCCTATACTTTATTTTTGAGCAAACTTTGACCCTGTACATCACAGTCAGCAGACACATTCCAGCCAATCAGCATACCCTCCCTCCCAGACCCTCCTACCTCCTATCAAAAAGCAAGGACGGCATCCATCTTAGATTCATTCTGAAGCTGCAGTGTTAGTAGTTGTAATCGCAATACGATTATTATAACCTGTATTAATCGCATTTCGAATTTAACTTAGAGCTGGGTTCCTAATGGTTGTATTGCTAGAATTATATAACAAAGATTGAAAATATAGCGCTATATTCGTCTATTCTAGCAATACAATTATTAGGAACTCAGATCTAAGTTGTAATCGCAATGCAATTAATATAACCTGTATTAATCGAATTGCGAATTCAACTTAGAGCTGGGTTCCTAATGGTTGTATTGTTAGAATATAACGAAGATTGAGAATATAGAGCTATATTCTCAATCTTCGTTATTTTCTAGCAATACAACCATTAGGAACTCAGATCTAAGTTGTAATCGCAATGCAATTAATACAGGTTATATTAATCGCATTGCGATTACAACTTAGATCTGAATTCCTAATGGTTGTATTGCTAGAATAGGCGAATATAACGAATATAGCGCTATATTCTCAATCTTCGTTATATTCTAGCAATACAACCATTAGCAACCCAGCTCTAAGTTGAAATCGCAATGCGATTAATGCAGGTTGTATTAATCGCATTGCGAATTCAACTTACCACACTCTGCGTCAACTACGTAATTTTCCATCGGAGTTTTGCAATGGATCCCCCTCCGGCATGCCACATTCCAGGTGTTAGTCCCCTTGAAACAACTTTTCCATCACTATTGTGGCCAGAAAGAGTCCCTGTGGGTTGTAAAATTCACCTATTAAAGTCTATGGTGGTTCGCCCTGTTCGCCCATTCGCAAATATTTGCATAAATTCGCGTTCGCCGTTCGCAAACGGAAAATTTTATGTTTGCGACATCTCTTCATATGAACTGTATTAAGGTTATTGGCAGGTCTAGCCATATTAGCAACCTAGGACAGGTCTTAGCTGGCCAGCTACACGTGAGTAGGGGGTTGCGAAAAAGTTGCTGAAGGGGGATGGGCCCATTCAAAAATGTGCTGTGGGGCCCAGTCAATTGTAGTTACGCCACTGGCCCAGGCCACTGTCTGTATCCCATAGCTTAGACTTTGGTGCCTATTTAGTGAGTACCCCATTCACTATCTGTATCTAATAGTTTAGTCCTTGGTGTCCAATGAGTGAGTACCCCATCTACTATCTGTGTCCAATAGTTAAGTCCTTGGTGTACAGTGAGTGAGTACCTCGTCTACTATCTGTGTCCCATAGTTTAGTCCTTGGTGTCCAGTGAGTGAGTACCCCGTCTACTATCTGTGTCCCATAGCTTTGTCATTGGTATCCAGTAAGTTAGTGCCCCAGCCACTATCTGTCTCCCATAGCTTAGTCCTCGGTGACCAGTGAGTTAGTGCCCTAGCCACTGTCTGTGTCCCATAGCTTAGTCCTTGGTGCCTAGTGAGTGAGTACACCATCCACTATCTGTGTCTAATAGTTTAGTCATTGATGCCCAGTGAGTGAGTACACTGTCTACTATCTGTGTCCAATAGTTTAGTCCTTGGTGCCCAGTGAGTGACTACCCCATCCACAATCTGTGTCCAATAGCTTAGTCCTTGGTGCCCGGTGAGTGACTACCCCATCCACAATCTGTGTCCAATAGTTTAGTCCTTGGTGCCCAGTGAGTTGATGCTCTAACTCCTGTCTGTGTCCCATTGCTTTGTACTTTGTGTCCACTATGTTAGTGCCCCACTCACTATCCGTGTCCCATCTCTTAGCCCTTGGTGACCAGTGAGTTAGTGCCCCGGCCACTGTCTGTGTCCCATAGCTTAGTCCTTGTTGCCCAGTGAGTGAGTACCCCATCCACTATCTGTGTCCCACAGTTTAGTCCTTGGTGCCTAGTGAGTTAGTGCCCACTAACTGTGATGTCCAGTTATTTGTTGCCCCAGTTCTTGTTGTCTACAGATGTGTAATTGTACAGCCATACTGGTTCTGTGCCCAGGTTAAGCTGTCAACTACTTTGGTTATATGGTCCAGTTCCTGATGTCCATCAAGGTCTTCTAGGATTAAAATAATGATAACCATTCCTGACAGTAGATAATCAGTAGGAAGTCTGCCTTCAGGCATCCTTGCCGATCAGCTTTTTGAAGGGGCCATGATGATTGGACAAGCACTGTGGTCTCTTCATAGGATACTAAGCACAGCACCATACATTGCACAGTGGCTGTACATGGTACTGCAGCTCAATTTTATTCAATTGAATGGGACTGAAGTGCACAAAGACCATGTGACCCATGAATTTGACGTTGTAGACTGAGACTAGGTTACCAATATTTAAGCTCTAGAAAACAGTTTAAAACAGCATAATGAGATGACTCTGCTCATCTGTCCCAGTCAATGCTGAAAAGCCTGTGTTAAAAGCCAAAGACAGAGAGTATTCGATTATACTGACTGTTCAAAATATAGCAAGATAGCAAAAAATAGTATCCTTTGATTTTCTATGCATGTATGACACTATAAGGGGACAAGGCAATGTGAACAGAGCCTTACATGTTGTCAGATTAAACATCTTATATTTTTCAATTCCAGGCACACAGAAGACAAGAGTCGCCTAGGTGTATATTTAGCTCTTTGTGTTCTCTTATGCTTGCCTCCTCCCGGTTCCAGTTGATTTCACAATGAGCTCTGTACATCTGTTTCTTGATGGTGGTACAAGCTGCCAATTCCTCCTTAGCTATTGTTAAATTAAGATCACAGGTAGAGGCGTATTGTCTGGTGCCACTCTCCCTGAAACGTGGTTATACGCTGACAAAGGGTGATGAGTTTTGTAGATGAGAATTTTGTGTTGAAATACCTGGCATTGGTTAAAATGAGCTTGAAAAACTTCATGGCCCAACCTGTACCTTGTGGACCCATAGACCTTGGCTAAAGGGGACATATTTTAGTGACCCAACCAATATCAACTTTACTTAAGGGCATTATTATAGTAGTTATTCTTGTACATAAGAGACAGGGTTATAGTAGTTATATTCTTGTACACAGGAAAAGTATTATAGTAGTTATATTCATGTATATAGGATGAGGCAGTATTATAGTAGTTATATTCTTGTATATAGGAGGCAGTAATATAGTAGTTATATTCTTGTACATAGGAGACAGTATTATAGTAGTTATATTCTTGTACATAGGAGCAGAATTATAGTAATTATTTTCTTGAACATAAGAGGCAGTATTATAGTAGTTATATTCTTGTACATAGGGGCAGTATTATAGTAGTTATATTCTTGTACATAGGAGGTAGTATTATATTAGTAATAGTCTTGTACATACTGTAGAAGCAGTATTATAGTAGTTATTCTTGTACATAAGATACAGTTTTACAGTGGTTATATTTTTGTACATAGGAGGCAGTACTATAGTAGTAATATTCTTGTACATAGGAGCAGTATTATAGTAGTAATATTCTTGTACATAGGGGGCAATATTATTGTAGTCATATTCTTGTACATAGGAGGCAGTATTATAGTAGTCATATTCTTGTACATAGGGGGCAATATTATAGTAGTTATATTCTTGTACATAGGAGCAGTATTATAGTAGTTATATTCTTGTACATAGGAGGCAGTATTATAGTAGTTATATTCCTGTACATAAAAGCAGTATTATAGTAGTTATATTCTTGTACATAGGAGGCAGTATTATAGTAGTTATATTCTTGTACATAAGGGGCATTATTATAGTAGTTATATTCCTGTACATAGGAGCAGTATTATAGTAGTTATATCCTTGTACATAGGAGCAGTATTATAGTTGTTATACACTTGTACATAGGAGACAGTATTATAGTAGTTACATCCTTGTACAAAGGAGCAGTATTATAGTCGTTTTATTCTTCTACATAGGGACAGTGTTACAATATTTTTCTTGTCCCTCAACCATAGATGATATTGTGCAAAATCACATGTTAAGTTTAATTTCTACTTAGGGATATTTCAGTGTTAGTTAGTGATAGTTCAGCATTAGTTTGGTTTTGTTGTTGTTTTATACCTGTTTTTATACCTAAAGCCCATGAAAACCATATTTCCAATTCCCACTCTTCGTGAAGCTTCATTGATTATTTTTTTTTTATTAAAGGGGTTAACATATTTTTGTAAGTCGTTACTGTACATGGATGAGTGTCTCAAATAATGTAAAAATTTAAATAAATCCAGTAAAATCTATTTCAAGCTTCAGATCACAATGTTCCCATTTATTTGAAGCCTAATTAATAATACATATGCCACGTCTGTAGTTTAAGAAGAAAACATCGATCAGTGGAATTTAGCCTATTAAATCCTACAGTGTCTATGTCAATGTCGAGGCTGATGCATTAAACTTCATTAAAAATCACTGCAGATAGACTTGTTTATTTCCAAACCATTTTATGGTGAAGACGAGATCCACAGGCTGGAACAGAAATATCGATATGGTGGGCTACGGGTTGGATGAGTTTCCTAACCAAAGCCTATGTTGGTCTTAGTTATGGTATACCTCTATGTTCACTGAGATTTCTTAGATTTTGGTAAAGTTGATTGAATTGGGAGCTAGAACTGTTTTAATTTTTATATAGAATGGGAGAGAAGATTGTAGCAATCAAGTAAGATCCCTAATATAAAAGAAAAGAAAAATCTTGTTGGAGGCATCTACTAAGACCTGAGAAAAACAATTTCAACGGTCACCCTACAGTATCTTGCTTTCAGAAATCTTCAGCTTTTTAGTGGGCCATACGCTATATTATTTGGACAGGAACACCCTATGTTGCAATGTGCAACTGGTCCTCTCAATCCCCTGGTGGTAGTTTGGCACCATAGTCTTCTGTTGTTGCAGAAGGTGCAGTACCTCTGGCACTAGCTTATTCCCCCAGTAGAAATAAACATGCACACTCGACTGAACTAAGCGTGCATGTCTATGGGGTGCCCTCGAGAAAAGGCTGTTGGCTGCCTGATCTGAAATACTTTGAATGTAAATTTCTTACTGCTTCTATAAATCCCTTAAGGTCACCTTTTTTCATGTTCCTCCACTGTTCTCAACTACTTCAGAGACTTTGTTTTGCTGTATGTAGGGCTATTCTTGCCCTCAAAGCTAAAAAAATGATGGCAAAACTCATGGACCTCATTATTAGTCTGTAGTGGGGTATCTCAGTCTATATTGGGATCTGGATTGGATTGGGAACTTAAGATGGCCCTGGAAAAAAAAAAAAAGTGGCCCGTGTGGTAGGTGGGTTCAAACTGACAGAAGATGGGCCAAAGAAGAGTGACCCCCTGAACATCGGCCCACCGGGAAATTTATCTGTAGAGTCTATGACCAATCTGCCCCTGATTGGATTCCAGCAAGTGTTGCTTCTTGCATAGTGTTGTAAGCCTTAGAAACCATGATGCAGATGTGAACTTAACCTTCTAGTCAAGTGAAGCAATATTAACTTGTCAAGATTTTCCACCATATTTTAATTTACAGGTTAAAAAGGCTCCTATGTCAACCCTATCGAAGTCCTAGTTCTCTGATGGAATTTGGCCATCTTAGAAGATCACAGTCCACCAGTAAATGGACAGTTTTTGTGGTTTCTTCTGTCGGTAGTTCTTCAAAATGTTCATAAGTTGTTTTTATATTTTTATTTCTAGGTTATGAATACACATTTCAGAAATGAACACTATTCCATAATTCACCATGCAGATTATTCATGAGCTGAAAACAAATACAATTAGTTTCTTCCATCCAGACCCCTGACCTCCCCGTCCTTCGAAGAAGCGAGTTTAGTGCCCAGTGAATTGGATTCCAGACAGTGTAGATGCTTCTTCTATACATATGTTTTATCGAGTAATTATGCATCGTGGAATAGCAGCATTAAATTATTCGTATAAGCTATTGTAATTGCATTAAAATAGATGGATTGACTATTTCTTTGGGAAAAAAGTGCAGGAGACAAAACCTCTGCAAGTCAATGGGAAGATCATAAATCACATATGTTTTTATAAAGTCATTTTTCAATGTTAGGAACAAAGAGAAGAGCAGAGAAACCTAATATATAGCAATTAGTCAACTTGATGGGCTTTATGTCAATTTAGGATTTACAGAATTCGCAGCAAATGTTTAGCTATGAAGGCCTTTTTTCGGGACGGGGGGAGTTAAAGGGCAGAATTGTTTAAAAAAGAAAAAAGAAACTTTACTCACATCACCCCTCGATGTTGTCATTCTGATGCTGCTCTTCACTTCCTGCTCCCTCCTGAACACACAGGAAATGGCTTGCTCAGCCAATCCCGGGCTCCAGCTGTGATCCTACTCACCCATTCCCTGATCATCTCCAAACACGACTTGTGTGTCGAGCCAACAGGCTAAATCTTTTAAAGGGTTTTCTCATCTTACATGTGCATGTTGCATAGGTAGATGATCTCATATCTGGTACCACCACCTATTGAGAGAATAGGGGTTTCTGTCATAAATGATGGTAAGTGTCCTACATCTGGAAACCCCCATTATCAAACTTTGACCATGAGACTCTGAACCCTTGTTCTCTCAGTAGGTGGAGGTTCCAGAGTTAGGACCTACTAAATATTTATAACATATGCTGTGTCTGAAGTGGGAAATTTCACTTAACCCACTGTTTTACTACTTCATACTCAATATGTCCCACCATTCCAATGTTCCACTTGTCCATATGTCCTCCACTCTATGTGTTCCACTTGTCCATATGTCATATGTCCCACCACTCTATACTCCATATGTCCCACCACTACAAATGTTCCACTTGCCCATACACAATATGTCCCACCACTCCATATGTACCACTACTTAATACTCCATATGTTTGTCCACTCAATTCTCCATATGTCCCACCACTCCATACTCCATATTTCGCACTACGCCATACTCCATGTGTCCCACTACTCCATAATCTATATGCCCCACGCCTCCATACTCCAACTGCCCCACTACTCCATAATCCATATGTCCCACTATGTCACCCTTTCATGTAACCATCCTTTGAAGTTGTGACTGATTTATTGATATGAAAGGACCATAAAAAGCTAGTATGTAGAAGAAAAAACCCACAAAAATTCTTCAAAAACATTCAAACCCCTTTAGAATGTTGAAACTAGTTGAATTTGATGCTGTGTATCCAATAATTCCCAACTTTATTACGATGAAAGGTCTCCAGAAAATGTTCTTCTATTCCTCCATCAAGGACGTTGTTATTGCCCAAGTCACTATTTGCCCCTAGTAGTCACCATTTATTTGGACTGTGTGAACACTGTCAACTTCTGGGATCTTAATCAATCAGGAAAATGCACCCCCACCCGAAAGATCAGTGTACAAAAGTCAACAACCCAGGGGTGACTGCAGAGGAGGGCAAGATCCTGAAAGGAAGTGGGATAGGAGCACCTTATGATACCAACCTCCATATTTGATGCAGTGCTGTTACAGAATTCCTGTTGGTAACGTATACGGGAGCAGCTGTCAGATGACAGGTGTTCTTCCCTATAGGAGAGCAGAACAGCTGTCACATGTCTGCTGCTCAGGCAATTCCTTTTTGTAATGCTTGGCTTTACATAGAGAATTTAATGTGACCAACCGAGGGTTAGTGACTGCAGAGGAGAAGTATCTTCACTAGATTCCGCCAACAGGTCATATTTTCGTGATTTCCTTAGTATTTACACAAGTTACTGTATATAATTATTCAGCGCAAAAGGAATTTCCCTTTAGATACTTTCTTTGTGGGGTATCCTCAAATCATGACTTGTTGGCGATTAGATTTCAGAAAACCAGTCTATGGCATCAAAGCGCTCTATAATCTTTTACGAGCAGCGCCACGCCTGTCCACAGGCTGTGCCTGGTATTGCAGCTCATTTACTGATTCAATGTTTTCCCAATCCTTTACCACCCCTTTAAAACCACCTATAACAATTATTGCAAGTGCTGGTGGTCAGGTGGGGGATACACTCCAAAGCAGCTCTGTCTGGGAGGGCGCAGGCTTAGACACAGGGCAAGGACTGAAAGCTGAAGGAAAATCTAGCTATGATTTAGAGCAAGCCAATAAATCCTCATTGTTGTGCACAATTACTGCTCTCCCCCTAATTCTCTTTCTAACGCTTCTTTTCTACGATTCTATCTTTGTGTCAGTCTTCACTGCCATTGCATTCTATTCATGCCTCAGGAATCTCAGACAGACAGCACTATAGACGCCTGAATAAAGTGGGTGCTGCAGGTTAAAGTTCCGGGAGCAATCCTGCAATCTTTGACTGCTCGTCCAGGGGCCTATCCCACCAGCTATATGTCCTGTCTCACCCGTTGCATCCCATTACTTGCATGCGTCCCTCCGCCGCCCGCGGTCATCTTTCCTCTGCTGTAAATGTACAAATTGATCGCTCCGGTTCAGGACCCACAGAGCCTTGAGCCAACTGCGTGCGCGGGGATTCATTAAGCTTTTATTGCCTTCCCCTGTAAATTGCTTCGTACACAATGGTCTGGAATCATAAACTGTGGTGATAATATAATAGTTTAGAAGTCCAACAGACACAGAGCTGCCCTGTTTTTATCGCCTCGCCGCAGCCCGCAGCGGCGCTGACCCACGCTCGTTAGAACCTGCAATCTTCGTATTTATTTTTTTCTTCCTCTTTTTCTGTCTCTGCGAGATGAAAATGAAGACAAGGAGACGGATTCCTGCTCTCTCCTCTGCCTTCTCCTCGCCGCTAAGTGCCAGCTGTCATACCCCGCCGATAATTACCATTTTACACACCGTGTTTAGGGAAATGTCGTCATTTTTCTCCGACTGTGCCGCTGTCACCGTTCATCCACTCCGGCCTGTCTCACTATAAACACCCCTTCAATTCGCCTGCTGAAGGCTTGAGAGGCAGACGGGAAGGGGGATCCATCCCGCTTATTACAGTCAGGTAAAAGTGACATTCGTTTTGTCACAGTGACAGCCATAATCTCTCCTCCACCTCCCACACAGGCGATCTCGCCATCTACAATGCGGTTCCCGCATGCGCTGTTTTTTTTTTTTTTTTATTCTTAAGTATACATGTCAATTACATGCAGCGGAGGATGTCTTATCATGGGGCTTAACAAGCTGTTACTCTAATCAGGGGGAATAAGGTTACCCTGACATGAGAGGCTACTACGGTGATGTGTTCCAATTTCAAACATGTAGCCACTGAATAACAAAACAAATGGATACATTGTATACTAAAAAAATAAACACAAGTCTAAACATTTTTTGTATAAACAATATTTCAGAAAATATAGAATTGTACTAAATATATAGTGATGAGAGAAGTTCTCCAAACTTTCGATTCGGCTACTTCGCCGAATTTCACAAAGAAATTCGCTTTGTGACAAATTACTTTGTCACAAAGCGTATTTGTTTGTGAGTAGCTGGCCTTATGATGGGGAATGGAGATTGTGCCGTCCACCGTCAATGAACCCCTCAGGTGCCGCGTTCATCACTGTTAATCTATTAAAAAAATATTAAAAATACTAACCATATCTATTTGATCGTGAAGAGCCCGCTGCAGTCATTGTCTATGTACATTACTTATCCTGTACTGATCCTCAGTTATTTTCTGAATTATACTACACAGCTGCACTCACTATTCTGCTGGTGCAGTCACTGTTTACATACATTACTTATCCTGTACTGATACTGACTTTCATCCTGTATTATACCCCAGAGCTGCACTCGCTATTCTGCTGGGGCAGTCACTGTGTACATACATTACTTATCCTGTACTGATCCTGAGTTACATCCTGTATTATACTCCAGAGCTGCACTCACTATTCTGCTGGTGGAGTCACGGTGAACATACATTACTTATCCTGTACTGATCCTGAGTTACATCCTGTATTATACTCCAGAGCTGCACTCACTATTCTGCTGGTGCAGTCACTGTGTACATACATTACTTATCCTGTACTGATCCTGAGTTACTTCCTGTATTATACTCCAGAGCTGCACTCACTATTCTGCTGGTGCAGTCACTGTGTACATACATTACTTATCCTGTACTGTTCCTGAGTTACATCCTGTATTATACTCCAGAGCTGCACTCACTATTCTGATGGTGCAGTCACTGTGTACATACATTACTTATCCTGTACTGATCCTGAGTTACATCCTGTATTATACTCCAGAGCTGCACTCACTATTCTGCTGGTGCAGTCACTGTGTACATACATTACTTATTCTGTACTGATCCTGAGTTACATCCTGTATTATACTCCAGAGCTGCACTCACTATTCTGCTGGTGCAGTCACTGTACATACATTACTTATCCTGTAATGATCCTGAGTTACATCCTGTATTATACTCCAGAGCTGCAATCACTATTCTGCTGGTGCAGTCACTGTGTACATACATTACATTACTTATAGTGTACTGATCCTGAGTTACATCCTGTATTATACTCTCCAGAGCTTCACTCACTATTCTGCTGGTGCAGTCACTGTACATACATTACTTATCCTGTAATGATCCTGAGTTACATCCTGTATTATACTCCAGAGCTGCACTCACTATTCTGCTGGTGCAGTCACTGTACATACATTACTTATTCTGTAATGATCCTGAGTTACATCCTGTATTATACTCCAGAGCTGCACTCACTATTCTGCTGGTGCAGTCACTGTGTACATACATTACTTATCCTGTAATGATCCTGAGTTACATCCTGTATTATACTCCAGAGCTGCAATCACTATTCTGCTGGTGCAGTCACTGTGTACATACATTACTTATCCTGTACTGATCCTGAGTTACATCCTGTATTATACTCCAGAGCTGCACTCACTATTCTGCTGGTGCAGTCACTGTGTACATACATTACTTATCCTGTACTGATCCTGAGTTACATCCTGCATTATACTCCAGAGCTGCACTCACTATTCTGCTGGTGCAGTCACTGTATACATACATTACTTATCCTGTACTGATCCTGAGTTACATCCTGTATTATACTCTCCAGAGCTGCATTCACTATTCTACTATTCTACTGGTGCAGTCACTGTGTACATACATTAC
Source organism: Bufotes viridis (assembly GCA_033119425.1). Lineage (NCBI taxonomy): Eukaryota > Metazoa > Chordata > Amphibia > Anura > Bufonidae > Bufotes > Bufotes viridis. Next base: position 11,657,506 of record CM065591.1, on the reverse strand, counting down.
TTATCCTGTACTGATCCTGAGTTACATCCTGTATTATACTGCAGAGCTCAACTCACTATTCTGCTGGTCCACTCACTGTGTACATACATTACTTATCCAGTACTGATCCTGAGTTATACTCCAGAGTTGCACTCACTATTCTGCTGGTGCAGTCACTGTGTACATACATTATATTACTTATCCTGTACTGATCCTGAGTTACATCCTGTATTATACTCCAGAGCTTTTTGGTCATTGTGATCTATGATAACTAGTGATGAGCGGCAGGGGCAGTATTCGAATTCGCCATAAATTTGCAAATTCGCCATTATTTTCTTGATTGCGAAAATCGGCAATGTAATATTTGCGTAATGCGCACCCAACACTAATGATAACCTGTGAGTATAGGGCGCACTGACACACCTGCGATGCATATAGAGGATAAGTCCAGGACTCCTCTCCATCAGGTGCGCATGCTCAGTTGTCCTCTTGAAGCATCCCATGGCTGTTTTGGAGACAAACAGAAGAGGAAGGGACTGAGTGTAATGATAAAGAGTTACTGATGGGACGTCGGCCTCACCCATCAGGGCAGTTTATGGAGTGGTCCGAGGAGAACAATACTCAGTGTTTGTCTGGTGAAGTTAGTTGCTTCCATTCTAGATGTGATGATCTTCCCCATCTTCCTCCTCCTGACGGAGCGCTTCCACCTGGTGACACTTTATAACTCACATTAAATATTTGTACAATGAATGTCTAGAGGGAATTGTTTTCTAAAAGCAAAATAAAACACAGGAGCACAACCGTGCGCCGCGGCGTGCCGTTCTCTGCCTCCTCCTGACTAATTACATTGTAAACATAAAGATAACCACACAATATCAAGATGGCCGCAGACAGGAACAAAACTGTGCACTTGACTTCGAGCACTTCTCCCGCTGAGCGCAACAAAACCATTGTTATCTCGCCCCGAGCACAGACCACCACGCTGCTGATTAGCACGGCAGACATGCAAATGCTCCTCCATGGTCTGTCAACAGGGATTTCTCAGGTCTGTTTGATGGGGTTTTGTTGTGTGTGGAGTAGAACATCTGCTCCTCCGAGAACTTTTAAGGAATACGATCCCTCCTGGGGCGCCAGGGCTGGCAGAGCACCAAAGAAGCATCCTGAACTGAGTGTTCGGGAAAAAAAAGAGGAGACAGCTACACACCAAACCATCACCCAAGAGTCATTATCCTGTACCCCAAGTGTCAGTGTCATTATCCTGCACCCCAAGTGTCAGTGTCATTATCCTGCACCCCGAGTGTCAGTGTCATTATCCTGCACCCCAAGTGTCAGTGTCATTATCCTGCACCCCAAGTGTCAGTGTCATTATCCTGTACCCCAAGTGTCAGCGTCATTATCCTGTACCCCGAGTGTCAGTGTCATTATCCTTTACCCCGAGTGTCAGTGTCATTATCCTGTACCCCAAGTGTCAGTGTCATTATCCTTTACCCCGAGTGTCAGTGTCATTATCCTGTACCCCAAGTGTCAGCGTCATTATCCTGTATCCCAAGTGTCAGTGTCATTATCCTGTACCCCGAGTGTCCGTGTCATTATCCTGTACCCCAAGTGTCAGTGTCATTATCCTGTACCCCAAGTGTCAGTGTCATTATCCTGTACCCCGAGTGTCAGTGTCATTATCCTGTACCCCGAGTGTCAGTGTATCATTATCCTGTACCCCGAGTGTCAGCATCATTATCCTGTACCCCAAGTGTCAGTGTCATTATCCTGTACCCCAAGTGTCAGTGTTATTATCCTGTACCCCAAGTGTCAGAGTCATTATCCTGTACCCCAAGTGTCAGTGTCATCATCCTGTACCCCAAGTGTCAGTGTCATTATCCTGTACCCCAAGTATCAGTGTCATTATCCTGTACCCCAAGTGTCAGTGTCATTATCCTGTACCCCGAGTGTCAGTGTCATTATCCTGTACCCCGAGTGTCAGTGTCATTATCCTGTACCCCGAGTGTCAGTGTCATCATCCTGTACCCCAAGTGTCAGTGTGTCATTATCCTGTACCCCAAGTGTCAGTGTCCTTACCCTGTACCCCAAGTGTCAGTGTCATTATCTTGTACCCCGAGTGTCCGTGTCATTATCCTGTACCCCAAGTGTCAGTGTCATTACCCTGTACCCCAAGTGTCAGTGTCATTATCCTGTACCCCGAGTGTCAGTGTCATTATCCTGTACCCCGAGTGTCAGCGTCATTATCCTGTACCGCAAGTGTCAGCGTCATTATACTGTACCCCAAATGTCAGTGTCAGTATCCTGTACCCCAAGTGTCAGTGTCATTATCCTGTACCCCAAGTGTCAGTGTCATTATCCTGTACCCCGAGTGTCAGTGTCATTATCCTGTACCCCGAGTGTCAGCGTCATTATCCTGTACCCCGAGTGTCAGTGTCATTATCCTGTATCCCAAGTGTTAGTGTCATTATCCTTTACCCTGGGTGTCAGTGTTATTATCCTGTACCCCAAGTAGCAGTGTCATTATCCTGTACCCCAAGTGTCAGTGTCATTATCCTGTACCCCGAGTGTCAGTGTCATTATCCCTGTACCCCGGGTGTCAGTGTCATTATCCTGTACCCCAAGTGTCAGTGTCATTATCCTGTACCCCAAGTGTCAGTGTCATTATCCTGTACCCCGAGTGTCAGTGTCATTATCCTGTACCCCAAGTGTCAGTGTCATTATCCTGTACCCCGAGTGTCAGTGTCATTATCCTGTACCCCAAGTGTCAGTGTCATTATCCTGTACCCCGAGTGTCAGTGTCATTATCCTGTACCCCAAGTGTCAGTGTCATTATTATGTACCCCGATTGTCAGTGTCATTATCGTGTCCTCAAGTGTCAGTGTCATTATCCTGTACCCCGAGTGTCAGTATCCTGTACCCCAAGTGTCAGTGTCATTATCCTGTACCCCAAGTGTCAGTGTCATTATCCTGTACCCCAAGTGTCAGTGTCATTATCCTGTACCCCAAGTGTCAGTGTCATTATCCTGTACCCCAAATGTCAGTGTCATTATCCTGTACCCCAAGTGTCAGTGTCCCTATCCTGTACCCCGAGTGTCAGTGTCATTATCCTGTACCCCAAATGTCAGTGTCCCTATCCTGTACCCCGAGTGTCAGTGTCATTATCCTGTACCCCAAATGTCAGTGTCATTATCCTGTACCCGAGTGTCAGTGTCATTATCCTGTACCCCAAGTGTCAGGGTCATTATCCTGTACCCCAAGTGTCAGTGTCATTATCCTGTACCCTGAGTGTCAGTGTCATTATCCTGTACCCCAAGTGTCAGGGTCATTATCCTGTACCCCAAGTGTCAGCGTCATTATCCTGTACCCCAAGTGTCAGTGTCATTATCCTGTACCCCAAGTGTCAGCGTCATTATCCTGTACCCCAAGTGTCAGCGTCATTATCCTGTACCCCAAGTGTCAGTGTGAAAGATAAAACTCAGCAGATGGCTCGTCATAGTGCAGAACTGTAAGTAGAATGCACTCTATGATGGTGGTAAGTAACGACACTCACCTGGAGTTGAGCAGGAAGAACTCTGAACAGCACATATACGGTCAGAAGGATTCTGATCATCTGCAGCACGGCCCGCAGGTGTTCCAGGGGGATCCCTGAAAATTGCAACTTCAAAGCAGTCTTAGAGATTTCAGGAATACCGATAAAATATTTATAAAAAACAAGAAACGTATAACGCGTTTCGGAGTGGACTGTCTCCTTCCTTGTATACAAACAAAGCATAGACATGGATGCAGTTTATACACAATTTCCGCAGGTGAAAACAAATACACAAGTTGTACAAAATATAACAAAAAAGGAAAAAAAATGTAAAAATAATTTAGTTAAAAAAACAACAACTCTACATTGGCCCCTTTCAATCGCCTCGTTAACCCCTCTGGCACCAGGGTGTACAGGGGTACTGGTTTTTCCATATTTGTACCCTGTAGAAACGTGACGGCGCGGGAGAGGGAGGCGGACACGTGGCTGGATGGAGGGGATAGAGAGAAGATCCACAGAGAACACCCACTGAGCTCAGACCGCGCAGCTCCACAAGCAAACGTCAAAAAAACATGAAAATGAAAAGAAAATGCCCTGCGTCGCTCTGTAAGGATCTCCATAGTGGACTAGTGCTTTTTTTTGTTCCTATTGTATAAAATATTTAATTAAATCTTTTCCCATTTTTATTTCACAACCATAAATTCAGAACTGTAACTCAGGATCTGTGATACCGCATTTTCCACCTCCCGTGGGCCGACGCCATAATACACCGTTTATATTCAAGCCCATGTCCCGATGTTCTGCTCTGCTGCCAAATGTCCAGATTGCTGTGTTTCATCGCAACAGCGTGGGCCTGGCTATTCGAGGGTTAAACGCCTCGTCTGGCCATCATCCTCCTGGCATGATCCGTCCATCCTGTGGTGTCACTAACAAGGACAATTCCAAGGTGTGAAATTGTGTTTCATGCTCCTAATGAATCTATTTCCCTAATTTTTCTTCAGAGCAGTTGATGAGCACAGACGAGTGGCAGGACACCAATGACGGCGCCTTAACTAACGGAGCCTCCAAATTAGAGGAAAAATTGCTAATTAAGATCTCTAGGAGAGTAATCTTTTCTGATTCTGCTGCTCAAATCCTGAACACTTCCCATTTTTGAAGCAGCAGGGCAGGAAAATAGTGACATTTTCAATGTTTTTTCTTAAAAAATAAAAACGAATGCCTCATTTATCAGCATTTTCTCCCCAAGTATCCACCTCTCCATTGGCAGTGGGGGTTTTGGCCACTATGTAAATCATACAGGGGCATGTTGGTTCTGTAGGGGCATAATACTGTATAAGGGGCACAGCAGGGGGCAATATACTGAGTGGGGGCACATGTTAGGGGGCAATATGGTTTATGGATGGCACATAAGAGGAATTATACTGTGTGGGTGCATATGAGGGGACATTATACTGTGTGGAGGCACATAATGTGGCATTATAATGTGTGGGGGCACATAATAGAGCATTATACTGTGTGGAGGCACATAATAGGGCCTTATACTGTGTGGGGGCACATAATAGGGCCTTATACTGTGTGGAGGCACATAATAGGGCCTTATACTGTGTGGGGGCACATAATAGGGCATTATACTATGTGGAGGCACATAATAAGGCATTATACTGTGTGGGTGCATATGAGGGGACATTATACTGTGTGGAGGCACTTAATAGGGGCATTATACTGTGTGGGGCACATAATGGGGCATTATACTGTGTGAGGGCACATAATAGGGCATAATACTGTGTGGGGGCACATAAGGGGGCATCGCCCTGTGTGAGGGCACATAAACGGGCATTATACTGTGTGGAGGCACATAATAGGGCATTATGCTGTGTGAGGGAATATAATAGGGCATTATACTGTGTGGAGGCACATAAGGGGGCATTACACTGTGTGGAGGCACATAATAGGGCATTATACTGTGTAAGGGCATATAATAGGGCATTATACTGTGTGAGGGCACATATAGAGTCAATATACTGTGTGAGGGCACATCATGGGGCATTAAACTGTGTGGAGGCACATAATAGGCCATTATACTGTGTGGGGCTACTTAATATGGTATTATACTGTGTGGAGGCACATAATGTGGCATTATAATGTGTGGGGGCACATAATAGGGCATTATACTGTGTGGGGGCACATAATAGGGCATTATACTGTGTGGGGGCACATAGGGGGGCATTATACTGTGTGGGGCTACTTAAGATGGCATTATACTGCTTGGTAAGCACTAAAGGGGGTCATTATATTAGCGGTGTGATGGGATGGAGCTTAGCGGTATTACCGGGTGGTGCTTAGTAGTGCAGCTAAGGCCCCCAAATATAACTTTGCTTGGGGCCCAGAAAATGACAAATCTGCCTTGTACATTGGTTATGTCTAAAACCACAATCAAAAAACTGTCAAATGTATTGTGTGAACAGGGCCGGCGAGGACAGATGTCATTGGGTTCAGCAGTCCAAACTGCTGATATTTTGTATCCAGCACAAAACAAGACATCCAAGTTATACAAGGCACATAGTAACAAATACACATTAAATCAAAGTCCTGGCCCGCCTGGGCGCTAACTAAACAGAGGTTTCTACTTCACCTAGGTAAAAATCTCATGCAGATCAGACTTTTCACAGGGGACGGGTCTATCAGCTTCAAGCCTCTGAACCAGACCAGTCTATTTATTCCCCAGTAACAATCCCAGTGACTACTCTTGGGAAGACCTCAGGCTAGGAGGAATAACTGTACTGTAGTGGGGTGCAGTAGTAGGCCTCTCTCCCAATTCTACCTACCATTCTAAATAAATAATCCAGCCCATAAATATAGTCTAAATTAGGCATCCTCAAACTGCGGCCCTCCAGCTGTTGCAAAACTACAACTCCCAGCATGCCCGAACAGCCTACAGGTATCAGCCTATAGCAGGGCATTGTGGGAGTTGTAGTTTTACAACAGCTGGAGGGCCGCAGTTTGAGGATGCCTGGTCTAAATAAACCAGATCCAGCAAACTATGAACCCCCTCCAGTCTTTGGAGTACACCGCACAAATATATGCTCGCTAACCTCAGATCAAACCTCTCTGTAAGGCAACGAGCTATCCCCCACTACTATGTCTGCTATCAGAAACAAGACCAACAGCTTAACTAAATCTAGGCGCTCTAGAGCAGTGTTTCTCAACCAATGTGCCTCCAGCTGTTGCAAAACTACAACTCCCAGCATGCCCAGACAGCCTTTGGCTGTGCAGGCATGCTGGGAGTTGTAGTTTTGCAACTGCTGGAGGCACACTGGTTGGGAAACACTGCTCTAGAGCAGGGATGCTCAACCTGCGGCCCTCCAGCTGTTGCAGAACTACAACCCCCAGCATAGCCAGTGGAGAATTTTGACTGAGTATAATCCCAAGAGCTGGAGGCAAAAAGAAATAGTTAAGATGACAGCGATCTCTCGCCTTCCATTCTATGAGCCTCCTTTACTCTATAGACAATAAACAGTGCAGGAATGAAGGGGTTAACAGCACATGCAAAAGATGAGAAGAGCGTTGTTAAGAATACGTCCCAGCGCGACCTATTTACCGCTGTCCCACTTTTGCAGGGGCTTCCTTGAAAACAGGGAGAGACAGTGGTCAGCCAGAGATTACTGGAAAAACAATCCTCTTTGGTAGTTCTCATATGCCTCGCATCTTGTACTCTTTAAGCAGATTGACGCCAGTTGCTATGACAACACAGTTCGAGAAAACTTGGGATCTTTTTCCTCAAAGCTCCTGCTTCTAGCTGCTACGGTAAAAAAGACACATTTCAAAGCGGCACGGACGATCGATCACAGATTCATTGTTCTCACCTCGAATTTCTGCTCTATATTTTGACGAGATGACGATTGAGGCTCTCGGTGCATAAGGTCCCTTACACCAGGGATGTAGCTATAGGGGGTGCACAGCTACTGGGCCCAAGAGCCTTAGGGGGACCAAAATCCCCTGTGCCATAAGAAGACACCAGTATTATAGACAGTGCATGCTGGTCAAGTTACACCTCTGGCTGGAGGGAAGGGGTTAGGTCAAGAATTTGGCATTGGGGGAGGGCATGGGCGTGCCTTTTTATTTTTTGCCTCAGGCAGAACGAAGGCCATGTGCCCCCCTGCCCCTGGCCACAAAGCACTGAGGGAAGGGGGACCCAAGCTGAACTCTTGCACCAGGGCCCCTGAGCCTTTAGCTACACTCCTGCCCTACACCATCCAAAAAAAGACCCTTTAGGACATTAGGTGCATTAAACTGGGTGAGGCCGACATAGCTAATGTTCAAGATACAATATAGGCACAAAAATTGTGCTTAGCCTGTAGATCAGCCGAACTGAAGGGGTTATCCAGTTTAAAAAAAAAACATTTTCATTTAATTCTGGGCTCCTCATCTCTTAGAAAGTGTCCACAAAGAGCATCTCTCACTCTGGAGGACTTATCCTGTCTTGCCTTTTGCAGACAACCCATTGTGAGGAATGGGGAGTGTGCAATGCTTCATCTCTCCTGCGGAGGCACTGCAGGCAAATGTATGTTCACCAGGAGTCCTTACAGATCACAGATGATCATTGTTACCGTCTTAATTTCATGGAACAAGTAGAGATTATTGTTAGGTCTGTGGTTTGTGCCACCCAGAATGGCACATTACTCACCATGTCATCTGGTATCTTGGTCACTGGTGCCCTCTCCATGCTGCTGTCCCCATGCTCCTGCCTGATGCTCGCTTAGGGCACTCCCAAATTCTTCCTCAGCCAAGGACTGAAGACCCTTTGGTATTTATGGTTCACTAACGAGACAGCGTTTACCTGAACTTCAGACTCTCTGTTGGCAGCAAAGGTGTTTGATCGCTTGTGTTATTGCGAGTTACCTGCGTTTATCCTGTGTTATTTGCTACCTGTGTTCCTGCTGTGCTTCAAGTCCTGTTTCCATCCTGACCATGTGACCCTACACTTTCTAGTCCAATTTCAATTCAGTTTTTGGGATGACAGCTATAAGGGATGTAGACGTAGCAGACATACCCCGGCTCTGGATCCTTAGAGGTGGATTCATAGGTCTCTCGTCCAAGTGAGAAGACATTGGCAGCTTACCTGGAATATGGTAGGTTGAAGGGGCCCTGTTGCAGAGTTTGCACAGTGATTGGACAAGAGTCAGACGTGGAGATGGACCATGCTCACCTTTAGAGCCAGGATCCACTTTTTTTCAACCAACTGGGATAAATTGGAGGATGCCCAACGAAGTATAAGTGCTCAATGAAAGAGTTTGGGACCCAAATACAAAGGGAACCAAGGCATAGCTCACCAGCTATTGTTAAACAGGGGAAGGGTGCAAAGTTGTAGTGGACAAGATTAGGACATCTTTTTTTGGGGCCGCAGAACGGACTTCCGGATGCGGACAACACATGGGTGTGGTCTCCGCATCGTTTGCAGCCCCATTAAGATGAGTGGGTCCGCATCCGATCAAGAAGAAACGTGGATCAGATGTGGATCAAAACTACAGTCGTGTATGAGCTCTTATTCTCCTTTGGTTCCTTCCTTTATCAGTTCCTTCATTAATCCCTTCTTTCTTTCATTCTACACTTTCTTTCTTCTTTTTTTCTTTCCTTTCATCCTTGTTACTTCCATCACTTCCTTCTGTCCTTCATTACTTCTCTACCCCCTTATTCTTCTTTGTTTCTTACTACAGTTGTCTGTTTCTTCCTTCCTTATCGGCTTTCTTCCTCCCTTTATTCTGTCCTTCATTACCTTCTTTCTTCTCTATTCCTTTCCTTCTTTCCTTTTTTTTTTCTTCCTTCCTTTATTCCTTATACCTTCCTTCATGCTCTTCCTCTCTCATTTCCATATTTTTCTTTTTTCATTCATTCCTACCCTTATTCTCCTTCATTCCCAACTTTGTTCCTTCCTTCCCTGTTTCCTTCCTTCCATCCATCACTACTCCCATTCTTCTTCTTTCCTTTAGTCCTTGCTTCCTTCCTTCAGTCCTTACTTCCTTCTGTGATTCCTTTCTTCCTTCTAATTTCCTTTATTACTCCTCTCATTTATCTATCCGTCCTTTCCACCCAGAAAACTACTATTAAAGGAAAACCAAAGGACATCTGAGAACTTCTAACCCTTCAGAGGAGAAAAGGTCCATGATCCACCTTTTATTGTGTGTCTTCTTCCCGACTCCTCATCTCTCCAGCTCAACCTCACGAGTGGCATACCAGCGTATAGGCTCCACATCCCATAAAATATAGCAGACATAGGGCACGTCGCTCCAGCCCTTTGAGATGGGCTTTTTCAGACTCTGTGGGAAGAAGGGGTGAAGTGAAGCCCCCTTTCAGTATTCTTCTTCTTGCACATAACTATAACTTTCCATTTGTCGGCAGCATCTGAAATAATTCGCCTTCAGCTCTGGCATCACCAGTAACATGTTTCCTGCTGCAAAATTCTTAGAAAATATTGCACTTGATGCTAAGAACAGCAATTAAAGCTGCAAACCCACCAGCAATAAGCAATTAAAGCTCCACGTGCTCTGTATTTCCTGGCACGTTGTCTCGCTTGTCTGGCGTTGTCTATTTATCTCACCTTACATTAACTACTTCAGAGACCTATCAGGACATATTATCGGACTATTCACCAGTTCCCACCACCAGTCCTCCCAGATTATCTCAATTTCCTTTTCATTTGCTATGGGTCCAGTTTAGTGAATTATGTTTACTCAACCATATGACCCTTCAAGCTAATTTTTTTCCTAAACACCATTTTATTTATTTTTTATCTAAATAACTTCATAATAAATTTTTTTTATTAGTGGGAGCTCAGTTTTTGACTGATGCAGAGCTCCAAATCCCCTATAAAGTCATAGAGGTAAGTAGTATATTTCTTCCTGCCTGCAGCCACCACTAGAGGGAGCTAAGGAGCTTAAGGTGTAGTGTCAATACATTAGTGGAGATTTACTGTAGCCAACCATGCTTATTAGATAGCTGTAAGTTAATAGTGAGGAATTATTGATGAGGAGCTGGAGATAAGCCACTGTTAGAAATGCAACAAGTCTGATCCCTTTGGGCTCGCCTTTCTGCTCTCTCATACACATCTGGTTTTAACCTTCATAATTTTTTTCCCATCTCCCCGTCTTGCCATTTTTTAGAATATCCACAGTAGTAGAAACATAGATGGTGAATGTCCATTAGGAATTTAGCCATATGTCCACGTAGCTACAACCCCTCCTTGATCCTCCACAGTTCTCCTGAATCAACATGGAACCCAATGGTGATCCAAGTCCTATTTCATTGAACCAAAAGGGTCCAAATGTTACAACATAATATACAAGATGAAAGACAATCCTGTGAGAACAAATTAAGTCTCTTCTCTTGGAGAAGATACAGAAGGTCAACCAAAAGCAAATCTTCAGATTCTGATTTCATGACTTGTTGCGTTCTTGTCATATTTCCTCCCATTTAGTCGTTGCCACCTGCTTGTTTGTGCAGGAGATGAAAAATTTCCACATAAAGCTAATGTAGGAAAAAATAAGTAGCTAAGAAAATAAAAATTGAAGTAATGCAAGACAACATGCTGAGTCGCACAAGTCTGTGTTGCAGAGATGAAGTGGTTGTGGCTCTAGACAAGGGTTGATTGGGTGCAGCTGAGGGAGGAAGAGGTTGTGGATTAGCATATCCAAGGCTCTTCTTAAAATGCTTCAAATCCTGACTGGGCATTTAGATCAAGTACTAATAAGCTCTGGCACCTGGCTTCTCAGTGCATTCATGTCGCTAAAACACAATTGGCAAGCACTATAGATAGCTGGCATTTAGAACCTGCAATTGGGTCACTTTGCATACGAGAGAGGAGGCGAGGAGAGTCAGCAGTATGGCTGCGGATGAGAGGCTGGAGATGAATTGCTCTAATAATCCTCATTTCAATCAATTTATATACAGATTCTTCTCATTTCACAAGGTTCCTTCAAATAAATCAACGTTGAGTTTGTTGAGTTGGGTTTTCTACAGAAGAGAGTCTTGCTCAAAGACACGAGATTGATGTCTAAAGCAAGAAAATTCCATCCTCTTCTGAGGGTTTTGAGAATGAACATCAAAGAAAGCATCTGCAAGGAGTATGGGGCTTGGCAATGGAGATGTAGCAAAAAAAAAAAAAAAAGGATAATAAGAAAAAAAAATGAGGACCATGAACTTGAGGATGCAAACAGGGGTGCAGAAATAGCAGGTGCACTTGAACCATGTACCTTAGATATGACACTGTGTTATAGCTAAGTGGTTAAGTGCCTTGCATCTAATGCAGAGGTCATGAGTTTGAATCCCAGCCGAATATTTTCTGAAATACAGGCTAAATTAGATTTAAATACACTGGGTATCCCCAAGCACTGACTCCATATATGGACATAGCTATATATGGAGTCAGAGCAGAGACTCCTAATCCCGAACCCGACACCCTCCCCTCTTCAGAGCAGGGGGTGCCTGGTTTAATGCTCAGGTTCTCCCATAGACTTCCATTGTGCTTGGGTGCTCGGTAGAGCATCCGAGCATCGTGAAGTGTTCTACTAGAGCACTTTGGTGCTGGATCAACACTATTGAGCATTCAACAAATATTACTGTGAAAATGAATACAAAATACGATTGTCACAATTTTTGTATAATTAGATATTAGTGTTAAGTGAAGCATTTGAAGTGGAATTCGGTCCTAAGTTTAGGAAAACTTTGATTTGAAACAAATTAGAATTTCCTCACCCTTCGTGGTAACGAATCAGTTTTTTTTAAAATGGTGGCTGCACATGTTACAAAGTGAAAGTAGGAAGCCCGGGAAATGAGATAACCCATAATACCATGCAGCCAGCCAACCCGCAGATAGCAGCCGCTGTGATATTACAGCACTATAAAAGCCTAATCCCACGCGGTCTCCGCCATTGTCCTGTGAGCTGAGCATAGGGAGAAACGTGATCTGTGCTCATGCACTGGGGACAATGTTGCTGAAAATAATAAATAGAATAGTTTTATAGAGGTAGAGTGCAGGGAGAGTGCAGGGAGAGTACAGGGAGACTGTAGGGAGACTTACAGTATGCTGCATCAGTTTTATTTATTTATTCCTACAGTTACTTATTTCTATATCAGCCGTAAACTAAGATATGTAATTCAATACCAATAAGATGGAAGCCTTATTATTCCGGCGCCAGCGTGCCAACTTATACCATCCAGTGACCATCCTCATCTTTTGCTGTCTTTACTTCTTCCAAATCATCCTTCTTCGTCTCCATGTCCTAAAAAAATCAGTAAGATGCAGAGAGGGGAGGAGCTGGATGTTCCTGATAACATATTCTTATCGATTTTAGATCATGTGGAAAAGGAGGAAAAGCAGATGGCAGAAGAAGGGCTCAAACCTGTAGGAAAGGAGAGCTCTGGGGGTTGGAGAAGTGGGTATGCCAGAGCTGATTAATATTCTGTATTTACTGCCAAATAACCTGCAGGAGATTGCAGCCCAGAACAGCAATACTCTGTGTATTATCCCTCCACCTTACCACCAAACCCCAGACCAGCAACAGCCCCTGATTAAAGGTGCTGCATGGCCATTAACAATGAAGAAGCACTATACAGTGCGGTCTTCATTATTAAATGAAAGACAGCTGCAGGCTAATTGGCCGGGCGGTTCTTTACCGCAGCACGGACGCTCCATGTAGCTGTATCCTAGGGCAGATCTGCCTGGGTATACCTTAATTATAAAGATTTGTGACAAATAAATTTGTAACATATCAAATTTCTTGGCTAACTTTGGCGAAGTTGCCGAATCAAATTTTTCAAAGCTATGTATATTTTTCTCATTGATTGTATTTTATGTATTATCTTAAGTGGCCATGTTCACCATAAGTGGCCATGTTGTCAGTAAGTAGCTATGTTCACCATAAGTGGCCATGTTGTCAGTAAGTAGCTATGTTCACCATAAGCGGCCGTGTTGTCAGTAAGTAGCTATGTTCACCATAAGTGGCCATGTTGTCAGTAAGTAGCTATGTTCACCATAAGTGGCCATGTTGTCAGTAAGTAGATATGTTCTTCATAAGTGTCCATGTTGTCCATAAATGGCCATGTTGTCCATAGGTGGCTATTTTCACCATAAGTGATCATTTTCGCCATAAGTGGCCATGTTATCCAAAAGTGGCCATAACTGGCAATTTAACTACAAGTGGCCATGTTGTCATAAGTTGTCATGTTCACCGTAAGTTGTCATGTTCACCGTAAGTTGTCATGTTCCCCAAAAGTGGCCATGTTTACCATAAGTGGCTGGTCTCCAAAAATGGCCTTGTTCACTATAATTGTCTGTGTTCTCCACATGTGGCCATGTTCTCCAAAAGTGGTCATGTTGTCCATAAACTTCTATGTTCCCCACTCACACAGGACAACAGTGGATAAGGTAATCTTCACAATGTGTTTTAAGAGGTCCAGTATAGAATTATACTGATCAGTTATGCTGCAGTAAGGGTCAGTTGACGACCTTTTACTCCCCTATTGTGGTTGTATCTTGTTACTCCCTATCTCCTGTCCAATTACTCTGAGGAAATATTGGTGGGCACTGAGCATATGCAAGAGGTTTGGGTCTGAAGAGCACCATTGCATAAATCACCCTTGGCTTCCTCCCTTTCCAATAGGATTAAGCTTAAGTCAATTTAGTTGCACCCTTTGAAGTAACATGGGGTTCAGTATCAGTTTTTACAGCTGGTATGGGTTGTGAGTGGAGGAGGGAAAGATTTATACTTTTAGGGTATTTGTTCTGGCCAGAGCGATCATATGCAGGTAGTATTGTGGTCAATCATTCCCCATAACCCTAAAGCACTTAGTCATAGTCAGTGGTTTAGTGCCTAATGGCTACTGAGCTTCACTCCACCCTTACTGATGGGTCCGTCACCGTCCTCTAGGATTTACTGGTCTCTCCTCCTGATCTTGTGCTTACCTTTTAACGGTGATCTAATGGCTTTGTTGTGCCATGCAACTCAGCAATTATATTACACCTGGTGGTCTAGTGGTCATTTTTAATGATGCACAGCATAGGCGATATTTGAATTTGGATATTTCACGAATTTTTACAAATTCGAGAATTCGTGATCTCCAGTCATTATTTACTTGATATATTTGCGCTAAAAATTTGCAACTAGAATATTCCAGATCAACACTAAGGGGTAGGCAACTTTTCTATTGGTTGCTAGGAAGTTCCTAAGTGCCGATATTTGCGATAAATTCACGATTAAAATTCGCGATTCGAATATTCGCGCTCAACACTAGTCATTTTACTGCTTGTGTTCCAGTGATAATGTGACTCCTGGTGATCTACAGAATTTGTTACTCTTAGTGACCTAGTGGTTATGTTGCACCTGATGAATCACTAATTATGTTACTCCAGGTAATCCAGTGGTTATGTTCCTCCACGTGATGAGTTGTTTATATGTAATGCATAGTGATCCAGTTATTATGTTCTTGAGGTAATCCAGTGGTTCTGTTATTCCTGGTCGATCCAGTGATCAGAATTCTCTGGATGATCCAATGGTTCTGTTACTCCTGGTGATCTGGTGGTTATATTATGGCAGGGGATTCACTGCTTATGTTATATGACTGCTGTTGATCTGGTATTTATGCTAATACTGGTGATCTAGTAGTGCCATTACCTCCAGTGATCCTGAAACCAGGGTGATCAACTGGATAATTTCAAGATAAACTATCACTAGATATATGTAAGGTTGACTTTAATTTGAATCTAAGAATGCAGGTCCATCTCAGGTGACTTTTAACTTAACAAAGGTTTCTTTCGGGGGGAAACTCTACATACAGTTGTGTCCACCCATACATTTTCTTGAATTTGGTTAAGGACTCCAATTTTTCATAAAACTAATTCAATAAAATATCCAAATTTGTTAGCAAAACTTTTCAAAAGATTACAGTTCACATCACAACCACTGGGTGGCGCCACACATAGAGTTATATAGGATGGACATCTCGTGACCTAATAACGCAAGATCTTATTTTTCTTCAGTGCTGGTAATCTCACACCACACATCTCGGGATATGTTGAGACAAGTGGAAAGGTAAGGAAGGAAGCCTCTGTAAGAAGCTCCTTTGATCCTGCATTACATCACTCAAGTCTGAAACAGCAAAATAACAATAAAAAATGAAGAGTTATTTTAATGAGTAGATGTAAGGAAGATGAGAAGAGAGAGAGAAGAGGAATCAATAAAGTATCGATGAAACTAAAGTGCAAGGGTTGTGCCTAGGTCAAAAGACGAGAGAGAAACACTTTGTCACCATTGATTTTCATGAGTATAAGTATCTTCTGGCTGTCGAGTCAATTGATGCTGGACAAAGAAGATTTTAGATAAAATGAGACCTTTCAAAAATAATCTTAAAAAGGCTACACATCAACCAGTTGCCACGCAGTATCTCCCACAGTGTTGGATCTTCTCTAATGGGTCAATGCAGATGTAGACAGCACCTGTGTGCATGACCTATTGACTGGGTCAGGGCTGTTCCTGTAATATTGAAGGTGTTGTGGCCGGAAGTCTATGTAGTCAAAAGGGAGTGTAGAAGATTAGAGAACCATGACTCTTATTTATTTTATTTTTTTATAGAAACAGTGCCACTCTTGTCCATCTGTCGGGTGTGATATTGAAGGCTAAACAACCCAGAAGAATGAGGAGATTTCAGGTGCTTCATTCTTATTTCATAATACCACCCATCTAATCATGTAGTGCTCTCAGGGCTGGAGTAGATGCACCTGGGACCTGTGTAGACAATGAATCCTGGGCCCTCTTGTTCATCCCCAATCTTCCAGTTTCGATCATGCTGTGGATTTCTCACAGTTGCACATGGACCTGTAAGTTCCAGAAATAAGCGAATTTCCTAAAATTTGTTTTGGTTCGAATCGTTTGAATTGGGCAAGATATTCGACTCGGGTATGAACCTACCTGAATCTAAAGTGCTTATATTGGGAAAAAAATGTATCTCTCTCTCGAAACATTCAACCCAAAATGAATCTAAAGAAATTCTGATTCTACTGAATGAGATTTTTTTCACAAATTTGGATCAAATATCGATTCTAATGAAACCAATCACTCATCTCTACTAGGTTCCATACCAAATATTTGGTGGGTTCACAAAGAATGAGAGTAAAGAAGACCCAGTGAACAGTCTGTACAACTTCACACTAATAATAGGGTCATGGTGAAAGCTTCATAAGATGACTACTGGATAGATGATGCCAAGCCCACTGTTGGACATATTTGCCTTGGTCCCTTATAGTAGAGCTACCTACAGTGCCCTGATGATGTCCATTAATGTTCTATGCTTTTAGGAAGAATGTTTTCTAGAATACTGTATAGCTTTAGTCACTAATGGAAGTGTAGTCAAGACTCTTAACTGTTACGGATCAGTGAGTGTGGACCCACTGTGCCAACCAACTGATTTGGCTTCGTGCTAAACTCTAAAGGAGTTAATCCAGCTCTCCTCCGGTATTCACCCATTAACCCATGTACTGGGATTTGGACTTTGCTGCAGGGGAACAATCAGACTGCTACCTCCTTGGATAGTCCTGGCACAGTTGGCAGCTGAACCACTAGGGTCAGGGAACTCTCTTGCAAGCACCAGGAGCTCAGGATACCAAGAAATGCAACAAAACTTCAAACCATTTAGACTTGATTGCTGGTTTTGAGGTCCAGTAAGCACAATAAATAAACTAGCTGGCATAGTGGTAGTGCAGACACATGCAGGACGGGCTGGGTGACAGCAGGTATACAGGCAAGGGCTGACAAATTTGGTTAACTCAAAATGCTAACAAAACTGAAACTCAAAATGCATGGCTGGTCAGGACTGGAGACGCACTCGGTACAGAGGCAAATCACAGACAATTTGCAGAAGCACTAGACTTCAACACACCTTTGCATGAAGGAACCTTGAAGCTTAGGCACTCTCTGCTTGAAACGATTGCCTTAAATACCCAAGGATCCCCAGCCATTGGCTGCAGAGGGATCAGCAAGCTCTTGTACTGGTCCTTTAAGATGCTGGAGGTGAGCGCGTACGTGCTCTAAAGAAGAAAGATGGGGGCACTGGGCAACATCATGGAGGTGGCATATTGCAGTGTGCACCTGGGACCCGGATGCCCGATAGGACAATGAGTACTGTGGCGTCAGTGCCCACAGGGTACAGCAGGACTGCAGTGGGCAGGGACCCTGGGCCTAACATAAACACGCAGGGCAGGTACAGCGATTTGAGCTCCAAAGCCTGATGAATTTCAACCAGTTGGAACATCGTTATGTGCGGCTGTTGGACCCACTGAAGAGGGCAGTTAATTTGAACCTGAACAAAGGTTCTACCTGTACATGGCTCTCAGAGTGTTAGGCGGAAGGAGAGGACAGGGTCTCTGGACCTGCTGCCTTTGCCCTTTTCAAAAAATAAGGCACTGAACATGTCTGGTTGTAGGGATGTAATGGTATGACCATACAGACTCCAGGAGTGTGCCCTTCTGATGTGTATCCATGATGTATCACAGATTATTTCTAATTAATTGATCGGAAAATATGAATCTGTATAATGGTCAAAGGCTTAGCTCCGTAAAGGTGTTATAAACACAAAAACACCCCCTAAAACAATAGCACAAGTTCCCTGTGTGCAGAAAAGGTCCACTGCATCGTGATTTACCGCTTAGGGTGGGTTCACGCTAGCGTTAGGGATTCCGTTATGGCTCTCCGTTATAAGTAACTAGAGATGAGCGAATTTCTAAAAAATTTGATTTGGCTGGTTCGCCAAATTTTCCAGAAAAATTTGCTTCCATCTGAATTAATTTGCGATGAATTGCATTAAAATCCGACTATTTCCGGGCTGCAGAGATTCTTTATAGTGGTGTAGAACACTGTACCTTGCAGTAACACGCATAGGGAGTCTGCTGTGGTAGTGAAATAATACTGCGAGTCCGTATGACATGCAGATGACAGGCGTCGCTCTTAGAATCACTGCACACTTCACTTATTTGGGCAGTCATGGGGCCAAAACTGACCAAATAACTCCAGTGTAAACTCAGCCTTACAGGTCGATGTTAGCGCCAAGAAGAAGCGCACTCCTTTTACACCGTCGTCAGCTGATTCCACATAGATGTCTACAGAACCTGTTCTATTAAACGCTTATACAAGTAGAGCCCCCGACAGAGTGGAGAGGGCGTCAGCAAAGGCATTCCGTTTGCTTTCCCTCCTAATAGAAGTATATGGGAATAATAACGGATCCATCTGAGTCCCGTTATGCAAGACAGAAAACAAAGTCCTGTCGACAGGACTTTGTTTTCCGCCTTCCATAATGGGAACCAGACGGATCCGTTTTGATTCCCATAGACTTCTATTAGGACGGAAAGCAAACGGAATGCCTTTTAAAGGCTTCCGTTTTGCATTCCGTCATAATACAAGTCTATGGGCAGAAGAACAGATCCGTCCTTCCGTCTTATGGATTCTGTTATTTTCCGGTATAACCTTGTTATAACGAAAAGCCATAACGGAATCGATAAAGCGAGTGTGAATCCACCCTTAGTGTGTTTTTGTAGCAATTTCAGCAGCAAAATCATCAACTCTGTGTCCAGACTGTGCATAAAGCAGCTCTCCCCCTCCTCTCCCAGCAGGAATTCACAGCTTCTCAGCTACTTTATATGCACAAAAATCCTTGACTTTTAGGTATCTAGTTACTACTCTCATAATAACAAGATTGGACAGTCTTAAAAATCTCAGGTAAAAAGATGCACAAAAATAATAAAGCTTTTAAAAAAATGAAATACAAAACTTGGCTCAAAATGGAAAAAAAAAAAAGAACGAAAAAAACAACAACCATCTCAGCTGATAAATGGGAAATGAAAATATTGCTGTCATGAATGTTCCTAATAAGCCTTCCCGGTCATGGTGGACGGCTGCAGTTGATACTAGAATTAATGGGCTCCTTTGCAGTCAGACACTGGACATTATGTCTGCCGGGTCCGGGAGACTTCTCTAATTATCCGAATGTTCTATGGCCGCTTGACTAGAGAGCAAGACTAATACACACAGGCTTCTCTAATGGGAAAAGATAAACAGATTACAATCGCCATATCTATCAGAAAGCAGGATGATGATGAAGATGATGAGGGTGATGATTTCTACCGCCATGGCTCTGCTGAGTATAATGAGAGGGCGACTTAAGCCGCGCAACAGGAAAATTGTGTCTCGTTTTCTTATCAAGGGAACAAAAGGTTTTCAGAAATAACCCGAGAATTTATTTCTCTAATTAAGTGAACACAGTAAATCTTAAGGGTGAGCAGGTTAGAGAAACGCGTCGAGCGGGGAGAGGCTTAAGTAATGATGGTGAAGACGAGGAAATATCAGGAAATGTTAGGAATCCAGATGTTGTTTTCAGCCGATATCATAAAACTTCATTTACTTACTAATTTGATTTCAGGAATTCTTTAAAAGATATTTGAGGTTCGTGAAATCTCCAGCCGGAAAGACTGATGAGGTCGCGAAATCAGGATGGAAAAGAACGAAAAAACCACAAACAGCAGCAGAAAAATTTCTTAAAACTTCGATCCGGCTGATTCGCCGAATTTCACAAAAAATGTGCTTTGTGACGAAGCACATTTTTTGTAAGTAGCGGGTGCAATGATAGGGAGCTGCGATAGCGCCGCCACCGTCATTGTACCCCTCAGATGCTGCGTTCATACAGGATCGCAGCATCTGAGTGTAAAATTAACAATTAAAATTTTTTTTATCAAACTTCCCGCCTCCATTTGCTTGCGACAGGCTGGCCGCCGCCATCTTGCTTTAAGTTCTCGGCTGAAATCCCGTGCGGCGTGAGATTACGTCATTACACCGACTGGCGAGGTGACATATGACATCATCACGCTGGCCGACGTTATTATGTAATCTCGCACCGCATGGGATTTCGGATAATTTTCAAGCAAGATGGAGGCTGGCGGCCTGTCGCGAGCAAATGGAGGCGGTAAGTTTGAATTCTTTTTTTGTTTTTTATACTATTTCAGGTTAAATCGATTCACTGACACAAAGCACGAGGAAATTCGGCTACTAGGCGAAATGAATTTATTCTGAAATTCGGATCAAATACCACTTCGTGGGATTCGATTCGTTCATCTCTATTGACAAACTCAGCTCTGCTGCACTGAAGAGCTTTCCTTTCCTGAGCTTACAGTACAGCAGGGCTGAAGATGTAGAGGGGTATTCTGGTTGTTTCACGTTATTGCCTATCCACAGGAAGGGATAACTGTTAGATTGGTGGGGGTCATACCGCTGGGACACCAATCGATTACAAGAACGGGGTCCCCATACCATATGAGATAGATAGATAGATAGATAGATAGATAGATAGATAGATGAGAGATATGAGATAGATAGATAGATAGATAGATAGATAGATAGATAGATAATACATAGATAGATAGATAGATAGATATGAGATAGATAGATAGATAGATAGATAGATAGATAGATATGAGATAGATAGGAGATAGATAGATAGATAGATAGATAGATAGATAGATAGATATGAGATAGATAGATAGATAGATAGACAGGAGATAGATAGAGAGATAGATAGATAGATAGATATTAGATAGATAGATAGATAGATAGATAGATATGAGATAGATAGATAGATAGATAGATAGATAGATAGATAGATAGATAGGAGATAGATAGATAGATATGAGATAGATAGATAGATAGATAGATAGATAGATAGATAGATAGATAGATTCGGATGCAGTAAGCCCCTCCTTAATGCGGTGCGGCACTATCACCCCCATCCTGCTGCTATAAAGCTCTTGTTTATGTTGTTCTTTTGATACATAATGGATTCAGTGGTTTTACTACGAGTCCCCAGTGAGATATTTTACCCGAGACTCATGGTTTATTCTGCTGGAAATTCTACTAGTTTAGTGCTGGTGACTCCAAAAAGCCGCCCCATTGAAGGTCACCTGTCATCTGTCACCTGTCACCTGTCTGCAGCTGGGGACAATCCGTGGTCACTAGGAATCAAGGAAGGACAACTGAGGGCTTCAGACTGTACTGACACCTCCATTACTAGTATTACAGGGAACAGGGTGCGGTTTCTGATGTGACTATTAGGAGGCAATGTGCTGCGGTACTTGAAAATAGCCTACCTAGTGTCTGTCTATAAAATCCAATCAAATCAAATCAGCTTTATTGGCAGGACTAAATACATTTTAGCATTGCCAAAGCAAGTGGGAAATAATCGGGTAGGGTTGGGGGATGGGGACACGTCCAGGGTGGGGATATAGGAGTCTGTGGTATATCAGGCTCCTCTCAGTCTATGGCAGGCAGTAACATATTGTGCTGCTATGGCCGCCGTGTTCCCCTCTTCCCCCAGCAGTATGGAGAGTCTCTCTTCCTCCTCCATGGAGGTGAAGTCTGGGCAGAGATCAGTCAGTCTCCTGAAGTGAGAGTCCCTCACTGCTGAGTATTTAGGGCACTGCAGCAGGAAATGAGCCTCATCCTCCACGGCCTCCTGGTTCCACTGCTGGCACACTCTATCTATCTATCTATCTCTCTAAAAAAAATGTGTATGCGCCGTGGCATTTTTCCAGTTTTTTTTACTCTCTCTATCTCTATCTATCTCATATCTATCTATCTATCTATCTATCTATCTATCTATCTATCTATCTATCTATCTATCTATCTATCTATCTATCTATCTCATATCTATCTATCTATCTATCTAGAAAAAATTGCACCGGATCGCACAGCAGGTTCCAAAGTATCAAAATGGAGTGCCAGTGGCTGTGAGGTCAATCCCTTATGTCCACGGAAATATAGCAAAAGAAATTCCACAGCACTTCCATGTCGGTGAAAAAAGGATGCTACTTTATTGATCGGGTAAAAAGCGACGTTTAGGTGCACCCAATGGCTTGAGAAAGGTGCCATTGAGTGCACCGAAACGTCGCTTTTTACCCGATCAATAAAGTAGCATCCTTTTTTCACCGACATGGAAGTGCTGTGGAATTTCTTTTGCTATCTATCTATCTATCTATCTATCTATCTATCTATCTATCTCTCTCCTATAGACTGCTGTTGGCTTCTTTGTCACCTTCACATGGGGTTGTCTTTGGGGTCCTCGTTGTTAGGCCACAGCCAGGGGTGGACTGGGAACTAGAAGTGGCCCTGGAAAAAAACTTAAAAGTGGCCCCATGTTGCAGACGGGTCCATTTTGAAAGAAGGCAACAGAATAGGCAGGGACAACAGAAGTGGGAGTTCTGGCAATACCACAGGGCAGAGCAATATACAGCCCCAGCGTATACCACTGTGCAGCACAACATACCGCCACCTGCGCTGCAGCATTCAACTGTATCACTGTCCTGAGGACATCACAGCCGTTGAATTCAGGAGGGCTGCTGGCCAGGTGAGCCGGAGGGAACCAGATCCCTATGTACCCAGCTTGCGGCTGTGAGGAGGGCTTGGGCGGCCCCCAGGGAATTTCCCGGCAGGGTCTTTGGCCTATCTGACCCCTCACACAGCAATGTTCTGTGGTGGGTCGGTCTGAGCCTGGTCCTGGGTCTCACAGAGGGTATTGATATCGGGTGGACTATAAGGGTCTCACAGGTCAGGGTCCACTGTATAGGGCAGTGGTGGGCAACCTTTTTTTTCAACTGAGCCAAATCTCGCCAAAACCACGATTGAAATTTATTTTGAGAGCCACAAATAGTCCTCACTGGTACTGTTATATATTGACCTCAGAACCTGGCCACTAACTTATTTTGCTATGATGTGTCCACACACCCCTTTTCACATCAACCTTTTTATGTCAATCCCATAATGTCACATTTCTGCCCCTCCATGTCACATTTCTGCCCCTCGTGTCACATTTCACCCCCTCATGTCACATTTCTGCCACTCGTGTCACATTTCTGCCACTCGTGTCACATTTCACCCCCTCGTGTCACATTTCTGCCCCTCGTGTCACATTTCACCCCCTCGTGTCACATTTCTGCCCCTCGTGTCACATTTCACCCCTTCATGTCACATTTCTGCCCCTCATGTCACATTTCTGCCCCTCGTGTCACATTTCTGCCACTCGTGTCACATTTCACCCCCTCATGTCACATTTCACCCCCTCATGTCACATTTCACCCCCTCGTGTCACATTTCTGCCCCTCGTGTCACATTTCACCCCCTCATGTCACATTTCACCCCTCGTGTCACATTTCACCCCTCGTGTCACATTTCACCCCTCATGTCACATTTCACCCCTCGTGTCACATTTCACCCCTCATGTCACATTTCACCCCCTCGTGTCACATTTCTGCCCCTCGTGTCACATTTCACCCCCTCATGTCACATTTACCCCTTGTGTCACATTTCTGCCCCTCGTGTCACATTTCACCCCCTCATGTCACATTTCACCCCCTCATGTCACATTTCACCCCTCGTGTCACATTTCTGCCCCTCGTGTCACATTTCTGCCACTCGTGTCACATTTCACCCCCTCATGTCACATTTCACCCCTCGTGTCACATTTCTGCCCCTCGTGTCACATTTCACCCCCTCATGTCACATTTCACCCCTCGTGTCACATTTCTGCCCCTCGTGTCACATTTCACCCCCTCATGTCACATTTCTCCCCTTATGTCACATTTCTCCCCCTCATGTCACATTTCCCCCCTCCATGATGGCCATCACACCTTTTTTTTACCCTGCCCTGTTCACATCTCTCATTTCCATAGTTAGGCACACTTAATTCATAATCACCACCCCCTCCCATGATGGCCATCAGTCACCCCTTTCTTTTTGCCCTGTTCACAGTTCACATCTCTCATATGAGTACATAATTCATAATCATCCCCCCCCCTCCATGATGGCCATCAGTCACCTCTTTCATTTGTCTCTCCCTGGCCCTGCCCACATCTCTCATTTCCAAGTTCCAGAGGCATATAGTTCATATTCATCCCCTCCCCCTCCATTCCCCCCAACCTTTCCTTTTTCTGTCACAGAAATTGAGTTCCCAGAGGCAGGCAGGCCAGGCCATTGCTACACCTACCGGATGACACGCTGCTGATTTGGGAGGCACAGTCTTCTTCTGAGGGCGGCAGACAGAGAGAGGATGTTGCCTTGCCGCCGCGGCGCTACACAGAAAGCCACGCCCCCTATACCACATGACCCGACTGGAGCTGTGTGGAGCCGGCCGCCGGGGCTGCACACAGGGCGCGCACTGACAGAGGCTAGCTGCAGAGTCCTGACTTTTGGGGCGGCCGCCCGAGAGGAGGGAGGGGAGTGGGCGCCTGGCACACAGAAGAGCCGCATTAAAGTGTGTAAAGAGCCGCATGTGGCTCGCGAGCCGCGGCTTGCCGACCACTGGTATAGGGTGTTAGATAAGTATGTGAACCCCAACCCTCCACTGTAAACCCATTACGCCTGCAGCAACGATCGCCTCGCTGCTTGTATCCCCGCTCCGACCACCTTTCCAGGGACCTCAGTCTTAATGACCTGTTGTTTAAACTTTTACTTAAGTAATGAGCACTTAAGACAAACGACATTTAGATTTCATTTGCATGTGGAAATCCGCTTTATTTATCTTACGTCGACTCGCGCTGGCAAATCCTGAGACGCGGCATTACTCTGCGCCGGGTGATGTATGACAGAGCAACCAAACAGGGATACTTGATCAATGCAATTAAAGAGTAATTTCTAATGGACAAACCATTAAGTGGCTGCTGCCTGCTGATTAATTGGAGGTAGGAGGTGAAGTTAAAGGTTCCTTCCCAGGAGAAGGCAGAGCAGAGAGGACTGATAGCAGACGCTGCAGGGAACGAAACATTGGAGCCTGCTCTGATGGCGGAGGTTCCTGCAAAGCTGAAAGCACCATTCAAGTCTATGGGGTTTGGGCTTGTGCATTGGAACTAGCTGCACTGTCACACAAGCGCCAGCAGGTGGCAGCACCTGTGATAAGTTGTCACTCAATGCAAGAAATTTACTGTCAGTTATTTCATTCTGTAAGAAGTATGGGGAGAATATATTATATCTGATCCTGGCCTTCGGGGAGATGCGGATTAGATTCTATAAAACAGAATTGCAGTTTTATTTTCTGCATAATTGTTTCTGGTCCTGCATTATTTTTAAGCAGCTGGTTAGGATGAGCCGGCGAGGCGCCGCACTCTACAGCTTGTGCTCTGCTATTCCTGTGGACTAGATTGCAGTTGCTGGTATTGCAGCCCACAGGTCGTATGACGCAGTCTGTAGCAGAGCGCCCACCTACCATGCACCTGGGTGTGGGTATGACCGCTGCCTCTGCAGCCCCTATAGCTAGTAGCTAGTGTTAAGCGAACTTTGTGTTTCAAGGTTCGGGTTCAAGTTATCTAAGAATTCCGTTACGGATTCCGCTACCACGGACAATAAGGCCTCATGCACACGGCCGTTGGTGTTTTGTGGTCCGCAAATCGCGGATCCGCAAAACACGGAAGCTGATCCGCGTTCCGTTCCGCAATTTGCAGAACGGAACGGGGCCCATTATTGAAATGCCTATTCTTGTCCGCAAAACGGACAAGAATAGGACATGCTATATTTTTTTTGCGGGGTCGCGGAATGGAGCAACGGATGCGGACAGCACACAGAGTGCTGTCCGCATCTTTTGCGGCCCCATTGAAGTGAATGGGTCCGCGGCCGAGCTGGGAAATATGCGGCTCGGACGCGGACCCGAACAACGGCCGTGTGCATGAGGCCAAACTTATATGCTCCGCGATAGCGGAATCCATAATAGAATTCTTAGAGAAGCCGAACTTTGTACGCCGAACTTGAAACACAAAGTTTGCTCAGCTTCATCTTTACCACAGCAGTGCTCATCATGTTCCTCCTGGTTCAGGAATAAAATGCAAGAATGACCAAACTGCCACTTGCAGAGGCAGAACAGTGTGAGAAGGATTGGCGAAAGGAAATGCAATTCCGCCAAGGTGAAGATCAGGGTCCAACAAAAGGCTATGTTCACCCCCATATGTATTTTATATATACATATACATATAAAAACAACATTGCATTTTTATATCCAGGTCATTTAATGTTAAAAAAAGGCCAAAAGCCAAAAATGCTCCTTTTTAGAATGAAAATAATAAATGATTAAAGGAGAAATAGCATAATAAATAAATATTAAATAACAGGGTGAAATAAAAACATAAAAACAAGAAATTAGTAAACAACATACAAGTTATTAATGCAAGAAAGATTTGATACAAAAAATACATATTGAAACATCAAAAGACACATGTAATAAAAGTCAAAATATAAAATATGTAATAACAATACATATTATTATTGTTATTATTGTTAATTACCATTATTTATACACACATATAACAATATCTATACCGTATTCTGGCTCCCGTTGTGACTTTTTTAGGGTACTTTCACACTAGCGTTTTGGATTCCGTTTGTGGGATCCGTTTCAGGGCTCTCACAAACGATCCAGAACGGATCAGTTCAGCCCCAATGCATTCTGAATGGATAAGGAGGATCCGTTCAGAATGCATCAGTTCGGCTCCGTTTCGCTTCTATTCTGTTTTGAAGGCTGACACCAAAACACAGCATGCAGCATTTTGGTGTCCGTCTGAAGAGGCGGAGCCTAACGGATCCGTTTTTTATTACAATGTAAGTCAATGGGGACGGATCTGTTTTAGATTACAATGTAAGTCAATGGGGACGGATCCGTTTTCAATGACACAATATGGTGCATTTGAAAACGGATGCGTTCCCCATTGACTTTCAATGTAATTCAAAACGCAAAACGGATCCGTTTTGGACTTTGTCATTTTTCTTTTAACTAATGCAAACGGATCCGTTCTGAACGGATACAAACGTTTGCAATATAGGTGCGGATCCGTCTGTGCAAATAAACAGACGGATCCACACCAACGCAAGTGTGAAAGTACCCTTAATTTCACATTTGTATGGAATTGATCAGCAGGCAATGTAGGCTTCTGCCTATGGGCAGCAGAGTATAAGAGGAAGCTCATTATCTGCACAGCACATAGTAAACCGTATCTCAAACTTTCCTTGTCAATAAACTAATCTTCAAGTTTTGATCTTTAAGATTTTCAATTTTCCAGGGTCCCAAAGTAGAGTTCTTCTCGACATTCTTTGATCCTATAGATAACTATGAGGTACAGTAAGAGTAGAGCCGACGGCCTGCAGCGCTGAGATAATTGCACCCTGAACCGTGCGGCATCATAAGGCAGCTGCTTCCGTCCTAGAAACCCTCCCTCGGGTGTAGGTATCAATTGTTATTCATGTCTACAGTGTATGGAGGTGTTATTTGTGCGTGCACTATGCGGTGATATCATTTGTGTATATAGCATGTGATGATATTAATTACTGTATGTACACAGCATATAGCGTATTTTTATTTGTACAGTATGTGGTGACATTATTTACTGTATGTATACAGTATGTGGTGGTATTTTATGGGCACCATACTGCATATGGTGATATTTATATTTACAGTAAATGGTGGCCTTGTTATGTCTACAGCATGTGGCAGTAATATTTATGAATACAGTAGGCGGTGGTATTTTTTTTAATGTAATTAGTATGTAGTGGCATTATTTTTAGTATCTCTACATTATATGATTATATCATATACGATATATGGTGATATTACTTCGGTATGCGGTAGTGTTCATACTATTTGTTTATACAGTATACGGTGATATTTAAAAGTTCACAACATATGGCGGCATCATTTGTCAGTCCAGCATCCTGAGGTCTAATTTAATTTATTATGCTTACAGTATATGGTATACAGTAAATATGTATGCAATGTATGTGGTATTCGTGTACGATATATGTTCGAGTCGTCCATTAACAATATTTGAAGGAGGTTATAGGAAACGTACTGTACATGGTGGTATAATGTGTGTGTGCAGTATATAGCGGGATTTGTTTTGACAGTATATGGCAACAGTATGTGCAAGGTATATGCTGGTGAATCTATTTCTCCGGTGGGCCCAACGTCCCCCAGTCTGACATGCACATGAGGCACATGCTCGCACCTCATTGTTATACCCCCATGAATAAAAAAAAGCATAACCATCCAACCGTCTGAAACCCAACATCGGTGCAACCCCACAACATGCACATGTTGACATTCTGGTAGATTTCTTGTTCTAATCTTTGAGTGCTCCTATAAAATTATAAGTCACAGTGCCCTTCTGCAGATGCGTCCTTCCTTACACTATGCCAAAATATGTGGCAAGAGATGACCAGCTTTGTAAAAAAAATCATGATTTTGGGATACTGTGTCATGAGATGTCTATTCTGTATGTGTCTATGTGTGGACACCCAGTGGTCGAGGCGTGAATTGCAGCCTGTCAAGGATTTTGCTATCATGTTGCAATATTGTAATTGCCGTGCCTATCATAAATCCTTTGAATTTTCGCAGTCAGTTTGCACTTTGCACGTCGGTGTGAAATAAATGGAATCATTTGCAGACGCAGCTGTTAAAAGTTCAGAGTTTTGCTCATCGACCGCAAAGATGAATCCGTCGTCAGTTCACAGACAACATTAAGCCTGTCATCCCATAAGGAATGGAAAACATTTTATGAATTGTTTAGGTCAATGTTGAAGAAAACCCATCATTAGTTAAAGCTGGGGGAATTATAGCTTCCACGTAGCCAGGAACGAATCCCTAACGGTGCGCGTCGCATTGATATCTGTGTAACAAATCCCCGGCAGCCGCCCTCTCCATCACTCTAATGAGCAATAACATTCAATCCTTAATTGATGAAAACATTTTTAATCAAAAGTATGAGGCATTTTGTGCCCTTGAGTCAGAGAAGCGGCTTTTCATCTTTACTTCGTGTTTACGTTGGTTGCTAATAGCCAAGATTCCTCACCAGACGCTGCAGGACGCGCAGTGCAGCTGAGCCGGGGCCAAGCGTGGAATTGGCGGTATGCGCCTGGTTAACAGCGGGAGGTCATTGGTAGGCATGGGGCACCTAAATGAAATAGATGGTGGTCTCTCACAGTCCTGATAAATTATATCCTTGTATTCTCCCCCACCACATTAAGTCTTTGATTTGCACCGAGAGGGGTCACCTATAATATCTGAAGCTTGTGGGCAGGTTAGCTATGGGCCTTGGCAGTGTTCCTTCCAAACTAGGCGATCAAAAACAAAATAAATGCTGCTATATAGTGTCAAATTATAAGCCACAGTTGGCTAGAGTAGTTGACTATTTTATAATAACATCACTAGTGGTCTAGAGAATTGAAGAGGTTATGTTATCTCTGGTAGTCTAGGGCAAAAAAAAATGTGGTTGCTGCCCAAATCCCTGGTGTTCTAGGGTAGGGAGGAGGGTAAATATTATTATCCCTGGTCATCTAGGCTCCAGAGAAGGGGTAGAGGCAGGCACCCATGGTGGTTTACAATAGAAAAGGAGTTAATGCCAGAATCCCTGGTGTTTAGATGCAGAGAAGAGGTTTACTGTGAGCATCCCTGGTGGTATAGGGCAGAGATGGGGTTAGTAGCACCATGCATGGTGCCCTAGAACAAACAAGGGGGGTTTATGTCAGAATTTCTGGCACTTAAGGGCAGAGAAGAGGTTTATTTTGCGCATCCTAGGTGGTCTTGGGTAGAGATGGGGTGTTATAGGGTAGGGAGTAGAGTTAATATCATCATCTCAGGTCATCTCGGGTCCAGAGAAGGGGTTGAGGTGAGCATTCATGGTAGTCTAGAGTAAAGAAGGAGTTAATTTTAGAATCCCTGGTGTTTAGATGCAGAGAAGAGGTTTACTATCAGCATCCCTGGTGGTCTAGTGCAAGCAATGGGCATAATGGCACCATTCATGATGGCCTAGAACACAGAAGGAGGTTTTATGTCAGAATTTTTGGGGCTTAAGGGCAGAGAAGAGGTTTATTGTCAGCATCCTATGGGGTCTTGGGCAGAAATGGGGATAACCATTCATGTGTGAAAGATGGTAATTTATGTCTTTATTTTATGGTTAGCATCCTCGGAGCTCGGGAAGAAAGGTGGATAATGGGAGTATCCATGGTGATCCAGGGCAGTGATGGGTATAATGGCAACACCCATGGTGGTCTAGAGAGGAGAAGGGTTGATGTCAGAATTCCTTGTGATTTTGGGCAGTGAACAGGTTATTTGTTTATATCTGGTGTCCCAAACTCCAATCCGGTTTTCTGTGTAGCTTCAAGGGAACAGTGGCCACATGAAACACGTTTTTCCAACACAGGAATCTCAGACATAGAAACTCCTCATTCAAGTCATGTGGGGTCATATCCACAACCACCTAGATGGCATTTCAGGCTTCTCAGAAGGTGCTAGTCTATTTTTCATAGCATGGTGCTTTAACTTAAAGTGTGAATGTCATATTTTTATTTAAAAAAATCAATTTTAGCACATGTTACTGCTGCAGCAGCATTATTCATAAAGAAATCTTTAGTTTCTTCACATAGCACAGTTTTCCTTGAGTTTTTCCCTTAGTTACGGCTGTTTAAACATTTACAATATGGGGACCTTCTCAAGATGGCTCCTCTGCCAGTTCTCTGAGGCCAAAACTGCTTTCCCTCACTTTCTATACACACTTGCTGTAGCAGCTTTCTGCCAGCCAATCAGATTAGATTACTGAGAGACACGCCTCCTCACTCTGAAGCCTAATGCAGCCATGCAGTGTGGAGGACCGCCCCTCTGTCTTCTGTTTATACTGAAGGGAAGACAGACAAGCCCTAGCAACGGTCTTTGAGGTACCAACAAAAAGGGACAGAGTTTTTCTTGAGCTTTTCCCTTCGTTACGGCTGTTTAAACATTTACAATATGAGGACCTTCTCAAGATGGCTCCTCTGCCAGTTCTCTGAGGCCAAAACTGCTTTTCCTCACTTCACACACACACTTGCTGTAGCCAGCAGCTCCCTGACAGCCAATCAGATTGGATTACTGAGAGACACGCCTCCTCACTCTGAAGCCTAATGCAGCCATGCAGTGTGGAGGACCGCCCCTCTGTCTTCTCTTTACACTAAAAGGAAGACAGACAAGCCCTAGCAACTGTCTTTTAAGGTACCAACGAAAAGGGACAGAGGACATTAATGAAAGCTGTTATTATAAGGACAATCATTGACAGACTAACTCAGGTATACATGCCTAGAGTTATTAGGGACTCCGATGACCCATGCCATTTCCCCTTTCAAAAATGTTGTTCTTGACGTTCTTTCATACCTCTTAGTACTGTCATCCAAATGTAATCCATTCATTTTCTTTCAGTTTTCTAACCTATTCACTCCCTGCATAATAAAGCCTAACAGAAAAAAAAAAAAACTTCAAAAGTAAATGGATTTTTTTTATAAAGAACATTTTTTTAATTACAGTTTATTTGTAGAATGAGACATGAAGTCTTTCAGATGCATTGGGTTTAAATGGAAAATTCAAACGCATATTGTAAATCATTTCTCGTACAGAAGCCAGGCAATTCAGAACTTCTTTTTTATAATCTTTTATTTGTCTCACCACTCATTTTAATGCAATGTTCTAATCATCTTCTTCTTAATCATCACTGTTCTTCTGTTCTACATGCCATGACAGCAGACTTCTCCCCTGGTTTTCTCCTTACGTTAGAGCCGTTTTTTAGTAGTGAGCTGGAGCAAAAGGGGCAAATGCCCTAGAGCCAGTAGAACCAGTCCCCCAGCCCATCTGCACCCCAAGGAGTCCTCTCTAAATATCCTTCCTGGAAGGTCCCCTCAAGGCGATGATTACGCTGCTACAGATGTGTCCACTCTTACCTTACCTCTCATTTGGTCGAGAACTTAAATTTCTCATGAAGCTAATTCAATACAGTATTGCAACATGTTCTACAAAGTCTCAACAGGCTGCAACTCACATCAGAACCACTGGGTGGCCCCATGTAGCTTAGACATCTTCTGACAGAGTATCACAAAATGATGTTATTTTAAAATGCTAGTCATCTGGTGCAGGACCATGTCCAGCCATGATGAAAGGTGAACCAGGGCACATATGCACATGAAAACCTCACTGTATGGCCATACTATGGGAGGTGGGCCCAGATGGTCTTATTTAGACAAGTGTGAAGGCACAAAAACTGGAAAAACTAAGAAGTTTTCTGCTTTCTAAAAATTGGAAGGTACAAATTAAACCAACTTAAGAATCTCCTATAGTCTTTATATGATCTTGACGTTGGGTAACTTCATAGATAGTTTCCTTTACTTGTCTCGTACATATCCTGGGTTTTACCATAAAATCTACTACTTGACCATGAAAAAAATTCTGTTGATCAAAAAACGTGGCACTGCAATGGAGGGGGGTCCAGGTTGATCTATGCATGTGTTCACCTTTACTATTCCATGACTTTGCTTAAGGACTCCACTTTTTCATGATACAAACACAATACATTATTGTGCAGGCAAAACCATGAAAAGGCTGCAGTTCACATCACAACCACTGGGTGGCCACATGGAGACACATATATCATAAGCATCTCCTGACAGAATATCACAGAATCATGTTTTGCTTTGTTTTCCCAAAGATGATTATCTGGATTCATACATTTCTGCCATTAAGTCTAATTTTTTCTTTTTATGAAATTTATAAAAAAAAGTACAAATTACTATAATAAGGATTTTAAATTGGTCATTGACTCTATGAAACTACTCTCTCCGTTGGACATTCCCTACATATTAGAAGGCTCTCTTGACATTAAAATGGTAACAAAATCCCCCTCCAAGTGATAGGCTATGATCTGTGGTGAAACTTGCCAGTAAGTGTCCTGCAGTGCCTCCACAGGAGAAAAGAAGAATTACACATTGTCCATTTCCATCAATGAGTTGCTTCTATAATGCAGGACAGGACGGGTCCTCCAGAGCGAGAGGCGCTCTTCTGCAGGTGAACTTTTCACTATGACCAAGAGATGAGGATCTTTAACAGAGACATCCCCCCCATCAACCCAGAATTACCTAAGGAAATGGGTCTAGTAATCTAGACAACCCCTTTTTGGTGTGTCTAACCCTTCCGGGCCATTAACCCAGAATTACCTAAGAAAATGGGTCTCGTAATCTAGACAACCCCTTTTTGGTGTGTCCTAGTAGAAGCGTATAAGAAGACTAAATATTGTCTGACAATTTTTTTTTAAAAATGCAAATAGATAAACTGCTGAACATCTTGATACATATTACTAATATATATATATATATATATATATATATATATATAAATAAATAAATAAAAATTGCCCGAGCTTTAAGTCACTTTCCTCCTTTGAAATGATGTTTCACAATGATAAACGAGTCTCCTTTGTAGCTCCCGGACACTTCCAAAAAAAAAAATGAAACACGGGGGGAAATAGAGCCGACTTGTCAATGACTTTGATCTCCTCCTGGAGGTTTTTTCTAGTTGGTAAAACGAGAGCATCGGACTGCAAAGCAGCAGGTGCTCGAAGCCTTCTACATATCAAAGATGAAATCAGGATTCCCCCTGTGATAGCTCCGGGCCCTGGATGGAAGAGCCAGCGAGTTCAAGGCATTTACTCACTTTGCAATCCTAATAAAGTCTGCTATTGACTGGATCTG
The DNA here is from genome assembly GCA_033119425.1 of Bufotes viridis. NCBI lineage: Eukaryota > Metazoa > Chordata > Amphibia > Anura > Bufonidae > Bufotes > Bufotes viridis. Next base: position 11,623,405 of record CM065591.1, on the reverse strand, counting down.
ATTACTGTGATAATGAGAATAACAGGAACCCTTGATAGGACCAGCAACAAAGTTCAGGTTCTGGATACAAGGTGTCAGGGCCCCTCAGCAAGACCGGAGACCCATTACTGTCCTAGGCAGCAACAGGCAACATACACTGCATTACAAGAGAGATATTGGGGCTGTATGACCTTGTGCACATATTGTACACAGGCCAGGGGGAGAACATAAAAAGGGGGAAAATGGGGCAAAAGTAAAAAAAAAAAAAAAAAAATCTCACTGATCCCCCTGCCGCTTCTCCAGTGCCCTCAGCGCTACTGTCCAATTTCTGCTCCTGGCTTGACACAGGAAATGGCAGGAGATGACCTCTGAGTCAGTCACTGGCCACAGCAGTTTCCCACCTCACCGATTCTCTGCCACTGCCATTGCTCCAGTCTCTGCTGCTTCCCACTTCCTGCCCCCCCCCAGCTTGACACAGGAAGTGGAAGGAGATGCCCTCTCGGCCAATCACTGGTCACAGAAGTTTCCCACCTCAACCAATAATTGACTAATTAGACATCACCGCAGAGAGCCACCGCCACTGCGGTCCTCCAATGGCTCCAGTCCCTGCCGCTCTCTGCAGTGTCCTACCTCAACCACTGATTGGCTAAGAGGTAGAGATGAGCAAATTTCTTAAAATTCGACTTCGGTCCGATTTGATTGAGGCCTGAATAAATTCAATGAGAAACAAAAGTTCTTTGATTGCCTGTAAATCTCTTTTGCTCTCCCTTTCTCTCTCTTTCTCTTGAATTAAATCACAGACAATCGGAGTAAAAAAAAAAATGGGTCAAATTTACATGTTTTAGAATTGATGCACCCATCTCAACTTATTGGGGCCATTTCTCCTGCCTCCATTCATGGCACCTCTCAGGAGATAATCCAACTTTTTTCCACGAAATTTGATGGTAGGTCTGGAAATTCCATGTCTCATGATACCTTGCCCATCTATCAGGAGCAACGATTGCACAGATCATTCCAAATCATGAGAAAGATGCTGAACACAAAGAATAAAGATTTAACTTACTGTTTTTAGCCTTTATCTGCCCTGACTAAGGGAGGGTGACTTGTTGCTGCCCCCTCAGGTACCCTGCAATGAAGACATATGCCCCACCAGCTTTTCTGAAGCTTAGACACAAATGAAGGGCTAACGCACAGGAGAGGCTACAGACTGTGCTACATACAGCAGCATGCAGCATGTCACAGGCAATGTGTAAACTCCAGCTCACTGCAGGGAGGAACAAGACGATTGGTTGGTTATAGTTTTGCATTGTCCAGAGGATACTGGAAGCAGACTGGAGGACTTTCAGTGACAACAGAAGACTTCATAGGGCTATGAAGATTTGCAGTTGTCACCAACACATTTTTGGATTTTAGCTACCTAACGGAATTTTGGAGTTGCCCTTTAAGGACTGAGATATTGCCGTATGCTTTCTGTAGTTTTCCACAAGGCTGAACCAAGGTCTAAATAACTCTGCACTTGAGCTGAATTGCTCCTACCCAGTGCAATATCACACAAAAAAACTCAGCAGAATGAAACAAATTGAAAGCTTCAAATTGTCCTCACAGGAAACGAAACAATGTATTGTTGAATGTTAAGAACATTTTAGTCGTTTGACATTTCAGATGTAATTTTCAGTATACATGAAGGATAAAAATAACGAGCGGCTACTGCTCCTCTGGGATGATTTCTGGTAATAAATGTCATTTAACCCATTATTTTAAAGGGCCAAATGCGGCATAATCTCTGCAATGATTCCACATATTGCATAGTCAGGGGTCACTGACAACGCAAGGGTGAAATATAATAGAAGGAATTTGGCTACATTTTGCTTTCATTTGCAGTTGACCCATGAGGGCATTTGTAGTCATCTCCAGAGCTATCTTCACAATTCTGCCTATAGTATCAGCTCTCAGACCGCACAATGGGCTCTCTGTAACCTGCTACCTAATATACAGTGTTTCAGCCTATCCATGTGTACAGACAGGAACACAAACTAGTCTAACATCACTTATCAGAAGAGCCCTTACTCTTTCTATGCATATGCCCACTTTTACTCTGTGCTGCTGCATTGTATTTTACTTATATTGAGGAACTTTGGTGTCAGCGTGTAGATGATGGAATGGTCTGCTGTTTAACAGACAGGGAAATCCCCAATTCTCGTTGTCAATCTACACATGTGGCTTATATACTGGCTGTATCTTTCTCCTCATCTGACTGCTCTGATGTCTCCTTATCACTCTCTGATGTCTCCTTACTGCTTAATTTTGCTACAGTGTAACTGTCAGCATCTTCTTAGCAAAGCTCTAACTGAGTGTTGCCAAGGAAAGTCTGTCTACAGTCTATCAGATAGGCAGTTACAGTTAAAGGGGTTTTCCCATCTCAGACAATGGGGGTATATCGCTAGGATATGTCCCATTGTCTGATAGGTGCGGGTCCCCCCGCTGGGACCCACACCTACAATGAGAACGGAGCAGAGAAGTGAGTGGAGGGCGCACTGCGCATGTGCAGATGCCCTCCATTCATTTCGACGGGGCTGCGAAAATAGCTGAGTGCTGTAAGTAAGCAGTGAGAGGGTTAACTTTCCGGACTTGTAGCTACAATAAACAAAAGTTAGTGATGGGGAGGAATGAGAAGCAGCATGAAGGTGAAAGAATCAACAAAAATCCATAGTTTTCTCTCAGGAGTGCCCCCCCCCCCCTTCCTGATGCCCTAGGCAGGTGTCCTCATGAGCCTTGTTGTACATATGGCCCTGGTCAGGATCAAAGGAAAACATTGCACCAGCCACAGCTTGCTGACGGTTTCCATTGAGCAACAGTAGATTTCTCTGCATTATTTAGGGCTAAAGCTTTACTTCACACATATATCTCCCAATCGTTTGGCTCCTTGCAGCCTGCTTTCTGGGTTAAAATTACCCATGATCCCCTGCAGGGTTCTCTTCTTTTACTCCACGAGGGGCCCCTGCAGAGCATTACTGTTGGCATTATTAATACTTTCATCATTGTGCAAATTTCTGCCGTAACTGACAAACATGCAGACCTCGCTGTGATTGATTGCGCTGATTACGATGTTATTAACCGCGCTGCCGTGTCCAAGGTCATCGGAAAGTGGGCTTAAATATAAACAGGGTTTTTCTAGCGATGAATAGTAAATGTTTCATTCACTCATATCATCCGTTTACCTCCTTACGTCCAAGGCAGTGTACTGTTTCTCTGCTTACTTGCAATTAGAGATGGGCGAAGTTTTGAAAAATTTGTTTCAGCCGATTTGCCGAAGTTAGCCAGAAAATTTGATTTGTTCCGAATTAATTCATCACAAATCGCTATAAATCAGGTATATCCGGACGTCACGGTGGTTGAGGGACTGTATGGAGAGGGCTGCTGCAGTAAGCCCACTCCATACACGGCGTGTGCCGGTAGTATCATACAGCAGACACCCAGCCGCAATGATGAGGAATGGTGATCCCGCCAAACCCCATCCTTTAACACCTCAGATGCCGTGATCAATATCGATCATGACATCTGTGAGGTAAACGGAAGGGATGCGGCTCATTTCACTGCTTTTTCACTGTGGGGGCTCCAAACGGTTACCATGGCAGCCTGGACCCTTCGAAGGCTTCCCATGGCTATCATGGTAACCTCCCTGCCACTCTGTGCATGAGGCACAGCTTAGCAAGTAGCACATCAAAATGCTATTCACCCTAATAGATCTCTTTTAGGTAGAATAGGACAAGGGATAAAAAACCCCAGGTTCTAGCACCCTAAGGGGGGTTAAAGTTATCACTGTTAAAGTAAAAAAATAAATATTTAAAATATGAAACTTTTTTAATCACCCACCTTACCCAATTTTACATATAAAAATATACAAACAATAAAAAACATAAACATATTAGGTATTGCTGTGTCTGAAAATGCCTGAACTATTAAAATATTTTTTTAAAGTTTCCACTGTGCTGATCACCGTAACAGGAAAAAAAATTAAAAGCACACAATTCTCATCTTTTCCCTCCAAAAAATTGAATAACAGTGATCAAAAAGTTGTACGTACCACAAACAGCATACCAATGAATTCTACAGTTTGTCCCACAAAAAACAAGCCCTCATATAGCTCTATAGAAAGAAATATAAAAAAGTTACGGCTGTCAGAATATGGTGATGCAAAGAAAATTTAGATTTTTTTTTTTTTTAAAGTTTTTATTTTTTTAAAGTAGTAAAAAAAATAAAAAATCGTTTGGTATTGCCATATTTGTATTGAGCCATACAATAAGGATGTCACGTCATTTTGATCACACAGTGAACGTCGTGATTTGAAAACCCCCAAAACATTGGCGGAATTGTAGTTTTTTTTCAATTATGTTGTTTGACAGTAAATATTAATCAGCTCTGGCATACCCACTGCTCCAGCCCCAATTATTGTTATTATTTTGAAAATACCATTAATTCCATAGAGCCGTACATCAAGAGGGGGTTTTACAAAGATAATGTAAAAATGCAATAAACAAGAAACTATTAACAAATGAGGTAGGAATAAGTAAATGTAGGAATAAACAAAACTGAAGCAGCATAAGTCTCCCTGCACTCTCCCTAAAGTCTCCCTGCAGGTTCCCTGCAGTCTCCCTGCACTCTTCCTAAAGTCTCCCTGCAGGTTCCCTGCAGTCTCCCTGCACTCTCCCTGCACTCTCCCTAAAGTCTCCCTGCAGTCTCTCTGCACTCCACCTGCAATCTACCTACACTTTCCCTATCCAATATTCTCCTTTTAATCATTTAATTCATTTATACTGTGTAATCGCTGGGGCCCTATACTCGGCTATGTCCAGTAGTCCCATAGGCACATGCTCGGCCGCCATTCCATTCCCAACGGCAGACATAGGACCCCTGTTCGGTGGGGGTTCCTGCAGTTGGTCCATCCCTGATCAGATAGTTATTGCCTATCCTGTGGACAACCCCTTTAAGATGTTTCTGTTTGAGACTGAGATAGTGATGGTCTTAAATTGGGACTGTACCTTGGAAGAGCAGTGTACAAGGTAAAAACACCAGCAGAACTCTGTCCCTGGTCCTGATAGTTTGTTACAATGTGTCAGTGCAGGTAAAATGTGTCAAGCTAACAGAGGATTGCCTACAATAGATGTGAGAAGCATTAGGTCTGTGGAGATTATTATTACTCTGCATGTAGACATATATAACCTATTCACCAACTGAGTCTTCAGAATGACCGAAACATAAAACTGTATCCTAGAACTGCAGAACTTTTTTTTTTGTTATTATTGATCTTTTTTATTGATTTCAGCTAAACATAAAAATGCATTTAGAATTTTTTAGGATCCAGAGAATTACACAGGTATTGTACAGTAATATTGTGTAGATATTATAAAGCACTGTTATTCGATTACTTTCTGTATGGATCTTGTATATGGTCAGTATATGGTTGTATTACCTGAGCTCTGTATAGCGGTATTGTTAGAGCACTATATGGTCCTATTATTTGTACTGTATGTAATGGTATGGTGATCTGGGCTGTGTATAGTGGTATTGTTATTAATACACAGTATGGTTGTAATATTAGAGCACTGATGGTATTATCTAGTATGGTGATATTATTTGGGGTCTGCATGGAAGTATTATTTCAGCACTTAATGGTGGTATTATGTGGGATCTCTATGGTAGTACTAGTATTCATAGAGCACTGTGGCGGTAGTATTATTAAAGCACTATATGGTGGCATTTTTAAAGCTCTGCATAGTGGTTTTATTAAAGCGTTGCATAGTAATATTATTTGCACAATACAAGGTAGTATTTTGGTTATGTCTGGTGCTATTTTAGAGCACTTTATGGCGATTTTATTACAGCACTGTAGTTGTATGGTGGTATTTGAATTTGTATGAGGATATCATTAGAGCAATGTTGTTTATTTATTGTATTAGGAATAACAGCAGGGGGCACACTCAACATGAGGGAGCAGGCTGGGACAATGATATATAAAACCAGATAATACCTTTAAAGATAAATAAAAATAGATATAAAAATAACAATCAGTGGATTATAAGCATACAGCAATGCACCTACTCATACACAGCGATGGAACCAACTGCTAGATGTACATGTGCGCACTCCACTTCACCACAATAGTCATTAATGGATAATATTCACAGACTTATAGGTTATATTCCACCCTAAAGTGGTGAGTCTCTGTATGCAATTATCCACAAGATGCCTAGATATGCATCAGTAACGGTACAGTTAATACAAGAACCCACTGGTTCGTAATCCGCTTAAAATTCAGTGCCCATGAGCCAGTTCCACAACTTATAAAGGGGATCACTGTTATTGCACTGGTAACAGAGTTAGTAGCAGAGTTAGTAGTATTGCATTAATCCTTGAATCACAGGTTAAATCCACCGAATCCCCAAAGGATGTCTCCAATAGCGGTACAGCCAGTACAGATACTTACTAGTGCTTACTTCTCAGTCCGGTACATATGTAGTGACTCCACACAATAAGGAACTGCTGCTTGTTATGTTAATATCAACTGTAATAGTGCACCATCCTTATGGACATAAACATACACCAACTGCCTTACCTCATGTTCCCGAAGCTGTACTATAGAAAGACCGCCATATTGCGCCTCCTTACACCAGCAGAGTCCCACGTGGTGTTCAGGCCTATACGCGGCGTCCCACGTGACCCTGGAGGCAGCAGAACGCTCTGAACAAGGGAGGAGGTGTGGGTCCTATTGGGTGTAGCAGCTGATATCTCTTGTCCGTTTTGATGTATTAGTTGAGCACTATATGGTAGTATAATTAGTACACCGTATGGTGGTATTATTAGAATGCTGCATAGTGGTATTATTAGATCAGCATTTGGTGGCTTTTACAGTGAATTCTGAGACCTGGGAATAGGATAGGCTTGACAAGGCCTAGGTGACTAAAAGTTTACTGAACTATAATAAAGTAATATATATATATATATATATATATATATATATATATATATATATATAGAACTGTCACCTAGGCCGTGAACAAATGAACCAACATAGCATATGGCTAATGCCCATGTGATACAAAAAGAGGTGGTAGTCACAAGACACTTCTTACCCTGATAATGTCCTCATTGGCGCTGAACTTTTTTTTTTACATGCATAAAAATGTTGTAGCTTCCTGGCTCTTAGGAATGTGGTGAGGTGTCGGTTCTGATAACTGTAGAAAACTAGGGGCTTGTATTTGATCACTAGCTATATTGTATTACATTAAATATATTACATTAGATATATATTATATTAATAGAAATATTACTGTATATGAAGTAAATAATTACAGGGAAAGAACCACTAAAAATAAACCCTGCTACACAAGGTTTGTTTGGAGCTTGCTACATCTGTAGAATATTTTGACAGTGTAATACCGATGGATGCAGTGCATAGCAGTTTTATTTTGGCACCTGTTTGGAAGATATATTTGGCCAGTAAATCGTACTGTTATTTGGACACGGCACTAAATGGTACATAAAAAGGGGTTCTCTGGGTTTAGAGCTGAACCCGGACATACCCATAATTTCACCCAGGCAGCCCCCGCTGACTTGAGCATCAGAGCAGTTCATTCTCCGATGCTCTCCCTTGCCCTGCACAGGATTGCGCAGGGCAAGGGCTCTTTTATTTATAAAATAACGGGCGCTAGAACAGTAGTGCATACTTAACCACATTGTATGAGTGGTTAACTGTGACTGGTGGCTGTGGCTGGTGTCACTGAGTGATGGCTGAGACTGCTGGCACTAACTGGTGGCTGAGACTGCTGGCACTGTGACTGGTGGTGTCTGAGACTGCTGGCAGCGAGTGGTGTTGTGGCTGAGAGTGCTGGGAGTGTGCAACTGTGTGATGCATAGTGTTGAGCGCGAATATTCGAATTGCAAATTTTTATCACGAATATCGGCACTTCGAGAATTTGCGACTATTTTGAATATAGTGATATATATTCGTTGAAACAAATATTAGTCTTTTTTTTTTCATCTGATCCCATTGCCTGCCTGCTTTTTGCTTGTGGGCCAATGTGAGAAGGCTGCAATATCGTAGTCTGTAGTGAATTAGAATATTCCACATTATTTAATTTATTTCATCTTATGCGAAAAATCGGCAATGTAATATGCGCGTTAATCGAGTAAGGGCGGGTTATAGGCAACTTTCCTATTGGGTTGGCTTGCTAGAATTCGCGAATATGTAGAATATAGTGATATATTTGTAAAAACAAATATTTGTTTTTTGGGTTTTTTTCATCTGAACCCATTATATTTACTTATTGGTTCAGATGAAAAAAAAACAAAAAACGAATATCAGTTTTTACGAATATATCACTATATTCTACATATTCACGAATTCTAGCAAGCCAACCTAATAGGAAAGTTGCCTATAACCCTCCCTTACTCGATTAACGCGCATATTACATTGCTGATTTTTCGCATACAAGAGAATAATCTCAAATACGAATATTCGCAAATATTCGTAAATATTCTACCACATATTCGCGAAATATCGCAAATTCGAATATTGCTCCTGCCGCTCATCACTAGTGATGTGGGGACAGTAATGGCAGTGGTCCGACGTGGAGAGCACACCATAACCTGCGAGCAGTGGCGGTGATTGGCCCTTGCTCAGGTGTTGGCGGTACGGGCGGCATGGGGAGCACCGTAGGATGATTGGTCGGCGCACTGGTGTGGGCGGCGCGGTTGCGTGTGGGGCGGCGGTGATTGGCCGGTGCGCTGGTGTGGGCGGTGCAGGCAGCGTGTGAAGCGGGGTCTGTTAATTGGTCAGCACGCTGCGCATGCCCAGTTCAGTTATCGGCACACACGCACGGACACACAGCCCTGAGTACGCACACAGGGCTTTTATTATTATGGATAACACGCTGCTGGACGGAGGCTTAAGCCCAGCAGTGTGTTCGGTGACGTCACCGGCTCTGATGGGCGGGCTTTAGTGCTGCCATAGCTGTATTACAGGCTAGGACAGTGCTGAAGCCCGCCACTGCCGGTGACGTCACCAGGCTCACTGCTGGGCGGAAGCCGGAACTCCACAAAATGTCTTTGCCCTGCAAAAACTGCTCCGATGCTCTTGTCAGGGGGGCTGCCTGGGTGAAATTCTGGTATGTCCGGGTTCAGCTCTGAACCCGGACAACCCCTTTAAATAAACTTCTTGATGCAAACTAACCTACATGTAAGGCCTTAAAGGCTATGTACACCTTTGGAGTAAATTTCTTTATTATTGCACTGTACTCATTTTGAGCCAAAAATATTTTTTTCAATTGGTCTTTATTCAAAATATGGAGTCCTGTTCTCTGTACAGAGCTGAGATGCTCTAATAGAGGGATCTGGATTCTCTTTCTTTTTTGTCAGTTGGGAAGCTGACGGGCTCCTCATCTCTGCTCGTTGACCGTATAAACACTCATTATAGCTCAGTTCTTATCTTACTGATAAGTATGTGGCCTAAATACGTGTTTATGACCTTTTAGTAGTTTAGAGATAACGGCTATTAGATGACCGGCACAAAGTGAAAGTACCAGTCACACAGCTGGAAAACAATTGACCCTTTGTGATAGACCGGCTCAATATTTTTAATAAAGGCTACTTGAAAATTCGATTTTTAGCCAAAAATGAATAAAATACAATCATAACCAAAAATTGCCTCCGAAGGTGTACAAAGCATTCAAGTCACTATTTTCTTGGATTCGCAGGGCAGCATTAGAGGGTATGTTAACATCCATCAATTTATGTGCGCTCCGTATGCACATAGCGTACTAAGTTCATTCCTTCTAGTCATCTTGTAGAGCGACTTCTCTTTTGAATCAATGTCTCCTGCTGGCTTAGAAGCAGCAGACTGTCATTGTGCTGCCATTAGGGCTATGATCTACTACCAGAACCACATCATTACATTATTACCCACACCATTAGTGATTCTCCTTCTCCACCACCCCCTCCAAAAAATGTACTTACAGAGTAGATCTGATGGTGATGCTTCGACTTTAATTCAGTTCAAAGTATGTATTAAATGTAAAATAACATTTTTTTTTATTTTTCTTCGAGGCCCCGAGCTGAAATAATTTCAGAAAATTAATTCCTTCCCTGACAGAGAGCTCGGAAATTTCCTAATTTAAATCCCTGTGGCAATTAAACGCAGAGCACACTTTGGACCTTAGGTCTCGCGGTCCCGTCAGTGTAAAGCTCCTGCAATATTAATGGATCGGATACCATTAAAAGGCAGATTTTCCACTATGCTGTCGGAATGAGTGCTCGAGAGTGTCACGACCCCTGGTGAAGGAGACCTAACGAATTTTGACTTAATCGGCGAAAAAATTGAAAGAATGATAATGGCGTATTTTAAGTTAAAAGTGAGAAGAATGAATTGAAGAACGCCAAAAAAAAAAAAAAAAAGAATAAAAGGGGAATATAGTGTAAAAACTTATGAAGGAGGGTTTCAAGAAATGTGTCCGTTCTGCTGCTTTCTGGATGCTTTCGGGATGCAGGGACATGTTGCTGCTGCTCTGCTTCATCAGTGATGCTTTGCTGTACTGTAGCAGGTGTAATGTTATCACAAGGCATTGTAGACTGGTCTAGTATACAAGGCAGTATGACTAGATACGTTAGAATATCAGCTCAGCTCTAAAGCAACAACTGCACCAGGGTCTCCCAACCATCAGGTGCCTGTGATGTTGTGTGGCTGGCCCCATAGCACCCCGTGCAACAGCAGCCTCTGCTCCCTTGATACTGCTAATTGACCTTGCAGAGCTAGCTAGTACAGTTGTATGGGCAGCTCTGGATGTGACTGGAGAATAAGACATTACATAACTTATTGTCCGGGCCTGATTTATAACAAATAAGGCCGCAGTCAACAAGTTCGGTAGCTGACTCTACCTCCTCCCCCCAAGTGATCATACTTTTTAATATGCAAATTAAACCTTTGGTGCAATGAGGGCATGACCATTGCACCAAAGGGTTTGATAGGGAGGTCACCAGTGCCAGATTCCCTTTAGGGTGCACATGGTCCATATGTATTTTGCGGTCCTCAAAATGTGGATCTGCAAAAATATGGATGACGTCCATGTAACGTCTGTGTCGCCTCCGTTTTTTTGCAGACCTGTTGTAACAATGCCTATTCTAGTCCACCAAAAAGACAAGAATAGGACATGTTCTGTCTTTTTTGTGGGACTGCAGAACAGACATACGGATGCAGAGAGCACACGCTGTGCTGTCTGCATTTTTTACGGACCCATTGAAATGCAGATTGGATGTGGACCATAAATCCGGTCGTGTGAATGGGGCCTGAAATATACAGTTGCAGCAAATTTTAACTTGCTTATTTCAATGGCCTTTGCTGCAATAAATAGAAATGTAAAGTTTGCCGCAACAGTTTATTGCGTGTTATGTTTCACATGGTTATTCTTCCCTGGTAGTTACACCCATTCACAGGGACATTTGGAAGGAGGGAGATATACAATGCATTCGGAAAGTATTCAGACCCTTTCACTTTTTTTTTTTTTTTACATTTTTGCTCCATGGAAAAAAAAAATCTATTTTTCGCCTATCAATCTTCTCTCGGTCCTCTAGTGAGATAGTGAGATAGTTATGAGAAATCAGAAATGAAAAAAGTGAAAACAAAATTTAAAAAAGGAAACGGAAAAACTAAAATTTATCCTGGACATAATTATTCAGACCCTTTGCTCTGACACTTGACGTTTCGCTCTGGGACCTCTCACTTCTCTTGATCATCTCTGAGATGTTCTACGCCCTGATTGGAGTCACCTGTGGTAAATTCAGTGGATTGGACATGATTTGGAAAGACACAGCCCTGTCTATATAAGATCTCACAGCTGACAATGGATATCAGAGCAAAAACCAAGCCATGAGGAGGAAAGAACTGCCTGTAGAGCTCAGAGACAGGATTGTGTGGAGGCTCAGATCCCAGGAGCATAGTGGCCTCCATAATTCTTACAGGGACAACATTTGGAACAACTAGGCTTCCCCTCCAAACTAAGTAATTGGGGGAAAAGGCCTTGGTAAGGGAGGTGACCAAGAACCCAATGGTCACTCTGGCTGAACTCCAGTGATCTTGTGTGCAGATGGGAGAAACTTCCAGAAGTTCAACCATCATTGCAGCCCCCATCAATGGCCCTTAGCACACAACCAAGACAAGATAGGAGCAGCTTAGGGACAACTCTGTAAATGTCCTTGAGTGGTCCAGCCAGAGCCCAGAACCCAATGGAATATCTCTGGAGAGACCTGACAAAGGCTGTCCACCGACGGCTCCCATCCGACCTTTGCACATCACCAAATCCAGATGTGCAAACCTTGTGGCATCATCCCCAAGAAGACTGGAGGCTGGAATCACTGCCAAAGAGGCTTCAACTAAGTCTTGAGTAAAGGGTCTGAAGACTTATCTCAATGTGAGATTTTAAATTTTTCTGTTCAATAAATTATGGGGAAACATATTTTTTTTTTACTTTTTTTTTAAATTTTAGCATGACAAGCAAAATAACCAAATGTGGGAAAAATGAAAGGGTCTAAAGACTTTCTGAATGCATTGTACGTAGCTTTGGATCATAATGTCTCTATGACAGATCTGCTCGCTCTCATTATCTGATCTCCTGGAGGTCAAATGTCTCCTCAATGAGGGTCTGTCAGGACCCCACAATCTTATATGTCAAGGGACCATAATGCTCTTTGCAGTCCTGCACGTTCAATATTTATCCAGATACCTTTGCTTTGATTCATGTCCCGGACCCCCCACTGATCACACATCTAAGTATAGGTAATCAATGCATTTTCCTGCAAAACCCATTCAGTACTTGACTCGCAATTTCCCTGCAGTCCTATGTATGAGTTGTGTCCCATTACAAGCACAGCTCTGCAATCCCTGATATACATCATTATTAATAGATCAGAAAATTATCGCTAACGACCTGCAACGTTTGTTAATGACAAGAATAAAAATATTTAATATCCTTTCCAGATTTCAGCCTAAAACTTTATAGAGCCAATCACCCCCCTTCCGAAAAAGCACGCCTCACGTAGACGGCCCGCAGTAAATATCGACATTATAATGTAATTCAGTAAAGAGTTGATGGCGCGTGATATTGATACATGAAGCTGTCTTGTGACATCAGCCTGATTTTGTGCCTAGGAGAAGAGTTCAAAAGAGGAATGCAAATTTTCTAGCCTATCTATCTATCTATCTATCTATCTATCTATCTAGCAAACAATCTATACAGAGATATGGGATAGATACGTAGATAGATAGAGATAGATAGATAGATAGATAGATAGATAGATAGATAGATACCATTTTAACTGATTAGAACAGAAATTGTGTTTAATAAAAAATAGCTGTAAAAATAAATAGTAACAAACATTTTACAAACTGTAAAAAACAATCTGCATATCCGTTTTTCAGTTAATAGGTGAAGACAGGCGTTAAAAATATCATGTGCCAAAAAAATAAATAAAAATAAAACACAGATAAATAAATTGATTATAACACTTGGAGAATCTGTTAATCGTGGTGCTTCTTTGAATGTATAATTTTTTTCTTACTAGTATCAAATTATTGTACAGAATTTTTTTATAAATACATTAATGATACAAAATATCAGTGAGCAGCAGAGTAAGACACTAATAGCCAGATTTGGTTACAGGCAGTGGGTGTGGGGGAACAGACTAAGCCCTAAGGTCAGGGCAGGTAGCGGAGAGTTAGTCAAACAGATAATCACATCTTTACTGGTAACTAGAGACTAGGAACCTAAAGCTCAGGCACCTTCCCTTTGAAAAAGGTGCCTTATATACCATGGGGCGGCTAGCCATAGGCCATAGCCATGGGGAAGAATTTGGACAAGCATGATTGCTCCGTCCTTTGAAAGGGCCTACATATCTTATGGCAGACCAGGAAACCTTCCCATAGGGCAAAATCTGCTTCTATCTTCTTCTCAGGGTTCCTCATGGTTCTTCTTCTAAGGGACATGGCATGCTTTTGCTAGATTGTAGGAGCAGGAGGATTAAAAGTGTTGTCTGAGCTATAGAAATTTGTGATCTATCCCATAGGGAAAAAACGCAGGTCGCAGCCTGCAGAAGTCATGATCCATTCTGGCAGCCGGAGCCAGCACTGACTAGCAGAAGAGCGGGACTAGACCACCGGTGAGGTGGGAGAGCCACAAGGATGAGTTACACTCTACACTCTTGCCCGCAATGAACAGCAGAGCAGTGGCAGGCATGGGATGCCAGCGCAACACATTCATTGCAACTGACTGCTCCTTTAGCACATTAGTAACCACACACTGTCTTTATGATAGTAGGCGGTGCTATTGCCGAGTCTGTTGGTTGAAGGGGTTATCCAGGCTACAGATATTGGTGACTTAATCCTCAGGATAGGTCAAGCATATCAATATCAGATCTATGGTGGTGTGGCTCCCAGCACCCCTCCACTGATCAGCTTTTTTTAAGAAGCTGTGGGGCCGAAAACTTTACAGCGTACATAGCTGGAAGCAGACAGCTCCATACACTGGGTAGTGGCCATTCTGGGGTACAGCAGCTTAGCTCCAATTGAAGTGATATGCAATATGCCAGCATTGGGAACAGCACAGTGTACCAAGCCTCCATTCAATGTATAGTGTCCACCATGGTGCAAGATGTCAGATCCCCACTGATCTGATATTGATGACCTATCCTGAGGATAAGTTGCTAAGGTATTAAAGGAGCAGTCAGTTGCAATGAATGTGTTGCGCTGGCATCCCATGCCTGCCACTGCCCTGCTGTTCCTTGCGGGCAAGGGTGTAGAGTGCAACTCATCCTTGTGGCTCTCTCACCTCACCGGTGGTCTAGTCCCGCTCTTCTGCTAGTCTCCGGCTGCCAGAATGGATCATGTCTTCTGCAGGCCAAGACCTGCGTTTTTGCCCTATGGGATAGGTCACACATTTCTATAGCTCAAACAACCCTTTCAATCCTCCTGCTCCTACAATCTAGCAAAAGCATGCCATGTCCCTTAGAAGAAGAACCACGAGGAACCCTGAGAAGAAGATAGAAGCAGATTTTAACCACTTCTGTCTTCTCTTGTGAAGTTTACTTGAGCTGCAGCCCCACTGACTCTACTGGACCTGGTGATTGTCTGAGTAGGTCAGGTCCCTGAGAAGAGCAACCATGAGGAACCCTGAGAAGAACCTCGAAGCTTCTGTCCATTCTCATGAGCTTTACATAAGCGCTATGCGGTGAACATTGGAAGTGAAGTGACAAAGTGAAAAACTGCACATGGGGGACATATTATGTTACAAAAATATACAGGTATACAAACATATCGAAAAAAGATGTACATAGTGGTTTACAAAAGCTTTTCTTCTAGGGAGTACTATCTTTGTAAGTAAAGGTAGCCCCCAGGGGTTGGGTCGCTCCATACCAGACAGACATATAGCCTTAGTGTGAAGGGATCAGTCGTGATCGTGATGTGAACACTTTCTAGAATCCCAATTTTATTTTTACTAAGCAAACTTCGAGGGGCTGAATAAAACTTCAGACCTTCTCAATTAACCCCACAGAGGGAAAAGTCTTAGGATTTACACAGTTCCTGCCCGGCCATTCTCCATCCCTAATAAAGCCGACTGTTTGCAATCATTGTGTGAATGATCTCTGAATGGAGAATATAAAACTGCTTAGTTTGATAAACAGTGCTTTGTAAAAATCGTCTCTCTTCTTTATATTTTTCCGTCGGAAGCCGGATGAAGCAGCTGTTAAGAGCCTGAGATAAGCGGCTGGGGTCTTGTAGTGTTGCCTTCTGCATAAGATCTTCCATTTCAAACAGGAATGAGCATCCTCCACAGGTGAACATCAAAGATCTTGTTTATTGAGTCGTCCTTCTGAAGAATGGAGATAAAAAATGACATGAGAAAATCATCATTGTAGCAGAAGGTGGGGGAAGAGCAAAATCAGAGAGGGCAGGAAGGTGGCCCAGTGGTCAGTGGGTCACTATGAAGAACTAAGGTCCTGAGGTTGACTATGTCTTGAGGCTAAGTTTGCATGGTGCTTGGGTTTTCCTCTAGGTTCTCCATTCTTCTCCCACATTTCAAAAACATACAGGTCAACTGATTTACAATGAAGTTGCCCCTAAGGTTCGAGACAATTAGATTACTCTTGAAACTTCAAGGAGTTGTGTCATCATGACGGGATTTGATAGCACATCATGCGTGACCTAAATAGAGCTAAAGTAAAGGTGGTGACAACTGTACCTCTCCTTGGAGAGTGATCTGTTTTGAGCAGTGAGATTCTGGGTCATTGATCCAGAAATGTTTTATGATTACCAGATTAAGGGCCTGGAATTGATATTTTTTTATAAACTGAGAAATATTGACAAGGTCCTCTTATGGATTGTTTCCTCTGGATCGATATCGTAGCATCATAGATTGAACTTGATGGACTTAGTGAAGTCTTTCAGAGGAGAGAGATCTGGCGTTATCTTGGTAGAAACAGCAGAATTTTTATTTTAAAAAGTTGCATGATTGAAAATGTGGCCAATGTTGATGGCTCAATGTTAACCATAAATGATACCGACTGTGATTGCCGAATTTGCAATATTGCTCTTATGGGTGATTGTTGCAAATTGGCAGCCAAGAAAACCAAACTAACCGTAACCGTCCACTAACCATAACAAACACTAAATTGTGGCAGAATCTTTGGGGCATTCGTGGATATCTTTAGAAACCAGTGGATCTGGCACAGGGCACAAACCACACATGGTGTTATCTTCTCACCTGGAGAGATGGGTGCACTAAGCCGCTGGTCTGGTAAAGAAGATCTTGAAAGGTACAGAGAGGCATGGTTGCTTCAGTAAACCAGGAGGAAAGGTGTAGCAGAGCTGGAAAGCCAGTGTAGCAGAAATGAAGAGCCAGTGTAGCAGAAGCTGTATAGCAGAGTGGGCTACCTAGTGTAACAGAGCTGTAGGCTCAATGCAAACGAGCTGATGCAGAAGAGTTGAACAGAAGGGTAATATAGCAGAATAAAACTCAAGAGCGATGTAGCTGAGTATTGTAGGGGAGGTAACTGCAGACTGGTTTATCAAGGTAAATGTAGCAAAGTTACTGGAGACAGTGCTAACTGGGCTGATGTAACACAGTTATAGCAGAGTTGTTGGAGACTGGTGTAGAAGATTTGTTGCAGCAGATTTACTGGGGACTGGTGTAGCAGAGTTGATGGAGCAGAGTTATTGGAGACTGTTGTAGCAGGGTTGATGCAGCAGAGTTACTGGAGACTGGTATAGTAGGGTTGATGTAGCAGAGTTACTGAGGACCAATGTAGCAGGGTGGATGCAGCAGAGTTACTGGAGACTGGTGTAGTAGGGTTGATGTAGCAGAGTTACTGAGGAATGATGTAGCAGAGTGGATGCAGCAGAGTTACTGGAGACTGGTGTAGTAGGGTTGATGTAGCAGAGTTACTGAGGGCCAATGTAGCAGGCTTGATGCAGCAGAGTTACTGGAGACTGGTGTAGCAGGGTTGATGTAGCAGAGTTACTGAGGAGTGATGTAGCAGAGGAGATGCAGCAGGGTTACTGGAGACTGGTGTAGCAGGGTTGATGTAGCAGAGTTACTGAGGAGCGATGTAGCAGAGGAGATGCAGCAGGGTTACTGGAGACTGGTGTAGCAGGGTTGATGTAGCAGAGTTACTGAGGAGCGATGTAGCAGAGGAGATGCAGCAGGGTTACTGGAGACTGGTACAGCTGAATTGATGTAACAGAGTTACTGAAGACAGGCCTGGTTGATGTACAAGAGTTATTGGGGACCAGTGTCACAGTTATTGTAGACTGGTATAGAAAATGTATTGTAGCAAAGTAACTGGAGACTAATATAGCAGAACTGATGTAGCAAAGTTACTGGGGACTGGTGCAGCAGTGTTGATGTAGCAGAGTTACTAGTGACTGAAAAAAAACAAAGCACAGTGGCTGTCAACCAGAAATGCCAGCCAGCAACCTGAATAATCACATGGCATAATGCCTCCTGAGCTGGGTTTAAATAAGTCGGTGGGATGACATCATCGTTGTGCACCGGCTGGGTTGTCACAGAAACCCAAAGTACGAGAGAAGAGAGTGAGCTGGTCAGAGGAGGGGAGCGAGGCAGCGTGCGATGCTGGATCTTGGACAGGTGAGTAACACATGGGCACAGATTATAAAAAATCTTTCCAGCTTCTTACCATGGCAGCCAGCTCCAGAGCAGCGCTCCGAACCCTGTATTTAATAGTTTAGCTAAATATCAATCATTCTGGTTAAATACATATTATTTGCAGCAGTCGACGGCCCCTCACACACAACCTCTGTCAACCGGAGGATTTTCTCACATGAGATGTTAGCTGTCATCTCCTGATGGGCATTGAGCTTACACTTTCTGACTTGTGGTTTGCAGCTTAATGACTCGTCACATTGTGACTGTATAAACATTACGCTTTTCTTTTCTTCTTTTGCAGGTAATGCTGCTTGATGCTCGTTTGCTGCTTTGTCAAAGTCACAGTAAGAGAGAGACAGACCTGTTGTGTATACAGCATGCCTTTTGTGTGAAATGATTGTTATTGGAGTTGGGTTTTAGCCTTTACTATTGTTGTCCTACTGCTGCTATCCCAGCCTAAAGCCCAGCTCAATGTGGCCTTTAAGGGAGCGTGTACTGTACCTTTAAATGGAGGGGGTCATAACTCATAGTTCCCCATCACTGAAATCTAGTCAATCTCCATCTTGGCCAACATTGTGGCAACTTGATCCTCCACTAGGAGTTGAGGAGCTTTTCTGCATACATGGAACTCAGTCAGAGATGAGCGAATTTCTGCGAAACGGCCAAAAGATTCAAAAGTGCTCTAAATCCCTGGAAACTCTCTCAAAGAAAATTAATCTGAAAAAATTCTAATTCTACTGAATCAGATTTTTTTCTAAAATTCAGGTCAAATTTTGATTCTAATGAATCGATTCGCTCATCTCTTAACTCAATAATGATGGGATAACCTCCTAAGCTCCCCCTAGTGGCAGCTGCAGGAAGACAGATTTTTATCATTTAGGCCTCATGCACACGGCTATTGATGTTTTGCGGTCTGCAAATCGCGGATCCGCAAAACACGGAAGCTGATCCGCATTCACGGAACGCGGCCCATTATAGAAATGCCTATTCTTGTCCGCAAAACGGACAAGAATAGGACATGCTATATTTTTTTTGCGGTGGCACGGAACGGAGCAACGGATGCGGACAGCACAAGGAGTGCTGCCCGCATCTTTTGCGGCCCCATTGAAGTGAATGGGTCCGCGGCCGAGCCGCGATATATGCGGCTCGGACGCGGACCCTAACAACGGCCGTGTGCATGAGGCCTTAAAAAGAGTCTGTCAGCACTTTTTACCTTGCAAAATTGGTGTCAGCGCTTAGTTAGGGGCACGGAGAGCAGTACAAACATACCTTTTGTAAAGCTTTTCTTATAAGGAGTAGTGAGAATATGGAGTTTTATTCAGCCTTTGCTCTCAAGTGTCCTGGAGGTGGGGCTTCACTGTAACATGTTCTCTGCTCGTTGCATTAAGCTAATTCACGGCCCCTCCCCTGTGCCCTGAGTGACAGCTGTAGATGTCTCTTGGTTGGATGCTAAATTTGTCACTCAAAACAGAGTAGAGGGGCTGTGAAGCAGCTCAATGCAGAGGACACTTCAGAGTGAAGCTCCACCTCCTGGACACTTGCAAGAGGAGACAGTTCCAGAAAATAACCTCATTTCTCACTTCTCCCTAATCCCCTGGTGCTTCCAACATATTAACATCGTCAAAACTGCTGACAGCCTCCCTTGATGACTATGCTGCAAATTTAACATCCTGTATTGGAAAAATATTCTGCACAGAATGATGTAAGAAGGTGGACGTTCAGTTTAAAGGTGCACCTACCTTTTAAAAGGGGTTTTTCATCTTCTGGGGGTCTTTTGGCAGACCTTTCCTTGTGTAGAGAAGCATACTTACCTGTTCCCTGATGCTGGATCCTGGCTTTTCTCTCCCCTGCCACACCTCCCCTCTGTCAACGTCCAGTTTGACGCTGCTGCAGCCAATGATTGGCCTCAGTAGTGACCTGCCCCACTAGTGTCATGTGACCAGTTGATGGTGGGGCGGGTCACCGCTGCTGTCATTGGCTTCCAGATGTCGACCGTGGTGGATCTTAGTTCTGTAGGGATGGTAGGGGGATCAAAGATGCTGGAATCCAGCTGGCAGAGAACAGGTAAGTATGACTCCCTCCGCAGGTTCGGCCATGAGGAGGGGTCTGCCGAAAGACCCCCAGAAGATGAACAAAACCCTTTAAAGGGGAGCTCAGTTTAAATAAACTATCAAACACGAACAGCTTTTCTCATGGTATTCTTGCGAATCCAGTCCAACCCTGGGGGCATTAGAAAAACTAAAGCATAACCAAAAAATAGGAAATTCTTCTTTATACGCTTCCTATTGATCTCACAGATATTAGATCAGAGAAATCTCTGGCAATGAGATAGTAAGCAGCAGCTGCCCTCCTCACCCCTCAGTTTTCTGAAGATGGACAGACGAGCTGGGCATTGCTCCTTGAGATCATCATAAAATGTTGCACCTAAAAAAAAATGTTTCCAGAATGTTACTGATGAGTCCTAAAAGGTTGAAACAGGTTGGAAAAGGTTAAATTGGAGTTACTCTGAATCTTCCTATGTAGCCCATGACTCTGAATCACTTGAAAAACAGTGAAAGGAATTGTACATGATACCCTCTATGTTAACTAGCTGACTGCCTAGGTTGGGGCTTCACTAAAAAGGTGGGACTTTGCCTGCCTGGTCTTCAATATGCATTGGAGGAGGGCTATTGCTGCAGCCAGCTATCTTACAGACACAGAGAAGTGTGATTTGAGAAGGAAGTAACAGGGAAAGCTGATCTTATTTTTATTTTTTGTCTTGATAGAGTCACCAAAGCTTTAATCGAAATTTAATGTAGCCTGGATTACATATGGTAGGAATAACTTATTGTTTGGGAGGTTTTTCTTTCATTATTCGTGTAATTTCCAAATTTTTGCACCTATTAGAAGAGATAGCACATAAGCGTCCTACTCTTCAGTACTCTTGTCTCCAAAGTTTTCCTTTTTATTGCAAACTAGCAAAGACAGGCTTTCGTAAGGTGCAGGACTTTGTATGTCTGGCCTATTATTGCAGACAGAGCTGTGGTGGAGGGCTTATGCTTCAGCCAGTCGCCTTACAGTCTGATCTGAGCTTAGTGTGAAGAATGGAGAGGGGCAAGCTTGATGTTTTTCTTGGTATAGCGCTCACATATTCGCAATACAAGGCATGTTAGGACCAAACCAGAGGGTAATGAGGGAGGCAAATTTTTGCATTTTTATCATTTTTTTTTAACATTTTGCTGCTATAACATTCCCTAGAACTATATTAACGGAGAATCTGCTACTTTGCTTTTATATAGGAGCTGGCACAGAGCTTGATCGGTATCTGGGGTAAAAGTGTGTTGTTTTTAGAGGAGAAATTTGTAATGCATTCATAAAAATAAACAGCATGAGAAAAATGGTGAATTTACATAAAAATGGCTGCCTCTAATCTCAGCTAAGCCCATATGTTCCAGCATTTGTTACACTGAGTCGGTGGCGTTCTCTGTCATTTGTGAAAACAATATTTTGGGTGGATACCAACTCTTTTCCATGCAAACTGCTAATTTCACAGGTTTGTCAGAGCGTTCTGATATTATTCTGCTTTGCATCAAAAATGACTTAGGATATTTCATAAATTCTGCCTCAGCAGGGGATTAATTTAACAGGCATTGACAAGGAAAATACCAGTCTCAGATAAGGCAGGTTCACAGGCACAGGGCTCGGAGTTTCTTCAGTAATCTTTGATTTGATTTGGAAAAAAGTCATAGAATAATCCATGTAAAATGTTCTGTGTAAAATCTTTGTGAAGCCTGAATCCAATAGACCACTGCATTTTACAGCAGATTAAAGAGGTATTCCCACCATAGCAAATTGTATTTCTAACTTTCTGATTGTTGGGGATCTAACCTCTCACGCAACACATAGCTGCATTATAGGTATCAGGGGGGTTCTGGGTCCCTAGTGATTGTCATTACGCTAATGGCTTGTTTTATATCAGCTATCCCTGTCCATGTGGCCTATTAGTATATGTAGACATCATAGCGGATATCATGCTCTGGATGCCCTTCTATTAGTCAGAGTGGAGACTTGCTATGTGACAGAGGCTCCCAGTCTGTCCCTTACATTAAGTACATAGACATCTATTGATTCGAGTTGTTATTTTTCAGAAAGGCTGATTTCTGAGTATAATAATTTAGTACAGAGCCACCTAGTGACAAAAGTACAGAGCCACATAGTGACAAAAGTGCAGAGCTGCTTGGTGAAAAAAGTACAGAGCCACCTGGTGACAAAAATACAGAGCCGCTTGGTGAAAAAAGTGCAGAGCCATCTGGGGACAAAAATGCAGAGCCACCTGGTGACAAAAGTGCAGATCCACCTGGTGACAAAAATACAGAGCCACCTGGTGACAAAAGTACAGAGCCACCTGGTGACAAAAGTACAGAGCCACCTGGTGACAAAAGCACAGAGCCACCTGGTGACAAAAGCACAGAGCCATCTGGTGACAAAAAGTGCAGAACCATCTGGTGACAAATATGCAGAGCCACCTGGTGACAAATATGCAGAGCCACCTGGTGACAAAAGTGCAGATCCACCTGGTGACAAAAATACAGAGCCACCTGGTGACAAAAATACAGATCCACCTGGTGACAAAAGTGCAGAGCCACCTTGTGACAAAAGTACAGAGCCACCTGGTGACAGAAGTGCAGAGCCACCTGGTGACAAAAGTACAGAGCCACCTGGTGACAAAAGTACAGAGCCAACTGTTGACAAAAGTACAGAGCCACCTGGTGACAACAGCACAGAAACATCTGGTGACAAAAAGTGCAGAACCATCTGGTGACAAATATGCAGAGCCACCTGGTGACAAAAGTGCAGATCCAGCTGTTGAAAACAGTGCAGAGCTGCCTGATGAATAATACTTTACATCTATCTGATGAGAAAAGTGCACAGTGAGCTGGTAACGAAAGTGTAGAGCCACCTAGTGACAAACGTTTAGCTCTGCCTGATAATAATAGTGCAGATCCACATGGTGACAAAAGTGCAGATCCACCTGGTGATGAAAGTGCAGAGCCACCTGATGACTGAAGTGCAGAGCCAACTGGTGATGAAAGTGCAGAGCCACCTGGTGATGAAAGTGCAGAGCCACCTGGTGATGAAAGTGCAGAGCCACCTGATGACTGAAGTGCAGAGCCAACTGGTGAAAAAAGCTTGGATCTACCTGGTAACAAAAAGTGCAGAACCACATGGGGACCAAAGTGCAGAGTTACCTGGTGACAACATTTTAGATCCACCTGGTGACAAAAGTGCAGAGCTATCTGGTGACAAAAGTGCAGATCCAGCTGTTGAAAACAGTGCAGAGCTGCCTGATGAAAAATACTTTACATCTACCTGATGAGAAAAGTGCACAGTGAGCTGGTAACGAAAGTGTAGAGCCACCTAGTGACAAACGTTTAGCTCTGCCTGATAATAATAGTGCAGATCCACATAGTGACAAAAGTGCAGATCCACCTGGTGATGAAAGTGCAGAGCCACCTGATGACTGAAGTGCAGAGCCAACTGGTGAAAAAAGCTTGGATCTACCTGGTAACAAAAAGTGCAGAACCACATGGAGACCAAAGTGCAGAGTTACCTGGTGACAACATTTCAGATCCACCTGGTGACAAAAGTGCAGAGCTATCTGGTGACAAAGTTTCACTGTGTTGATTGTGCATAGGCACCTGCGTAATCCTGAGTTTATGTCCACTGTATGCAGTGTCATAGTATAAATGACTTATATTTAATGGTATAATTTATTCCATAATGGAGCAGGTTTACAAATGTGTCCTCCTTTACCTTAAATTAATGCTCTATTACCTATTGCATGCTTCAAAAAGCAGAAGAAGCCAAAACTGAAAAACTAGTGTTGTCCAGTATGTCTTAAAATATGTGTCACAAGATGATCAGCTTTAAAAACGAAACAAACATAATTTTACGATGTTGTGTCATGAGATGTCTATCCTATATGTGTCTACATGTGGCCACCCAGTGGTTATAATGAAAGTTGCAACTGGCCAAGCCTTTTTTGTTAGTATGTTAACTTGAAATGGTTTGATGAGAAATGGGAGTCCGTAGCCATGTGGATGTGGACACATCTGTGTAGACTTCACCTTATCCAATGGCTTTCCTTTTCATAAGCAGAAAAAGTCAGGATCTGGGTTGTTTGGAGAACAGGTCTGTACCCTTGTCGAGCTGCTCCTACAGAACGAATATGTTCTCTTCGCAAGCGACAGCAGGCGCCGCCATAAATCTTACAAAGTGCAGTAAGACAGTCAACAAGATAGAGCGAGCGTACTTACATTTGGGGTCCTTTCGACATGAGCGCTCATAAGCATAATTTTAATTTTATAGATTGACATATTCTGGATGGAACAATCTCTTTATTGTATATAATAAAAGGAGAAGAGCGGCATAACAGCAGATCCAGGCGGCATGGAATCGAGAGAAGCCCTGAAAGCCTCAGTAAATAAGATTAACTGACTTATATATAATGATGGGATAGCTGTATAATGTATAGTCGGAGAGGAGCCCGGAGATACTGAAGGAAGGGATGGGATCAAAATGATAAGTGCCTTGATTTATGGCGGAGGGAAAAAAAGGCTGGAGTTTAAGTAGAAAATTGATTCCGCAATGCATGTTAAGCAGAGAACCTTCTCCGGAAAACTAGAATATTTCTGCCGTTCTTACATTGGGAATAAGTCCATTTCTCTCGCGGCCACCGAAAATGATTTTCTGTGATCACATGGAGAGCAACCAGCGGTGGAGGATGGCATTATTAGGACTTGAAGGTCACAGTCTCAGTGGAAACCCTACTCTTGGCCGTATCCTGCAGCAATGTAATACAGGCAAGGGATAGGCTCTGAGCTGCTGTTTGGTAGATGCATGGATGATAATGAGTTACTTATTAGCGATTTAAGGGGGGTTTTAGAGGCTCTACTGTGGATGACCTACTGTAACTAGGGATGAGGGAATCGACTTCGGATGAAACATCCGAAGTCGATTGGCATAAAACTTTGTTTCAATACTGTAGGGAGCGTTCGCTACGTACAGTATTAGAATGTACCTTACAACCGAACCTGAGTTCGGGAAATGTTTTGTTACAGTATAAATCAATTTCTGAAGTTATAATGTGAAGTAATAACTGTGGCTCATCGGAGCCAATACATGATACAGCGAGCGCTCCGTACAGTATTTAAACAAAGTTCTATGAGAATCGACTTCAGATGTTTCATCCGAAGTCGATTCGCTCATCCCTAAAACTATAACCTTGGGATAGGTCATCAATATCAGATCGTGAGTGTCTGACTCTCTGCTCCCCCACTGATGATCTGGCTAAAGGGGTCCTGTGCTCCAGAAATATCACAGCTCTGTACACATTAGTGGCTGTCAATGGTAGCTGGGAGAAGTGCAGTACCATCCTTGCCCACTACACAATGGACGGAGCTGTTCCCTCCTGTGCTTGTTCCAGAGCTCTGCAGTCCCTTCGCCTAGCTTAGGGATTGGCAAATTGCGGCTCTCCAGCTGTTGTAAAACTACAATTCCCACCATGCCCTGCTGTAGGCTGATAGCTGTAAGCAGTCTTTGCATGCTGGGAGTTGTAGTTTTGCAACAGCTGGAGAGACGCAGTTTGCCCATCCCTGGCCTAGCTGATCGGCGGGGGTGCCAGTAGTGGACATGCTATTGGACATGACAAACAATAGTCTCCATCTATTAACATTTAAAGAGGTTTACTGGGAATGTAAATAATTCTACGAGCAGAAGGTATGCTAAATCCAGCGGCACTGCTTCAGTCGATAACTTGCCTAGTAACCTACATGACTTCTGGCCTCAGTGGTCTCGTGCCATACAGTGGTGCTTGAAAGCTTGTGAACCCTTCAGAATTTTCTGCATGCATTTTACTAAAATTATATAAAATTTTCACACAAGTTCTAAAAGTAGATAAAAAAACAAATCAAACAAATGAGACATTGAGGAAAATGATCCAATATCACATGTCTGTAGATGGTAAAGGTAGGTCAACCTTTGATTTCAGTATCTGGTGTGACTCTCTTGTGACTCTCTTGTGACTCTTCATGCCTCAGTGCGCCTGCGCTGATGACGTCAGCCCTACACCCGGAAGAAAAGACGCCGGCATCGCCTGCTCCTTACCAGGGATGCCGGCGTCTTCTCTTCCGGGTGTAGCTCTGACGTCATCGGCGCAGGCGCACTGAGGACGGAGCGCCTAAGCGAGCGTCCTTCACTCAGAGCACCTGCGCCGACTAAAGACCGATACGGCGCAGGCGCGGGATTGCAGCTGCAGACAGGGCCAGCGGGAGGAAGAGAGCACGCTGGCCCTGTCTATCAAAAGAAGAGGGGGCGTTCCCAGGGCATGAAGATGCGGCGGCTACCAGCAAGTACCCGCCCAACTTGCTGGTAGCGAAGATAATTTGCATATCACAAAAGTAAGTTTTTTAGAAGATAGAAAACAGGAAAAAAGTTAAGAAACATATGTTTGAACTCAGCTGACATTAGCAAGTAGCTAATGTCAGCTAGTGAAAATTACATCAGTGGGGGTGACAGAAGCCCTTTAATAACATATTATGGAACACTCAGCCTAATGCAGTGGATTTCATAGTATTGCCATCTTCACGCTGTGGGGGTAACATACATGCCCTAGAAGTATGTGAACCCGTAAAGGGCAATCCAAGTTAGACATATATTTGAGATAAATGTGTTTCAAAAGCATTTCAGACCGAATCAATTCATCTTCATCTGCTTGTCTTCATCCTGCAATCAGCCATAGAGGACTGCTTTAAAGAGCGTCATGAATATTCATTTTTGTGCCATCAGTAATGTAAACCTCGTGTTATCTTTTTCATCAGATGACTGTCATACAATCAATTCAGACCCGAGGGATGTAAAAAAAAAAAAAATCAATAGGCGAGACCCAACGTAAATAAACAATAGGACGGAGACTTGAGGAATCCATGACCTTGAAATATTTCCTTCCAGCAGCTAAGATTGGAAGCTCTGCCTACTGCGCAGCGCTAGTATATAATAATGATATGTCTACCCTGCTATAACACTATAAAAGCTATAACAGTGATAAACTGAAACGGACACGTCATGAAAACAAGATCTTTATAGATAGTAGCCGATACAGCGATCAGCTGATTGCTGGAGGATAGCCTTATGTTACCCATGCAGCGCCATCTGCAGGGGACATGAGGTATTACATATGTCAGGTATATAAATGGAGGACCATGTAGAACATGTCTGGGCAGGTCTGCCAGAGTAAGGTCAGGGGCAAAGCTATGCTAGGTATTAAAGCATCAGATGCACCCCGATACTACTGCCTGAGGGGCCCAAAGATCTCAAATGAGGCATGGTGGGTGGGAGGACCTGGTAAAATTGAGCATTAGGGTCCGTGATCTGTAGAGTGGATTCTGGGGACCTCCTTTATGGCGTCCATGTGCCCTTCTTGAGAGATCTCCTTTAAATCCATACATTGATTGTACTCAGCCATGAAGCTCGTTCCTTCTCATTCTTTACAAGAACATCCTCACAACCCCCATTACCAGCTTCTTTAGACCCTCCAGGGCCAAATGAACTTTGTATATCAGCTGGCGAATGGAGAAAGGAGACATTTCAACGTTCCCTTTCTTCTGCCAACCAAGATGGGGACAGTGTTCTGCGTCATAAAATTATTATCTAGAAATGGATCACCAACACTTTCATGCAAATTAACAAAAACCTCGCTCCGTTTGCAGTCAGGCTAACAGGGAGGAAGGAAGGAAAGGAAAGAAAAGAAAAGAAAGAAAGAAAGAAAGAAAGAAAGGAAGAAAGAAAGAAAGAAAGGAAGGAAGGAAGGAAGAAAGAAAGAAAGAAAGAAAGAAAGAAAGGAAAGAAGGAAGGAAGGAATGAAGGAAGGAAGGAAAGAAAGAAAGAAAGAAAGAAAGGAAGGAAGAAAAGAAAGGAAAGGAAGGAAGGAAGGAAGAAAAGAGAGAAAGGAAGGAAGGAAGGAAGGAAGGAAGGAAGGAAAGGAAAGGAAGGAAGGAAGGAATGAAGGAAGGAAGGAAGAAAAGAAAGAAAGAAAGAAAGAAAGGAAGGAAGGAAGGAAGAAAAGAAAGGAAAGGAAGGAAGGAAGGAATGAAGGAAGGAAGGAAGAAAAGAAAGAAAGATAAAAAGAAAGAAAGATAAAAAGAAAGAAAGAAAGAAAGAAAGAAAGAAAGAAAGAAAGAAAGAAATGCTTGACAAATGCCCCAGATGTGCAGGGTTAGCACATTGCATGGGTAAAAAAAGCAAAAAGCAATCATATATTTTTTTAACCACAGATTTTGGATTGCTGGCTTTTTTTTTTTTTTGGGGGGTCCTAAGTGATAGTAGCCACCAACCTGGAGCTGTGCTGCTTTCTTCTATAGATAGGTAGATAGATAGATAGATAGATAGATAGATAGATAGACAGACAGACAGATAGATAGATAGATAGATAGATAGCTAGACAGATAATAGATAGATGATAGATAGATAGATAGATAGATAGATAGATAGATAGATAAATAATAGATAGATAGATAATAGATAGATACTAGATAGATAGATAGATAGATAGATAGATAGATAGATAGATAGATAGATAGATAGATAGATAGATAGATAGATAGATAGATAGATAATAGACATAGATGGAATGACGCAGATCTGTTAATATTGCAGTCTGAAGAACAATAGATATATTAAGTTATGTCTCATCTCCCCTTTATTTTGGGTTGATTTCCGCCTTATTCTTCAGGAATCGCTCATCTCTTACATATCCAGATAAACCAGAGGATAACATTGCAGTGTAAAACAAGTCAGCGCGGTCGCACCGGATATAAAGATATTATGCAAATGGTTGCAAATGATATGCTAATCCACTAATTATGGATAAAGCCTACTCTTTATTTTAACATCAGGCAATAATATTGCATCCGTTAGAATGTGACTAAATGTGTGGTAATTCCAGTCTCCATCTGATGAGCGGCTGCGGAGGGGTAAGAGACAGGATAATTCTGCATTAGCCATGTGTCATTATCCCAAGCCCCACGGGTTCAATCCCACGCCTTGTTTACGGATAGAATTAAGTGATGTGAGGAGATCTCCAGCCTCCGGGGCAGTGATCTCAGCAGACGATGATCCGCAGGAGATTCCTTCATTTCCCAAAAGCCACTAGGGGACCATAAGCAGGACCAGATTTATAGAAAAGAGGGCCCCAGACAACGAGCAAAGTAGCACCCACCGCTGCTTACTAGTCTTACACAGATTTTCTTGTAATTTCAGCCTTAATAATACTGCCATATAGTGCTCAGATAATACTGCTATACACATTACACATAATACCACCATATAGTGTCCAAAGATAATGTAGCGGAAACATCATCATGGAATGCCTTGTGTTAAAGGGGAATTTCAGGATAACTACTAGACCGGAAGACCAGAGCGATGGTTCCTGCCTTACATGTATGGCACGGTGCCTTAAAGGGGCATTCCGCTGCAAAGGGGATCTCTGCCAGATTGGAAGGACTAAAAAAAGGAAGGACGTTTTTATATCCTCTACCTCCCTCCCCCTAATTGCAAGATACAGAAGCCAGGAAACGTTGAATGGCCGGAGCACTCAACTCCTCCTGGCCATCTTTCAACCGGGGAAAATGGAGAAAAATAAGACCCTCGTTAGGTGTCTCCCCAATCTAGCAGTGATCGTCTATGCAGTATGGGTATACTGTGCCCATACGATCACCTGCGGGAGCCCACCGGTAACCTGTGCTTTTGATTATTTAGCACCTTGTTATTTGCATAATAAAAAAAATTGGAATGTATATTTAATACAGTCAGTCTTTTTTGTAAAAAAAACTATGCATTTTTTTACATATTTTTATTTATTTCATTTATTATTATTATTATTATTATTATTATTATTATTATTATTATTATTATTTATTTTAATTGTATTATTTATTTGTTTATGCATTTATTTGCATTATTATTATTGTTATTATTATTATTATTTATAATTTTATTATTATTATTATTATTATTATTATTATTATTATTATTTTCATATTATTTTTATTTATTTTTTATTATTATTATTATTATTTATGTCTTTTTTAACAAAGAATGCAGTCAGGTGACTCTGGGGCCCTTCAAGGGACCCTGGAGTCCTTGCCCATACCAGGTATGAGTCTTGGGCCCTTTCACGTTAAAAGTATTACCCTTTAAATGCGTCAATCAGCGCTGATTGTGAAGGGTTAAAGGAAATTTTGGGGACTTAATTATTGATGACTTTTCCTCAAGATAGGTCATAGACATCAGATTGGTGAGGTCTGCTGAGCGGCAGCTAGTTGATGGTCTGTGGCACTATTGATTCTTGTCTATCGGTCATGTGGCCCATTCAAGTGAATGGGATTGAGCTGCAATACCAAGTGCTGCCACTATGCAATGCACGGCGCTGTGCCTGGTGACCCGTGTGGCCTCTTCAATCAGCTGATCGGCAGGATTGCCATCGTCGTCAGGACGAATGCAGAGCCCTGATGCAGGCTGTAGTGTGTTTACGCCCAGGGGTAAAATAACAGAGGCCCGATCAATGTGAAGCCTAAAAATGCCTTTTCGGATGCAAATAGGAATCTGGATTTTTTTTTTCCTGGTAACCCCAGAGAGTATAGACAAATAAAATCAATTAATGGAGCCTGAAGAAAGATGGCTCTAAACTGTTCAATTAAACCCTGCAATGCAGACAACGGCGGCGGCAAAAACACGCCATAAATACATCGTAAAAAATGGACTTGTCAGAAGAGCGCAGACCCGACACGCGCCATTACTGACGGATCAAATCAGGCTTCTATTAACGCTGTAATCATATAGACTGCACAGGCTGCTAGAAAAAAAGAAACCGTAATATAAAAAATAAATAAAAATAGTAAAAAAAAAATAGCTTTAATCAGTTTTTCCTAGGCTGAGATATCTCAGATGGCTTACATCTGAAACAGAATCTCCCCCGACCCTCCCCCGCTTCCCGACTCTCCCGCTTGTCTCAACTATTTACCATTTAGTCGTTTAGTCTCTGCCTGAAGGCGCGATAATCAGGATTTCGCAGTGCGATCGCTCATACATTTAATGCGTTATCTCTTATTATACAGGCACCAGGGGCTTCTGACCCCCCGGCGCTGGAATCTGCGGGTTAAAGTTAACATTTCTGCGGTTTGTCATTTTTAAGGTTGCCGGGTCGGTGACACAGTGATGTTCTCCCCTGGAGGCAGGGTGGCTTATGTGAGACATAAATCAACCGGAATTCACTTTATAAAGCCAAAAGGAGAAGAAGCAAAGTAGAAAAAGTAAAAAGTCTGTGTTAGAAATGGAGGCGACGGAGGCATACAGCAAGAACATGAAAAACAGCCAAGATTTCATCAAAAAAAGTCTCTAATTGTTTCTTTAAGAGGTTAAAACCTAAAAAAAAGTAACTGCTTTGTGTAGAAACATATTTTTGTGAAAGTGAAGGGGGGGGGGAAGGACAGAAGGAAGGAAGGAAAAAGAAGGGGAGGAAGAAAAGGAGGAAGGCAGGATGGAAGAAGGAAAAATAAAGGGAGGTGGTGGAACAAAGAAAATAAAAAAAGAGTAGATGGGAGAAAGGCTGGAAGGAAGGAAGGAAGGAAGGAAGGAGGGAAGGAAAAATAAAGGGAGGGGGCGGAACAAAGGAAGTAAAAAAAAGAGTAGATGGGAGAAAGGATGGAGGGAAGGAAGGAAGGAAAGGAAGGAAGGAAGGAAGGAAGGAAAAATAAAGGGAGGGGGCGGAATAAAGGAAGTAATAAAAGAAAAGATGGGTGGAAGAAAGGAATGAAGGTTGGATGAAAGGAAGGAAGGAAAAGGGAGAGAGGAAGAAATGATGGTAGAAATAGAGGGAGGGAAGCAAAAACGAATGGAGAAAAGAAGGAAGTATGGAAGGAAGAAAGAAAGAAAAAAAGAAGGGGGGGGGAATGAAGGTTGGGCAGATGTAAGGACACTGACCAATTTTCTTATGGCAATGAGCACTGCTTGTTCTTAAGATCTGTAGGGGTTCCAGCAAATGAACAAATTATTTCTGTTGCATGTGTCTATAACAAACCATACAATTAATAATGGGGAAACACAGTGGTTAAAACAAAGGAAAAAAAGAAGAAAGGAAGGAGGAAGGAAGTAATTAAGGATGGAAATAAGGAAGAGGAGAAGGGAAAGAAGAAGGAAGGAGGATGGAAGGTAAAGGAAGGGAGGAAGAAAGGAGTAAAGATTGTTTGGAAGGATAGAGGCTGAGCTATTCTGTGATGGTAATGGAAAACCATTTGTTCTCAACATCGAGGGCAGGCATGCTCAACCTGCGGCCCTCCAGCTGTTGTAAAACTACAATTCCCACAATGCCCTGCTGTAGGCTGATAGCTGTAGGCTGTTCGGGCATGCTGGGAGTTGTAGTTTTGCAACAGCTGGAGGGCCGTAGGTTGAGCATGCCTGATCTAGGGGTTCCAGCAAATGAACAAATCTTTCCTGTTGCATGTGTCCATAACAAACCATATAATTAATAATGGGGAAACAGAGGTTCAAGTAAGATTTCTGAATTGTTTGGGGGCACAATGTGGACTGTTCGTATACTAAAGCTGACCATACACCTTGGCATGTTTGGTTGACGAATGACCATCGAAGGCGTATGAATTCTCCTGGGTCTTCCGCTATGGTTGATATTTGTGGAGATGAGGACCAGTCCCATTGAATTTCAGCTGCCCACTCCTTTCATTTATAAGGAGATTGATTACCTGCCGCCAGAGAAATCCTGCATTGTCTTCCTCTCCTCTCCAAGTTCACTACATATCCATTCTCTGCTGAGCTGAGCATGCATGTGTGGAGGAGGATCAGAAGAGATAGGTATCGGCTAGACCAAAGGTTTCTTATGTGTAGCCCAGCTTTAGTTCCAACCACAATCTAACTAAACTTGCAACACACAAACCGTTGTACCTTTTATGTTTTTTATTAAGCAAATTGATAAGCAATCCATAGAGCAGGGAGAAAAAGTATGTGAACCTTTGAACGTAAAAGGGTTTTATACTGATGACCCATAGCCATAGGATGTCCCCTGCATGCCGCTTCCACCACCCCCAAACCATGATGCCACCTTCACCAGTCCTCCAACCATGGTGCCCCGTCCACCATGCTTCACATCTGGGATGAGGTTCTGGTTTTGGTGTGCAGTGCTGTTTTTCATCCAAACATAC
The DNA here is from genome assembly GCA_033119425.1 of Bufotes viridis. NCBI lineage: Eukaryota > Metazoa > Chordata > Amphibia > Anura > Bufonidae > Bufotes > Bufotes viridis. The sequence goes on along the minus strand of CM065591.1, from coordinate 11,589,975 downwards.
ATGATGATGAGTTCCACATTTGCCTCATCTGTCCATAGAACATTTTCCAAGAAGCATTGGCGAACATTGAGGTGGTCTTATTTGAGAGCAAATTGAGCAAATTTGAGAGTTTTTGGTGAAATTAAAAAAAAATCACTCATCCTCCAGAACGTGAGCTTTGCCGAATATATAAAATATGTTTATTTCAATATCATGAAGCGTAATTCCGGTATGGCGGTGTGCACGGCGCTGTCAGTGAGCGCAGCTCCACAGGCTGTGTAAGGTGCAGGGTCTCTGCCGCTTCTCTGCTCAGTATTGTTGTGTGAATGATGTGAAGTAATAAGGCTGCTGTAATTAATGCTACAAACCGAACAATCCAATTTTCCTTCCTGATTTGATACACGGTGTTAAAATTGCAACGTTTGCCTTGTTTCTATAGCAATGAGGAAGTGTGACGTGCTATTATCCCTAACAGTAACCCGGTCATTCTAATCCAGGCATGTGTAATAAACACGCATCTTCTGCATCCGAAATGGTGTAGACTGTATACACATAGTAAATCTATCTATCTATCTATCTATCTATCTATCTATCTATCTATCTCATATCTATCTATCTATCTATCTATCTATCTATCTCCTATCTCTATCTATCTATCTATCTCATATCTATCTATCTCATATCTATCTATCTATCTCAAATCTATCTATCTATCTATCTCATATCTATCTATCTATCTCATATCTATCTATCTATCTATACCTCACTCTGGCAGACATGGCAAGTTGTCGGTCGTTGTCTTTGTCAGTCAGCAGGCAGAGTCTGGAGAGCAGCGTCACTTTTCAGGTCTCCTGCACCAACAAGAACCCTTAATGAAGTTCTAGTGCCAAGCTAGCACCATCTTTTGCTCACCAAATACAACTGCATGCATGTACCTGAGCTGGACCACCAAGCCTCCAGCCCCAACGATAGCAGCTATGGCCTCTTCAGCTGTAGTTAGGCCCATGGCCAGGATGACCCCAGCAGATGCTGGTGCTGGTAAAGGTTCCCCAGAGGAAATAATGAGGATTCTGACAAGGTACAGTGAGAAGTAGACAATGAGAAATGCAGTTTTGTTTCTAAACCATGTACTGTCTAGTCAGATTAATGGCAGCAGAGTAACCCCCGCCCCCCCAAAAAAAAAAAAAAAAGCTATACGGTCTGTGCAAAATTAGCAGGAGACTGTATCTTCACTCATACGTTTTGAACTTAGTATATAGAGGAAATAAGACAAGTTGAAGAAATAAAAAGAAGTAAAGATAAGAATAGTAGGGAGAGGCAGAAGAATGAGAAGATAAGGAAAAGGAAGATTAAGGGAAATGAGGAGAAAGAAGAAGAAGAGGCAAAATAGGATGGGAAAAAAGAATTCAAAGAATTGTCCATGATTAGAAAAACATGGCCACTTTCTTCTAAAAACAGCACTACTCATGGCCATGTGGTTGTGACTGGTATTGAACTCAGCTCCATTGGATTCAATGGAGCAGAGATGTAATTCAGCACTCAAATCGGTGGAAGGGTCATGACATGTTTTTAAAATCTTGGAAACCTCTTCAATAAGAGAAATTAAAAAGAAAGACAAAAGAAGGAAAATGGAAGAGTAAGAAGAAATAGCAAACAGGAGGAGAATTAGAAACAATAATAAGTGGCAAAAGAGGAATAAAAAAGATGATTTAAGAAACAAAAAATAAAATGGTAGAAGAAGGAGTAAAGAGTAATGAAGTAGAATTTAGAAGAGGAAGAAAAAAAACTAATAAAGAAGGAAGAAGAAGGACATTGAAAGGCAAGAGGACGAATAAGGTGAATCAGAAAAAAACTAACAGGAAGAGGCAAAGGAGGACTAATAGAAGAGGAAGAAATAAAAAGAAAGTAAGAAAAAGATGGCAAAAAGGAAAATAAAGAGGCAAAAAAAGAGTAGTAGAGAAAAAAGAATTAAGAAGAGCAAGAAAAAAGAGATGGAGAATGAGAAAAAAAGAAAGAGGCAAAAGAGGTAAGAAAAGAAAAAGGAGGAAGAAAAACAAGGGAAGGACAAAAGAGTAAAGGGAAAGGAAGAAGAAGGAAGCAGAAGTAGAGGGTGAAGAATAAAGAAGATGGAAGAAGAAAGAGAAGGAAGAGGATGGATTTAGTAGGTTCAGCCGATCTTAAGCTCACAGTCCTATTTTTGAATAAAATACGCAAAACTACATATATGTTTTTGACAGAGACCACGCAAAATGCGGTTGCTGCTCTGCTGCCGTGCTCCTTTCTGTCACGTGCTGGAGGCCCAAGGCAGATCTCCGGGACATCATGCGAACAGGACACAGGCAAACGAACAGGACACAGGCAAAACAGACCAAGGACCCACAAAGAACTTTCTTACAAGTGTAATAAAAGCACGTAACAGTAAGCAGATTAGGCAATAGTGGTAGCACTACCACAGAACCAAGTGCACCGGCAGACCAGAGGCCACACCCAGAGAGCAGAAAGCCAGTGAGCCCCGTTCTTCACAGAGCTCCTGGTAGTGGGGATGAACTGGGCCGAGGGCTCACTGGTCGCACCTCCAGCAAGGTCCCGGTACATTTGGCGCCTACCTGCAGAGAACCAGGCTGGTGAAACCAGCGGAAAGACAACAAAACTGGAACCCAAGCAAACACAGGACATGGAACAGACAACAAGACAAATGGGAACCAGCACAGAAGCAGATGCCTGGACCCCAAGTGGAATGGAAGCATGGCGGTCTCAGGCAGAGCTGCACACAGACTAGAGATTCACACAGACTAGAGATCCTCCCTTCAGAGAAGCCATGGACCCTCTCATGAAGGCAGGACAAACACGGGATAGGAACAGAAGCAGAAAGGAACTACAGGCAGACAAGAACAGACAAGGATCAGAAGCAGTAGGCACTGCCAGGCGGGACATACGACAGGATACAATCAGAAGCAGTAGGCACTGCCAGGCTATCAGATGCAGTAGAGCACTGCCAGGCTATCAGATGCAGTAGGTACTGCTAGGCTATCAGATGCAGTAGAGCAGGCATGCTCAACCTGAGGCCCTCCAGCTGTTTCAAAACTACAACTCCCAGCATGCCTGAACAGCCTACAGCTATCAGCCTACAGCAGGGAATTGTGGGAGTTGTAGTTTTACAACAGCTGGAGAGCCGCAGGTTGAGCATGCCTGCAGTAGAGCACTGTCAGGCTTTCAGATGCAGTAGAGCACTGTCAGGCTATCAGATGCAGTAGGCACTGCCAGGCTATCAGAAGCAGTAGGCACTGCCAGGCTGTCAGATGCAGTAGAGCACTGTCAGGATATCAGATGCAGTAGAGCACTGTCAGGATATCAGATGCAGTAGAGTACTATCAGGATATCAGATGCAGTAGAGCAGGCATGCTCAACCTGAGGCCCTCCAGCTGTTTCAAAACTACAACTCCCAGCATGCCTGAACAGCCTACAGCTATCAGCCTACAGCGATGCAGTAGAGCACTGTCAGGATATCAGATGCAGTAGAGTACTATCAGATATCAGATGCAGAGCAGGCATGCTCAACCTGAGGCCCTCCAGCTGTTTCAAAACTACAACTCCCAGCATGCCTGAACAGCCTACAGCTATCAGCCTACAGCAGGGAATTGTGGGAGTTGTAGTTTTACAACAGCTGGAGAGCCGCAGGTTGAGCATGCCTGCAGTAGAGCACTGTCAGGCTAACAGATACAGTAGGCACTGCTAGGCTATCAGATGCAGTAGAGCACTGTCAGAATATCTGATGCAGTAGGCACTGCCAGGCTATCAGATGCAGTAGAGCACTGTCAGGCTAACAGATACAGTAGGCACTGCCAGACTATCAGATGCAGTAGAGCACTGTCAGAATATCTGATGCAGTAGGCACTGCCAGGCTTTCAGATGCAGTAGAGCACTGTCAGGCTATCAGATGCAGTAGGCACTGCCAGGCTATCAGAAGCAGTAGGCACTGCCAGGCTGTCAGATGCAGTAGAGCACTGTCAGGATATCAGATGCAGTAGAACACTGTCAGGATATCAGATGCAGTAGAGCACTGTCAGGATATCAGATGCAGTAGAGTACTATCAGGATATCAGATGCAGTAGAGTACTATCAGGATATCAGATGCAGTAGAGTACTAACAGGATATCAGATGCAGTAGAACTCTGCCAGGTTAACCGATACAGTAGGCACTGCCAGGCTGTCAGATGCAGTAGAGCACTGTCAGGATATCAGATGCAGTAGAGCACTGTCAGGCTATCAGATGCAGTAGAGCACTGTCAGGATATCAGATGCAGTAGGGCACTGCCAGGCTGTCAGATGCAGTAGAACTCTGCCAGGTTAACCGATACAGTAGGCACTGCCAGGCTGTCAGATGCAGTAGAGCACTGTCAGGATATCAGATGCAGTAGAGCACTGTCAGGATATCAGATGCAGTAGAGCACTGTCAGGCTATCAGATGCAGTAGAGCACTGCCAGGATATCAGATGCAGTAGAGTACTATCAGGATTTCAGATGCAGTAGAGCACTGTCAGGCTATCGGATGCAGTAGAGCACTGTCAGAATATCAGATGCAGTAGAGTACTATCAGGATATCAGATGCAGTAGAGTACTATCAGGATATTAGATGCAGTAGAGTACTATCAGGATATCATATGCAGTAGAGCACTGTCAGGATATCAGATGCAGTAGAGTACTATCAGGATATCAGATGCAGTAGAGTACTATCAGGATATCAGATGCAGTAGAGTACTATCAGGATATCAGATGCAGTAGAGTACTATCAGGATATCAGATGCAGTAGAGTACTATCAGGATATCAGATGCAGTAGAGTACTATCAGGATATCAGATGCAGTAGAGTACTATCAGGATATCAGATGCAGTAGAGTACTGTCAGGATATCAGATGCAGTAGAGTACTGTCAGGATATCAGATGCAGTAGAGTACTGTCAGGATATCAGATGCAGTAGAGTACTATCAGGATATCAGATGCAGTAGAGTACTGTCAGGATATCAGATGCAGTAGAGTACTGTCAGGATATCAGATGCAGTAGAGTACTATCAGGATATCAGATGCAGTAGAACACTGTCAGGCTAACAGATACAGTAGGCACTGCCAGGCTATCAGATGCAGTAGAGCACGTTCAGGCTATCAGATGCAGCAGGCACTGCCAGGCTATCAGAAGCAGTAGAGCACTTCCAGGCTATCAGATGCAGTAGAGCACTGCTAGGCTAAACAAGGAACAGACAAGGATAATATAAACATCATACAGGACAGGTACAGATCAGACAAGAACATAACCTCAAACACCATCACAGAACAGATAAAGTACCAATAACATCAGACAAAGCAGCAACAATGCATTACCAGGTGACACCACAAACAAGGGCAGATAGGAAAAAACCCTGGGTCAGCAGCAAGGGGCTACACCCAGTAAGGCACTGGACAGAAGATATACTGACCCCAAGCCCCACAGCTCACAGTTAGATATAGCTGCATAAGGAGGGCACATGATAAACCACACCGCGGAATGGACCAAGGGAAGTTAACCCCACCCGAACCACACAGGGAGGGGAGCCTGCATGAACAGGGAAGTGAACAAACAGGCTGCAGTACTGGACGTTGCCCCTGGAAACCAGCATACACAGAGTCCACCGCAGCAAGTACGCCAGAGCACAAACAACCCGTGACACAACAGACAGGCATACATACTAAGGCCATGTTCACACACAAGGCCACAGCCAGCACGCATCGCAGAACCAGCATGTGTGGAGATACCGACAGCCAGTACCCAAAGCACATGCAGCCAGCCTGCACGGCACCAGAGACATGAGCCACAGAGATGCAGACATGGTAATCGACAAACACAGGCCACAGTTCACACACTACACCACAGCTAGAATGCAGTACCTAACAACCAGCATACAGAAGGTGTCAGCCTGCAGCCAGTATGCGAGAGGGCCTGCAGCCAGCCTACATGGCAACAGTGATAAGAACTGCACAGAAATGCAGACAAGGGGAGTCCACACATTCACAGGCATAGTACACACAAGACACCACAGTCAGCACGCAGCCCCAAGTAACCAGCATACTCAGGAGACAGCCCCCAGCCAGCAGGCAGCCCCAAGCAATCAGCATACACAAGAGTCAGCCTGCAGCCAGTACACGTGAGGGCCTGCAGCCAGGACGCAGCCCAAAGCAACCAGCATACACAGGAGTCAGCCTGTTGCCAGTATGCGAGAGAGCCTGCAGCCAGCCTGCACGGCAACAGTGATAAGAACTGCACAGAGATGCAGACAAGGGGAGTACACACATTCACGGGCATAGTACACACAATACACCGCAGTGAGCACGCAGCCCCAAGTAACCTGCATACCCAGGAGACAGCCCCCAGCCAGCAGGCAGCCCCAAGCAACCAGCATACACAAGAGTCAGCCTGCAGCCAGTACACGTGACGGCCTGTAGCCAGGACGCAGCCCCAAGCAACCAGCATACACAGGAGTCAGCCTGTAGCCAGTACGCGAGAGAGCCTGCAGCCAGCCTGCACGGCAACAGTGATAAGAACTGCACAGAGATGCAGACAATGGGAGTACACACCTTCACGGGCATAGTACACACAAGACACCGCAGTGAGCACACAGCCCCAAGTAACCTGCATACCCAGGAGACAGCCCCCAGCCAGCACGCAGCCCCAAGCAACCAGCATACACAGGAGTCAGCCTGCAGCCAGTATGCGAGAGGGCCTGCAACCAGCCTGCACAGCCATAACTGTCACAGTGAACCGCACCGTGACACTTTCCTGTTACATGTGATGTGCTCCTAGGAGTAATGTGCAGACAGAAGACTACAGATGAGTCACTTACGTCTGTACGACATCAACGTGTTGTTAAATTCCAAATACTAAAAGACAAATTGAGCCATCAGCCATGGTTAGGAGACATCTGCCGATGAGCCATAGCTAAACAAGCTGCTGCCTTATTTAAGTAGCGTAACTTCAAGTTTTGTTTAACTGTTTCCATCAGGAAAGCAATGATAGGAGCAAACCATAGATTAGGGCGTATACGGAAATTGTGGGGCTCCATAGTAAAAGTAAGAATTGGGGTGCCCCCCCCAATAAAAAGTACATTTGTTACAGCTGATTAGTGAGTGTGGGATGTTAGGGTTAATAGAGAAAAGTGTATTTAGTGGTTTTTTTGTGTTTAAAAAAACAAACATTTTATGTGTATTATGTTTGCAGTTGCCACACAGAGCTTTGGTGGAACTAGAGCTAGCTCCAATCCTGACAGCTGAACTGACAGTTTCTGAGCCTGCACCATCACAGCTCTGTAGGTAGCAGAGCAGGAAGAGTTGCAGCACAGTGTGTAAATGTCCATTCACCCTAACAGTCCTTCACTCTACGTGCCGACTGCTGCGGTTGCGTTTGTTGGGTGCTGGCCGAGTCAGAAGAACTCTTTTTCAGGACATAGGCTCCAGCATCCAGTCTCCTGGCAGGTCACAGGGTGTCAGCCACAGGCTACACTGAAGATGGACGGACTCCCACATTGCTTTCAGGACTCCTGTAGCTCTTCACGTTGGCAGAGGTCAGGTGGCAAGGATAAGGGGAGGATTCAGGAGGAGGACAAGGGCCCGTGATCATCTGTCTTAGGCCTCATGCACACGACTGTTTTTTTATGCTGTCCGCAAAAAGGGGTTCCGTTGTTCAGTGATCCGTGTCCGTTTTTGCCTTCCGTTGTGTTTCCGTGTGTCTTCCGTTTTTTTAGCGGACATGACCCAAAAGATTTTACCAAAAGACAGGCTGACAATGTTTCCCAAGTGCCTGCCAAGGGATCCGCAAAAAAAACGGACACGGAACACGGATGACACACGGATGGCCATCCGCATTTTTCACGGACCCATTGACTTGAATGGGTCCGTGAACCGTTTTTCACGGACAAGAATAGGACAGGTTATATTTTTTTGACGGACTGCAATCACGGACCACGGACGCGGAGGACAAACGGTGCATTTGCCGAGGTTTCCACGGACCCATTGAAAACCAATGGGTCCGCAGAAAATCACGAAAAACGGAGCAACGGACACGGAATCAAACAACGGTCGTGTGCATGAGGCCTTAAGGTAATGATTACGAGCAGAATGTATTCAAGTCAGAAAGGGCAGAGCCACATAGTCTGCCTAAGCCCCCCAACCACACGGGCCCCATACCCACTGCGTGGTCATCCTCTTTTGATGGTACACCACTGCTATGAAGAATAGTAGGGTAGTGGGGGCTTTGTAGAAACATTGTCCTCATGGGTGACCTTTCCTATGTCAATAGATTGGCACAACTGCATCTGAGAAAACTGGAAACATCTTACTCCTAAAAAACTACATGTCCTCTCTTATATGGGAGTGACCTACAGGTATACGGAAATGTAGTATGGAACTTTATGGAGTTGTCCACTGCTCTTCTTGCTTCTTGTCCAGCTTTTTTGAAATTTTCCTTCACATTTTTGCATCAGTATTTTTTAAGGAAAGTCAATATCATTTTTATTTTCATTGTTCCTGAAGAAAATAACATGACCCTATAAACTCTGCATGAAGTTATTCATACTATTGTATGAAGAAGCATGTGGACCCCTGACCATCACACCTCTGTGAGCTTGAAGGACACTCCTATCTAAAACCACTGGAGATAACACGAAGTTGAGCACTTTTTACATCTATGACACCATCCATTCTTCTGTGCCCATTTGCCAAAGGATCATTTGTGAGACCAGGAGTGGAAGATGGATGAGGCAGGGTGGCTTCCAACTGACTATCCAGTCACCTCCAAAGGTGTTAGATGAAGTTGAGGTTGAGGAGATGGAAGTGACAATAATGTAAGATGTCTGTGTCTGGTGTGGTATGTACCCTTCACTGGAAATAAGAACCCAACCCCTGAGGATCAACGTTAGATCATAGCCTCTTCCTCCACCAAACATAGAGAAGGCAATATTGCTTCTGCGAGGTAGTGATGCATGTGCCTGTCTATATCCTATCTATCTCTCTATCTATATATCTATATATCTGGTCTTCTCCTATCAGACACCTGCTTCTACAGCCCAACTCCACTGCCACCCTCCATTACACTCACTTCATTTGAAGTACACTCTGTTCGCATCTACTCTCCCTCCAACCTCCAAGTAGCTGTTATTTACCGCCCCCCAGGCCCAGCCACCATCTTTCTTGACCACTTTAACACCTGGTTCCTCCACTTTCTTTCTACCGACATCCCCACTATCATCATGGGTGACTTCAACATCCCCATTGACACCTGTCACTCAGCCGCCTCTAAACTCCTATCACTCTCTTCCTCCTTCGGCCTCTCACAGTGGTCTTCCGCACCCACCCACAGAGATGGTCACACTCTAGATCTTATCTTTACCCGCCTCTGCTCCCTATCTAACCTTTCTAATTCTTCTCTCTCCCTATCCGACCACAATCTACTCACCTTCTCTTCTCTTCACTGGTCTCTTCCGCTGCCCCCCGGTCCACACCCTAGCACAGGAGCAGGAGCCTTAAACATCTCGACTTCCGCTTGCTTTTTGACTCTCTCCTGACGCTCTCTTCAATTTGTTCCCTCCAAGACCCAGATACTGCCACCACCCTATATAACACCACAATAAGTTCAGCTTTGGACACTGTTGCCCCCACACACAACAAAACCCCCAAATCAACAGACAGGCCTGGCACACCAACCTGACCAAAAAAACTCAGACAAGCTTCCAGAGCGGCGATGGAAGAAATTCCATTCTAAAGGTCAATTCAACGCATACAAGCAATCCATCCTTATATTCAAATCGTCACTCGTTGATGCAAAACAGGCGACTTCTCATCTTTCATACCTTCCCTGTACCACAGCTCTAAACAACTTTTTAACACATTTAATTCCCTTCTCTGTCCCCCAGCCACGCTCCCCTCTCATGTCAGCTGAGGATTTTGCCACGTACTTCAAACAAAAGATAGTCAATAGAGTTGAACGAACACCTGGAAGTTCGGGTTTGCCGGGTTCGGCCAAACTTTGTAGAAAAGTTCGAGTTCGGGACCCGAACTTCACCCGAACTTGCCCCCGAACCCCATTGTAGTCAATTGGGACCCGAATTTTGAGGCACTAAAATGGCTTTAAAAGAGTCATAGAAACTGCTAGAGGGCAGCAAAAAGCAGCATAATGTGGGTAAGAGCGAGACTAGTGCCCTGCAAACAAATGTGGATAAGTAAAAATTATCTAAAATAAAATAAAATAAATACAAGTTAAAAATGATAATCTTGATCTAGGAGGAGGAGGTCCATATGGAATAGGAGGTTGAGGCATTAGTGGATGTGGCGGTGTAAGTGGAAGTGGTGGTGGAGGAGGTAGTCGCCAACAACACTGTTTTTTGTTTTTAACTTTTTTATTTTATTTGGGTAGACCCCAAAACATTGGGAAATATAGAAAAGAAAACAAAAAGTAAGTGCACTGGAGTATAACAAATGCTGGATGAGGCCGGTATACATGTCTATTCTGCACAAGGTACGGACAAGTCCTGTGGGATCCATGCCTGGTTCATTTTAATGAACGTGAGCTTGTCCATGCTGACTGTGGACAGCCGGCTGCGTTTGTCTGTAATGACGCCGCCAACCATGCTACATACACGTTCAGACAATACACTGGCTGCAGGGCAGGCCAGCACCTCCAAGGTGTAAAGGGCAAGCTCAGGCCATGTGGACAATTTGGAGACCCAGAAGTTGAATGGGGCAGACCCATCAGTCAGTATGTGTAGGCGTGTGCACACGTACTGCTCCACAATGTTGGTGAAATGATGCCTCCTGCTAAGACGTTCCATATCAGCTGGTGGTGCTGGTTCTTGTGGCGTGCTGACAAAGCTTTTCCACATTTCAGCCATGCTAACCCTGCCTTCTGAGGTGCTGGCGGTGCCCCGGCTGCACTGGCAACTTTTCCCTCCTCCTCTGCCTTCGCCTTGTGCTTCCACTGAGGCCACCAGCAGAGCCTCTACCAGCGTGCGCTTGTAAGGCGTACAGAACACCCAGCAATCTAAACGCCGACGAATTTACAGAATATATTTTTCAGTCAGGGATGCAGGGCAGGGGTAGTTTGAAAGAAAAAAGGAGCCATTGAGCATCCCGGTCATCCGGCATCTATTCGCCCCACTGAAGGATTATTTTGAAAGTGTGTAGAAGCCACACGGGGCCCCTAAGACTGCAGATTTATCATGGAGACATAATGGAGATTTTACAGCATATAACTACAGCACCCAACAATCTAAACGCCTCCGAATTTACTGAATATGTTTCCCTGTCAGGTATGCAGTGCAGCAGGAACCACCCTCCAAGCCACTTGTGAATGACTGGCCTGATAACCATGGAAATGTCCACCCACAATCTAAGAGCTGGATTTACTGATTATATTTCACCCTCAGAAATAAAGTGCAGGCTGCAAATGTATTATCTAGCACAAAAAGTGTGTTTGTTTCTACCAAAAATGTAAATGCAGTATTTAACGGTTTTATTGGACTGTCAGAAATGCAGCACAGGCCAAAAAATTTACTTTCTAGCACAAAGGGAATTTGTTAAACCGACAATGTAACAGCAGTATTTACTGGTTTTATTTGACTGTCAGATATGCAGTGCCGGTGTCAGAAAGACAAAAGAATCGCTTTAGGTCACACAAATATGTGACAGACTAATGTAATTGAATTATTTTCACTGCCAGGTATGCACTGCTGGCCGCAGGGGTACTTGACCGCCAAAAAAAGGGAATTTGTCCCCCTAGAATCTAACAAATGGATTTAATGAATTGATTTTCCCTGTCAGATATTCAGCACATGGGTAGTTCACTGAAAAATGTGGGAATATGTCCCCCCCTGGGGCCCTGAAGTCACATACAGATTACCTATATTATTTTCCCTTCCCCTGGCACATATGCAATGCAGGTGCACTTAAAAAAGGGTATATGTCGCCCACTGAACTAAAAGAACAGGATAAAATTATTGTCCCTGGCACATATGCAGGTGGAAGTGCACTACACTTGCACAAAATGGTAGCTGACACCCACCTAACAAAAAGACGGATAAAAATAATTTTTCTGTATCACTGGGCTCATGGGTAAAAAAAATGTTGCAGAGCCCCCACAAAAATAATCGCTGTAGTTTTCAAATTTAACACCAAGTACAGCAGACCAGAATTGTTTCCAAATCTCTCCCTCACAGCAGCAGCATCCTATCCCTACACTAATAAGAGCTGACACTTATATAGAGGCTGGGTCACATGCTTCACTGGCCAATCACAGCCATGCCATTAGTAGGCATGGCTGTGATGGCTTCTAAGGGCAGACTAGTTAAATGCTTGTTGATTGGCTGCCCTGCAGCCTTTCAACAAGCGCCATTAAATCGCTGAACACCAAACTCGAACCCGAACTTTTACAGAAATGCATACAGTTCGGGTTCACTCAACCCTATTAGTCAACATCAGAGAAAGTTTCAACACACAGTCCCCACAGACCCTACACAGCTGCTCAGTCCTCTTCCCCCAAACCCCGCTTCTCCTCTATTGCAGAAGAAAAACTCTCCACCCTACTCTCCAGATCACATCTCACCACCTGTGCACTTGACCCAATCCCATCCCACCTCATCCCTAACCTCACCACAGTGTTTATCCCATCCCTAACTCATCTTTTCAACCTACCACTAACCTCTGGTGTCTTCCCCTCTGGTTTTAAACATGAGACCATTACACCCATCCTCAAAAAGCCTTTATTTGATCCATCTTCTATGTCCAGTTATCGCCCCATATCACTTCTTCCGTATGCCTCAATACTACTTGAGCAACACGTCCATTCTGAACTGTCCTCTCACTTCTCCTCCTGATCCCCTCCGACCCCACCACTCGACTGAGACTGCCATTACCAAAGTCACCAATGATCTACTAACAGCCAAAACCAAAAAACATTACTCTGTCCTCCTTCTCCTTGACCTGACCTCTGCCTTCTCCATTACTCTGTCCTCCTTCTCCTTGACATGTCCTCTGCCTTCTCCATTACTCTGTCCTCCTTCTCCTTGACCTGTCCTCTGCCTTCTCCATTACTCTGTCCTACTCCTCCTTGACCTGTCCTCTGCCTTCTCCATTACTCTGTCCTCCTTCTCCTTGACCTGTCCTCTGCCTTCTCTATTACTCTGTCCTCCTTCTCCTTGGCCTGTATCCCTGCCTTCTCCATTATTCTGTCCTCCTTCTCCTTGACCTGTCCTCTGCCTTCTCCATTACTCTGTCCTACTCCTCCTTGACCTGTCCTCTGCCTTCTCGATTACTCTGTTCTCCTTCTCCTTGACCTGTCCTCTTACTTCTCCATTACTCTGTCCTCCTTCTCCTTGACCTGTCCTCTGCCTTCTCCATTACTCTGTCCTCCTTCTCCTTGACCTGTCCTCTGCCTTTGCCACTGTCGACCACTCTCTTCTGTTACAAACTCTCTCATCTCATGGCATCACTGACCTGGCCCTCTCCTGGATCACATCATACCTTACAGACCGGATATTTAGCGTCTCTCACTGTCACACCACCTCCTCGCCTCATTTCCTCTCTTTTGGCGTCCCACAAGACTCGGTCCTAGGACCCCTGCTCTTCTCTATCTACACTTTCGGCCTGGGACAGCTTATAGAGTCCCATGGCTTTCAGTATCACTTTTATGCTGATGACACACAAATCTACCTCTCTGGTCCAGACATCACCACCTTATTATCTAGAATCCCACAATGCCTATCTCGCATATCCTCCTTCTTCTCATCTCGCTTTCTAAAACTTAACATGGATAAAACAGAATTCATCATCTTTCCCCCATCTTGCTCGAACCGCCCCTAACAGACCTATCTATCACAATCAATGAATGCACCCAGTCAACCAAGTCCGCTGCCTTGGAGTGACCTTGGATTCTGCCCTCTCCTTCCGACCGCACATCCAAGCCCTTTCAACCACCTGCCGCCTCCAACTTAAAAACATCTCCCGCATCTGCGCTTTCCTCGACTTTGAGTCTGCGAAAATGCTTGTACATGCCCTCATCATCTCCCGCCTAGACTACTGCAACATCCTCCTCTGTGGCCTTCCACCTAGCACTCTCACACCCCTCCAATCTATCCTCAACTCTGCTGCCTGACTAATCCACCGCTCACCCTGTTACTCCTCTGCCTCTCTCCTCTGCCAGTCCCGTCACTGGCTCCCCATTGCCCAGCGAATTCAGTTTAAAATACTAACCAATACATACAAGGCCGTCCACAACCTGTCCCCTCCCTACATCTCTGAGCTACTTTCCCGATACATCCCCACACGCAATCTTCGATCCTCACAGGACCTTCTTCTCTCCTCTCCTCTCCTCACCTCTTCCCACACTCGCCTCCAGGATTTCTCCCGTGCATCCCCTATACTCTGGAACTCGTTACCCCAACATATCAGAGTCTCACCTACAGTGGAATCCTTCAAAAGAAACCTGAAAACCCACCTCTTCAGACAAGCCTACGACCAGTGACACTGCTGCCTCTATACTGCCATGACCGGCTTCACCCTCGCCTACTATGTCCTTCTCCCATACCACGTAGATTGTAAGCCTCGTGGGCAGGGCCCTCTATCCTTCTGTACCAGTCTGTAACCCGTCTTGTTTATGCCTAGTGCAACTGTCTGTATTATGTATGTGCACCGCTTATGATATGTACAGCGCCAGGGGATGAATGGCGCTTTACTAATTAATAATAATAATATATATCTATCTATCTATCTATCTATCTATCTATCTATCTATCTATCTATTCATTAGTCTCGTTAGAATTTTGTCATACAGTGTATGTGTCTATCTATCTATCTATCTATCTATCTATCTATCTATCCATCTACCTATCTCATTATCTATCTATCTATCTATCTATCTATCTATCTAATATCTATCTATCTATCTATCTATCTATCTTATCTATCTATCTATCTATCTATCTATCTATCTACGTCTCCTTAGGATTTTCTGTGACTGTCTTACTGTATTCTCCTTCCACATTTCTTGATGGACAGTTCTTAATGAGTTCTCATTAGACTTCTCCTTTCTGAGGCTGTTGGCCACAGAGCTCACAGCAGAAGCTTCAGATCAACAAGATGGAAGCTTGTTAGACCAAACTAGTGAATTCTGTGCCTCATATAGAGATACTACTAATGTATATTACAAAAGAGACATCCAGTGGAGACGTCACTTACCATGAATCTCACCTAGAATGCAGCACAGCAGAAGGAATACATAGTGAAATACAAGGTGTCTACATTGGGTAAGGACCTGTCGATCTCCAGGTCCACAGTACTCCTCCATATTTCACCCTTCAATAAGATGAATCCACTAAGCTCAGTACAATAAAGACCTAAATGACAGTCGTCTCATTTGGCGAAGTGTTTAAAGCCGGATATTGAAGTGCTGACAGAATTCCTAGCTGTGCTCTATAGAAATTAAAATAGCTGGAAGATTGTGACTTTTTTTTCGAAGCTGGAGAAATAGTAAAAGTATAGTAAAATAGAATAAAAGCATTATTATATCAGGTGTTCAGAAAGAGCCCTATAAATGTATCACACACAAGAAAGGGACCTCCCTGGAGGTGGAATGATGTTTTTCAAAAAATTGAAAGAAGACATAAAAATAAACAGAGTGTTAGTATTATTTCCTTATACAGTATTATATAGTAAATTGCCAGTCTACTAAACCTCAGTGGAGCTATCAAAACCAGTGTGACTGTCTATGTGATCATTAGCACATGAAATACAGTATAGAAAGTTTATATTAGTGACATAGTAGCTATACTATTGTATATAGGAGGCAGTATTATAGTAGTTATATTCTTGTACATACAAGCGTATTATAGTAGTTATATTCTTGTACATAGGAGCAGTATTATAGTAGTTATATTATTGTACATAGGAGCAGTATTATAGTAGTTATATTATTGTACATAGGAGCAGTATTATAGTAGTTATATTCTTGTACATAGGAGCAGTACTATAGTAGTTATATTCCTGTACATAGGAGCAGTTTTATAGTAGTTATATTCTTGTACATAGGAGCAGTATTATAGTAGTTATATTCTTGTACATAGGAGCAGTATTATAGTAGTTATATTCTTGTACATAGGAGCAGTATTATCCCCTTAAGGACACAGGGTTTTTTCATTTTTGCGTTTTCGTTTTGCACTCTATGCCTTCCAAGAGCCATAACTTTTTTATTTTTCTGTTCACATGGCCATATGAGGGCTTATTTTTTGCGGGACAAGTTGTACTTTCCAACGCCATCATTTAATAATGCATACGGTGTAGTGAGAAGCAGGAAAAAAATTCCAAATGGGGTGAAATTGCAAAAAAAAAGCAATTTCACCAC
Organism: Bufotes viridis; assembly: GCA_033119425.1. NCBI lineage: Eukaryota > Metazoa > Chordata > Amphibia > Anura > Bufonidae > Bufotes > Bufotes viridis. Next base: position 11,573,585 of record CM065591.1, on the reverse strand, counting down.
AGTTTTACGAGTTTCTAAATTACAGAAGTTTGATTTGCGATAAAACTGACCATTTAGTTTTATTCTACAGGTCAGTACGAATCAGATACCCAATATGTATAGCTTTTTTTTTTGTCACCATTTTTGACCACTATAACGTATTTGTAAATAAGTGTATGGCGTCGTATGGGGGCTTATTTTTGCTGGAGCGATCTTAACTTTTAGTTGATACCATTATGGGGTGTGTAGGACTTTTTGATCGCTTTTATTTAATTTTTTGAGGAAATGAAGCGTCCAAAACGGCAAATCGGCCATTTGGGCGCTTTTTCCGTTTTTCTGTTTACCGTATGGGAAATATATTTTTATATTTTTATACTATGGGCGTTTTAACACATTACGACACCCATGATGTTTATTTTTTATTTTTTATTATTTTATTTTAGTTTTGGGGAAAGGGGGTGATTTAAATTTTTTTATATATTTTTTTATTTTTTTATTTTTTTATTTTTTACACTTTTATATAGATCCCATAGGGACCTATATAAATCAGTTACCTGATTGCTTCTATCATAAACTCCAATACACTTGTATTGGAGTTTATGAGTATATTTACTACTTTCCTATGAAGCCCTATTGCTAACAAGGGCTCCATAGGAAATAGTGAGATGATAACCTCAAGCTGAATGAAAGGCTTGAGGCTATCCCTTACAGCGCTCAGATTCTCCCGTTCACCACTAGGGGAGCCGGAGCGCTGCCGAAAGTTTACTTTCGGTTTTAGCTCGTGCAGATGCCGTGATCAGGATTGATCACGGCATCTCGCGAGGTTAAATGATCGCGGTCGGCAGCGCTGCCGATGCCCGCGATCATCAGCTGCGAGGTCAGCTACAGGAATCAGCCGGACCCCGCAGCGATGGTGCCCGCAGCGGCCAGGAGCGGGCGCCATCTTTAGGGACTGGACACATGACGTACCCATACGTCATGTGTCCTTAAGGAGTTATAGTAGTTATATTCTTATACATAGGAGGCAGTATTATATTAGTTATATACTTGTACATAAGAGCAGTATTATAGTAGTTATATTCTTGTACATAGGAGCAGTATTATAGTAGTTATATTCTTGTACATAGGAGGCAGTATTATAGTAGTTATATTCTTGTACATAGGAGACAGTATTATAGTAGTTATATTCTTGTACATAGGAGGCAGTATTATAGTAGTTATATTCTTGTACATAGGAGCAGTATTATAGTAGTTATATTCTTGTACATAGGAGGCAGTATTATAGTAGTTATATTCTTGTACATAGAATACTGTATTATAGTAGTTATATTCTTGTACATAGGAGCAGTATTATAGTAGCTATATTCTTATACATAGGAGCAGTATTATAGTAGTTATATTCTTGTACATAGAATACTGTATTATAGTAGTTATATTCTTGTACATAGGAGCAGTATTATAGTAGTTATATTCTGTTACATAGGATCAGTATTATAGTATTTATATTATTGTACATAGGAGACAGTATTATAGTAGTTATATTCTTGTATATAGGAGGCAGTATTATAGTAGTTATATTCTTGTACATAGGAGGCAGTATTATAGTAGTTATATTCTTGTATATAGGAGGCAGTATTATAGTAGTTATATTCTTGTACAGAGGAGAAGTATTATAGTAGTTATATTCTTGTAGATAAGAGGCAGTATTATAGTAGTTATATTATTGTACATAGGAGCAGTATTATAGTAGTTATATTCTTGTACATAGGAGCAGTATTATAGTAGTAGTTATATTCTTGTGCATAGGAGGCAGTATTATAGTAGTTATATTCTTGTACATAGTAGACAGTATTATAGTAGTTATATTCTTGTACATAGGAGCAGAATTATAGTAGTTATATTCTTATACATTGTAGCAGTAATATAGTAGCTATATTCTTGTACATGGGAGCAGTGTTATAGTAGTTATATTCTTGTACATAGGAGCAGTATTATAATAGTTATATTCTTGTTCATAGGAGGCAGTATTATGGTAGTTATATTCTTGTTCAAAGGAGCAGTATTATAGTAGTTATATTCTTGTAAATATGAGGCAGTATTATAGTAGTTATATTCTTGTACATAAGAGCAGTATCATAGTAGTTATATTCTTGTACATAGGAGCAGTATTATAGTAGTTATATTCTTGTACATAGGAGCAGTATTATAGTATTTATATTCTTGTACATAGGAGCAGTATTATAGTAGTTATATTCTTGTACATATAATACTGTATTATAGTAGTTATATTCTTGTACATAGAATCCTGTATTATCGTAGTTATATTCTTGTACATAGGAGCAGTATTATAGTAGTTATATTCTTGTACATATAATACTGTATTATAGTAGTTATATTCTTGTACATAGGAGCACTATTATAGTAGTTATATTCTTGTACATAGGAGCAGTATTATAGTATTTATATTCTTGTACATAGGAGCAGCATTATAGTAGTTATATTCTTGTACATAGGAGGAGTATTATAGTAGTTATATTCTTGTACATAGGAGGCAGTATTATAGTAGTTATATTCTTGTATATAGGAGCAGTATTATAGTAGTTATATTCTTGTACATAGGAGCAGTATTATAGTAGTTATATTCTTGTGTATATGAGCATATTTGCATATTTAGTAGTTATACTCTAACAGAAGATTGTTTTACCAGGACAGATTTTTCTTTGCTTGTCTCATGTGTATGCAGATTCAACACTAGAGTAAGAATTGCTATGTTTGTGTTTATGATTCTGTTTTAGTTTCCTTTACATTAGATGACTGCAGTCAGCAGGACCTGAACAACAGTTACTAAGTATCATATTGTGGTCACTTTTCCATCTGTTTGCTTTGGACCAAATTGCAGAGTTCTTATCATCTCCCCTATTGTGTTACTTAGTGGATGTTGAATAAAGATTGAGCAAAGATCACAGTGCAGCATCTAGAAATTGTACAAGATGAGATGTTCAGCACACATGCAACAACAAAAAAAAAGAAATAAAAAAGCTCCAGAAATTATATCATTATTGTGAAATGATAGTGGAGAGCGGACGAGCTGAGAACGGTTTTGTTGGTTGAAAGTTTTCTAAATAGCGGTTTTATAATAACAGAGGATGTCCAAGTCCTACAAACAAAAGAGGCCTGGAACGCAACGTGGGCCTCCTCCACTCCTCTGTAATGCAAATTAGGCTCATTGTTTTATGATTGGTTGATGCTACAATATACAATTTGGGCTCGTGCCATTATTAGGCAGTCAACGGCTCAAAAAGAAAACTCTTTTTGTAGTGAATATTCCTGATTGCCCTTCTTCACAAAGACTTCCTTTCCTCAGTGTCAACATTGCTTTCGAGCCACCAGAATCTATTGTGATAGGTGTATACCTGGAGTTAGCATGGAGTTAGGGTCAGACTGACCCACCAATGTACCAGGAGGCCAAGGTTTTGAGACAGAAGCGTGCCAAAAGGTCCTGTAGAAGTCAACCCCACTCACTACACTAGGGTCCACTATATCATATTGATGTCGGGTCTTGTGAGTACATACAGTAGATTCCCTTTAATGTTGGGCTCACGGACACTCTGTCAGACACTGCATAAAGCTCACCCCTTTCTCCCATGTTATCCTTTAAAGTTGTTTTCCAGGACTCAGATTGGTGGTGGTCGATACCTCCACCAATCTACTGTTTCGAGCAGCAGCTAGTATCTATACAATAGATGGAAGCCTCCATACTCTGTAGCTTTCGAGGCTGGCATACTACAGTTCTGCTCCCATTCACGTGAAAGGGAGTCGGGCTGCAGTTCATTGGCATGACACCACACAATGGATTGAACTTTGTGCTTCTTGCTCCATCTACAGGATAGTTTCTATTGTTGGCATCTGCTCGAAAGTGGAGTTTCAGGTTGTCTATCTAACCCCCACTAACCCGCCATCAACATCTAAGTCCAGGAAAAACCCCTTTAAGATATTGTTTCCTTGGTAGGTTGATATTGTTGGGGAACAGCAGCTTTACTGTATCTTGTGCCTCAACTTCATTGTTAAAAAAGTTGAAGCAAGTGGCTACTCAAGTCAAACAACATAGTGGCCTCGGTGCGGTCCATGGTTCAAACCTGACCACGAATAACATCTGCATGGAGTTTGTATGCTTCCTCTTGCTTGCTAGTGATGAGCGAGAGGTGCCATATTCGATTTCAACAAAATTTGCGAATATTCGCTAGAATATTCGTCTCCTATTCGTCGAAATCGACTATTCGTCATTATTCTAGTTATCGCGATTAATATGCGATTTAAATAATCGCGTATTGCGATTTTAACTTGAGGCTACTTTCCTTTTGGTTTGATATCTAGAATCAGCGAAGATGACGAATATGACGAATGTATTCGTCATATTCCTCAAAACGAAGATAACAAAGTATTCTCCATCTTCATTTTAGCTCCATATTTGTCAACTTCGCTAATTCATTAATTCTGCGAAGCCAACCATAGAAACCAGCTCTAAGTTAAATTCTCAATGCGATTACTTCATGTTATATTAATCGCATTGCGATTTCAACTTAGAGCTGGGTTTCTAAGTTGCTAGAATTAACGAAGTTAACGAAAATAGAATATAGCAGTGCTAAGTTGAAATTAACTTCAAGTATTGCGATTTCAACTTAATTCTCACATCCGACACTACATTCTAGTATGGAGGCGTTCCCATGGTGATGGGGACGCTCCATGAGCACGGCAGAAGTGGCAACGGGCACTGACTGGAGCAGCCAGGAAGCCAGGAATCCTCAGGACAGGTAAGAACTACAATGTGTGTGCAGGGAGAGAAAAGCAGGGCAGAACAGCGCCAAGCGCTCCAATGGTAAAGTTCTGAGCGGCAGTGGGTGGATAGCAGTAACGGTGGTGCCAGCCAATAATAAAGTCAATGGTAACGTATCGGTAGAAAAAGCAAAGAAAAACAGGTAAGAACTACTTTTGGGAAGTGGGAAAGAAAAAAATACAACAATGAAAAAAATATAAAAAAAAACGAATATTCGAAATAGCGAATTTATAGCGCTGTATTCGAAATATTCGCGAATTAGTGAAGTGACGATATTCGCTAAAAAAATTCGCTATTGAAGTATTCGCGCTCAACACTACTGCTTGCACTGTTTTTGACCAGAGTCTCCACACACGGATGAAGAAGATAGGATATATTTGTGTCTAGTAGGTTTCAGGGAAGTAATATTGTGAGTAGAGTTGAGCGAACTTCTGTTTTAAGTTCGTTTTCCAAAGTTCGGGTTCGGGTTATCGTAGCATCCCGTTATGGATTCGTTATGGATTCGTAGGTACTGAGCCACGCCCCCCGCACTGATCACATGACGGTGACGTCACCCCAGGTCCTCCGTGTTGTCCAAGGTTCAGGTTCATTGAAGAATCCCCTTATGGATTCCAAATGCCATTATGGTCCGTGGTAGCGGAATCCATAACGGGATGCTACGATAACCCAAACCCGAACTTTGGAAAACTAACTTAAAACAGAAGTTCCCTCAACTCTATTTGTGAGCTCTTTTGGAGACATGGAGTGCAAGGAATTAGACTCTACATATTGATGATCTATCTCCAGGATAGGTCATCAGTATCAAATCAGTGGGAATTCGATGTCTGCCCTCCCCTCCCCCATCAGATGTTCTCAGTATCCACCAGAAATAAATTAGTGGATGAAAATAAAAAGTTCTGTCCACTGTGTACTGGCCGTGCTGTTATGGCAGCTCAGTTCCCATTCAGGAACCCGGCACATTCACAGTGGATGGTGCTCCCTCCACAGTTTTAGGCCTCTTGCACAATACTTTTTTTTTTCCATTTACGTTCCGTTTTTTTGCGTTCTGTATACATTACATATACTGAACTATCCATTTCAATGGATCCGGAAAAAAAACGTAAGGTAATCCGTATGCTTTCCGTTTCCGTATTTCCGTTTTTCCGTTCCGTTCAACGTTAGAACATGTCCTATTATTGTCTGCATAAAGGACAAGGATAGTACTGTTCTATCAGGGGCAAGCTGTTTCGTTCCGCAAAAAACAGAATGCACACGGATGTCATCTGTATTTTTTGCGGATCCGTTTTTTGCGGACCGCAAAATACTGAAAAGCCATACGGTCATGTGCAAGAGGCCTTATTCACAGCATTAGGCCTCTTGCATACGACCCTATGGTTTTTTCGTCATTTTGCGTTCCGCAAAAAACGGATCTGCAAAAAATATGGATGACGTCCGTGTGCATTCCGTTTTTGGTGGAACGGAAAATCTGGCCCCTGATAGAACAGTACTATCCTTGTCCGTTATGCGGACAATAATAGGACATGTTCTATCTTTGAAACGGAACGGAAATACGGAAACGGAATGCATACGGAGTATCTTCCATTTTTTTGCGGATCCATTGAAATGAATGGTTCTGCATATGGTCCGTATACGGCACGCAAAAAAAAAAAACATAAACGGAAAAAAAAAAACGTTTGTGTGCAAGAGGTCTTAAACGGATCATTTATTCTGTTTTTTGTCTTAGTAGTGTTTCTGTTTCCGTTACGTTTAGCGTTCCGTTTTTCCGTTTGGTTTCCGTTTTTTACGTATCGCAAACGGAAATGGAAGCATGGCATGTACAGTATACAGTAATTACATAGAAAAATTGGGCTGGGCATAACATTTTCAATAGTTGGTTTAGCAAAAAACGGAACGGATCGGAAGACATACGGATGCATTCTGTATCCGTTCCGTTTTTTTTACAGCCCCCTTGACTTGAATGGAGCCACGGAACGTGATTTGCGGGCAATAATAGGACATGTTCTATCTTTCAACGGAAAAACGGAAATACGGAAACGGAATGCATACGTACATTCCATTTTTTTGCGGACCCATTGAAATGAATGGTTCCGTATACAGAACGCAAAAAACGGAACGGAAACGAAAAAAAGAAACGTTCGTGTGCAAGAGGCCTTATAGTCTGCTGAGAAAAGCTGATCGGTGAGGGAGGTGGGGGTCGGACTTCCAAGAAATGCAATGTGGGCTACAGGTGATGTAGCAGATGTGGATTTCTTCTTTAGATACAGACTCAACATAAACAAAAAATGAAAATAAAAAAAATGGTAATTCATGCTTTGTTTTCTTTGAAATTGAAGAGTTTTCCCACCCAGTAAATATAATTATTGCATAAACTAGAACTTAACAAATAGATCATTACAGATATACCATTTGTGCCATTGCACTGCCGTGAAGATATGACATGAAGAGTGTAGCAATGTCCATGTCCATTGAATGAGCTGAGCGCTGGTGGACATGCATGCTCAGTCACTATGCCAGCCAGGTCTCTGCATGCGGAGCCTCTGTGCACTGCAGGGCAGCCAATAAAAACAGCGTCCTGCCTTGCTTGTCAGGAAAGGAGCAGAGCCTCTGCAGTACATGGCAGTATAGCCAGAGGAAGAGGTGAAGGAGCTATATTGTCAGCTGCCAGAGGAAGAGGTGAAGGAGCTATATTGTCAGCTGCCAGAGGAAGAGGTGAAGGAGCTATATTGTCAGCTGCCAGAGGAAGAAGGAGACTGATTCTTTTAGAACCTGGATGATGAGGCTGATGAAAAGGATTTTTTTTTTTTGTTTTATGCCTGAATGAGTGTAAATTAGGGTACTTTCACACTAGCGGCATGGCTATCCGGCTCCATGCCGCATGTACCCGTGTGCTGCCGCTCTGTCCCCAATGACTATAATAGGGCGGGGGTGAAGTGACGGTGCAGTACGGCAGTGATCGCCGGACTAAAGAGTCGGACCTGCAGTACTTTTAGTCCGGAGATCTCCGGCCGTGCAGTGCTGTGCTGTGCCGTAGCGCCACCCCCCTCCCCATTATAGTCAACGGAGCGGCAGCACGGCAGTGCACGGGTACACGCGGCATGGCGGATCCGGTGGGCTGTTCACCTGCCGGATAGCCATGCCGCTAGTGTGAAAGTACCCTTACTTTAACCTCTTCAGGATCGGGACAATATTTGTTTATTACTTTCATTTTTTTCCTCCCCTCCTCCCAAGAGCAGTAACTTTTTACTTCTCCATCGACATAGCCATGTTGTTTGGGGGGGGAAAGTTCTATTTTTTATGTTAATTTCAAATTACTATATTGTATTAAAAAACGGAAAAAAAAATATTTGTGGGTTGACATTGGAAAAAAAAGGCTGGGCTCCTAAAAACGAAGATTTATTGTACAATAATAAAGTTTTTTTCTTTTTGAACCGACACAAGCTCACACGAACTCCTGCCCTGCCTAAGAAAGCTTGTACCCTAGGAAATGTAAAGGAGGGGTGGTCCGGATTCAGAGGTGTCCTTCCTTCCATTCTTTTTTTTTTTGGCTCAACATGGAAGATCACCAGCTTTTAAAACAACAACAACAAAAAAAAAAAAACATGACTTTGCGATATTCTGTCATGAGATGTCTCTCCAATATGTGTCTATGTGCGGCCCCCTAGTGGTTGTAATGTGCATTGCAGCCTGTCAAGGCTTTTTTTCTCTTCTATTGAACTGGTTTCACGCGCAACTGAGCCAATGTAAGGTAGACCCATCTGTGCACTTGGCTTCATGCCTTCTTGGAAGAGATCTTTAAGATTGCTTACCCTTCAAAACAAGTGAGAAATGGGTGAATGCATAGAGAAGGTTAATGGAAAAAGAAGCGCTACATTTGTGAAATGCATGAAACGTTTGCCCAGCAGCACGTCCTTCGGTTATTACCCAGTCATAGCGCCTCTCGCCCGCATTAGGCACTTGTTTCTGCTCCGTAGGCTATCCGCACTTTATGTGAATATCTTCATCACGCAGTGCACCGGCGGAAAAATGGCCTCTTGTCTTGAATGTTCCAGCATCTCATCTGCTCCATGAAGTGACAAACAGCTTCTGTTTCTAGGCAATTTTTGTTAATTTTATTTTTTTGCATGGGTCGTATTATCACTGGAAAACTTCCGGCCTGAGCCGTCGTATGGTCCAGCGAGTCTAAAGCAAACGACACATCTCTGTGTTTAATGGGAAGCGACATCACTTACTTTGCAGCCCACACTCCACTATGGGTCACGCGGACGTCTTGTCGCTGCTCACTGCAGATTTACAAATACGCTTTCTGCTTAATGCAGCGCTGCCTGGTGAGAGGCGCATCCGCTAATGTGCTTTGCCTTTGTTCCCTGTAAACTTCAATAAATTTTCTGCTTAATGGCGGGTTCCCTCTTTAGAATACAAATCACTGCCTTCAGCTATAGCAAAAGAGTTAAAAGGGTAAATTTTGACTCGTTTCTTTTTCTTTAGGGCTTGCTGCACAGCCGTCAGCAGGGAGCCTGTAGGGTGGTGTCTGGACAGGTACAGCCTGGGTACACTGCCGAGCAGGCTCCGATAGACTGTGTGTACAGATGCGGCCACCGGTACCTTTCCACCAGTTCCGTTAAAGAGCCCGGTTTCTAATGATACAGAATCAAAACAGTGGACAGGCTGCAGCTCCGGTCACAACCACTGGGTGGCGGCACACAGACACATAGAGCATAAACCTCTCCTGACAGAGTATTGCAAGATGGTGGAAAGCTTCTCATCTCAGGGTATAGTGAGCGAAGTGGAAAGATCAGAGATGCCTGTTAGAGTCCACAAGAGCAGGCCACAGTTTTCATGTCTGTCCATGTGTATGCGATCCAGCAGAGATACCCCCCCCCCCCCGGAGGCCTTAGACACCTCTAGGGCTACCAAACCACAGGCTGGTAGGAAAGGGGGCTGTAGGGTGGCGGCCTGCATG